>JASEVX010000017.1:11852042-11917450 GCA_031761405.1 Serripes groenlandicus
CAGAATTATTGAATGGACTTGAAAACATTGAATAACTCTCTCGATCTTCGGTCTCGCGAGATATAAACTGTTCACGCTCCTCGTTGTAAAATACAGAGCGACGTATTGCTACTGCAACATAATAATAGTATTATATTCCTTCACCTGTGCCCGATGTAGACAATCTCGTGTTCGTCTCAATGGGGCGAAACGTCGGTAGTAGGCCTACCAGACGTATTTACTTTTTAAAGGGACTGAACACCATAATGGTCCAAAATCGTTATATTTTATACTTATTCTAATTAATCCAAAATACGTCGATATTATATAACGGAATGTTGTAGAAGGTCGTACAAGTCTTGTTTTTCATTATTTCATAGGAAATAAGCAGTTAAAAAAACGTCCGCTCCGTGTTTTCCCGTTTAAAAATACCGTCGAATTTCCTATTGCTCATTTGAATTTGTGGATTCAATTCGGCATTCTCTAACACTATCGACTCATTACATTCATGTATGAGTGAGTGTAAGGAACGACAACTCTGCGAAGGAGATTGTCAATTCGGTTGTAGTGATCACGTGATAAATATACAGCGATATTTTTTAGATTTACTGGGTTACTAACCCAGTAGATTTTACAATGCAAAATAACGAAAAATCTCCGCAATATTAATAGTATGCATATGTTTTAGTACATCAGTCAGCAAATCTCAATGCCTTACATGCAAAAACATCAAGGAAATAGCAATTTTTAACAATTTTCTTTTTTTTTCGCTTTTTTCTCATATGGGATTCAGTCCCTTTAACTGTGGATTCGTGACTTATTTCCTTCTACTCCTATTAAAAGTACAACTCTAGTTTTATGTTTTTTTACAGAGGACTTGATAAGGAGGAGTACATAGGTCTTCTTTATATGATTTATCTCTTAGAACTCATTAAAACCTATGTTGTGGGTACTCAAAAGAATCGTCTCACACTCTGTTATCATATAATGTTATAAACATAATTAACATGTAGTTTATGCTCACCGGAGAAAGAAATTAACGAATGACACCTTTTGTTCAGTGTATGTTTGTATCCGGAGGACTAGATAAGAGGGGAGTAAGCCGGTCTTTCTCCACCCATATCTGTCTTATGACTCAACCAAACCCTATGTTGTGGGTACTAAAAATAATCGTTTCACTAAGACAAATTTTTTGAGTACCCACAACATAGGGTTTGCGTGTCAAATACGGATTTTGGAATGTGAAATGTGAAATGCGCCCCTTATCTACGACTCGTATCCGAATAAACAATGCATATGACATGTGACGAATGATCTTTTGACTGTATTTGTACTTTTATTGCAGATCGACTACTATTGAGATACGTTTTGTTAGTATATTTGGCTCCAATACTGACGTTTGTAATCCGAAAAGTAGGTTACCATTGCAAAGTGTTATATGTGTGACTCGTCAGGTTATAGTGGATGAAATGAAAAAAAATCATTTTGTGCTCAGAATGAAAATGCAAAATGAACAGAACACACTTTGAAGAAGTTCATACATGTATAACTAGTCAAATTGTGACGAGGAAGTGCATCACTGTGACAAAGATACGGTATAATTTATAAACTAGTACATTAACAGAAAAAAACACACTTTTATTCCATTGAAAAGATCTACCCTTATCAAATGCTATTGGTAAACTTTAATTTGTTTGTTTGTTAATTGTTTTATGCGACTTTCAACACTTGTTCAGTTATATCACGGCGTTCCCTTGGTAAGTAATCACTACTTCATTTATCCTGCCTCCAGCGATTCAGTCGTCATCTTAGTCGCACAAACCCAAGCGCTAATGGGAACAACCATTACAACCATTGTTTTGATTGACACGGTCGGGGAACGAACCCGCAATCTCCCGCACGAGTGGCGGACGCACTACCACTAGACCACCGAGGCGGTCGTGTGCACGCTAAAATATTCCAAGCAGGACGACTCTGGTGAATGATCAGGATATATTATAAGACACAGGCTTTCTGGCCTTTCACTGTTCGCATCGTGCCATAAGACCCTCCCCCTTTTCCCCGACACATCTCATAGATGAGTCATATCACTGAAAAACGGCCCTCGGGACATTGCGAAGATGCAGACCAGCCTGCACCTCTAGACAATGTGATCAGGATCTGTCTTGTTCCCCCATCGTATAGGAGCATCTATAACATCATGCGGTATATCCTAGCCTAGTTGGCCTGGGGTTTTAGCTCCTGGTCATAGTAGTAATACCATTGTTTTCGGAGTTGGCAGCCTGCCAATTGCTGTTAGCACCAAACAACGCATGAGAAACTGCGCGAGAAAAATAGTTCATCATGGATTCAACAAAACTGAATTTAAAAGGTTAGGATCTCCCCCATAGATATCAAATGTTGTTGGAACATCAGTGACAAACTTTAGGCGTGAGTACTTTAATATAAATGCTTTAGAAATGAATGCGCCGAGAGGTCGAATATGGACGCTTGTTAACATTATTAACATTCGTTTGGGCCCGTACGTCGAAGAATCCAACCTTCCAGCAGGCCCCAGGCCGTCAGCACTGCAGTGCTTTTATATATATATATATATATGGCTTCATTCAATTATGACAAGAAGGTCAGTCTATATTACCTCTTTTTAGAACGTCTGGGATTATTTACTATCAGTCCAAAAAACATCTCATCTTTAAACACCGTGACATAAATATACCGGTCGAATCGCTACATTTCGATCACTGTATATACGTTCTATTAGCGATCACTACATATATACGTTATATTAGCGATCACTGTATATACGTTCTATTAGCGATCACTGTATATGCGTTCTATTAGCGATCACTGTATATACGTTCTATTAGCGATCACTGTATATACGTTCTATTAGCGATCACTGTATATACTTTCTATTAGCGATCACTGTATATACGTTCTATTAGCGATCACTGTATATACTTTCTATTAGCGATCACTGTATATACTTTCTATTAGCGATCACGGTATATACTTTCTATTAGCGATCACTGTATATACTTTCTATTAGCGATCACTGTATATACTTTCTATTAGCGATCACTGTATATACTTTCTATTAGCGATCACTGTATATACTTGCTATAAGCGATCACTGTATATACTTTCAATCGAAGCTGTTACTCCCCCAAATCTCTTTCAAGGCGAAAGTGCCATCTACGCTATGGGGTATAATAAAACTCTTAACCCTTTCCCTCATAAAGACGCTTTCTGACGCCTTTGTAGCAGACAGCTTTTTGAAAACATAGTGACAAAAGGATAAATTACTCAAAATGAGCAATATCTCTTTTTGACACGATGTTTTCCACTTTTAATCATAGGTAATCCATTCAATTATAGAGATTTTCCCCTTTTTTGACAAAATATGTTCAAAGTCGTCTGGTGCAGAATTGTCGTATGAGGGAAAGGGTTAAGAGTTTAACAATAAGGATATAGTTAGTGCAAGCAAACACTTCAAAAGATTGTTAAAATAAAACATAAATCATCTATACCCCACCGAAGCTTGATGTGTCGTGTTTTTTTCTTCTTTAAATTGGAAAATTGCCGTGTATACATTATGATGACTAAATAAAAGTAGCAGTAGTAGTAATGGTAAGCATTATAGTAATACTAATAGTCATGATGACTTATGACATAATCAATTGATCGATTGTTTTACGCCGCTTTCCAGCTATATCATGGCGTTTCTTGTGAAAGTTACCAGTAGTACTACTACTACTAGTCCATTTATCCTGTCACCAGCCAGTCAGTCGTAATGATAACCCCGCAACCTTTGAACGCCAAGGATTGCAGCCATGACTACCATTTTTAAAGTCTTTGGTATAACCCGTCCGAGGATCGAACCCTCGACCTCCCGCATTCGAGGCGGACGCTCTACCACTACACCACCGATGCGGTCATAATCATAGTCAAACTATACAACATAACAATATATATTTATATTTAATGAAAGTTTATGAATGAATGTATAAATATAAATTAACACTTTTTTTTTTTTCAAGCGTTTAAGCTTTCTTCCGAAACTGAATTCAGTATAGACATAGACATTCAGTATAAATATAAATTAACTCTTTTTTTTTTCAAGCGTTTAAGCTTTCTTCCGGAACTGAATTAAGTATGAAGAAGGACATCAGGAGGTAGCTTAATTAAAAAGGTGATTTATATTTATACATAAGAATGGGCAGGTTAAAAATAAATGTTTAATACTATTTATAATTGATATACAACCGCTACACATACTTCTAATTGACAATTATATATTTTATCTTACCTAAAGAACAGGTTTGAGTCAAATCCACTGTACGTTAAAATCAAATAAATAACACTACTACAGAACGCTATTTTTCAATGGCACCTTTTCAGTTTGTATTTTGTTAAATAGAATGACTTGCACGATGTTTATAATTTGCAGTATAAAATGTGTGGCCTTGCATAAGGTAGCAATAAAAACGCCAGTAGGGGATGTATTTGGATAAACCCTTTCCCTTATGTTACAAATCCTCAGCAGACGTCTTTGAACACATAAATACAAATTATGTGTAATGAAAATATAGGTGTCTTTTTGTAATAAAGTTGAAAACATTGTGCCAACATGAGGAATTGCTTAATATGCGAAAGTTCTCCGAATGCCACACTGTTTTTAAAAGTTGCTGCATATGTGGCGTCAAAATGCGTCTGTTTTAGGCCAAGGATTAAAACAATGAAAGTTAATTACTCTCCTCTCCGTGGGGTAAGGTGCCCGTATGGATTAACATTATTTATTATACATCCCTCCACGCAGGGGAGGACTTCTACCAAGGTTATTACAACCGAATTACTTTCATGTCATCGCTTAAAAGTCAGAATTTTCCTAGATAAATAAATCACGTAAAACGTTTTATTGCCCCCTTTATATTGAGTAAGCAGAAGTCTTACGTGCACTGGGTCTGCTTTTCTGAATCCCTTCCCACATACAGCCACTTTATGACGCCTCTGCAGCAAACGAATCATTAAATTTGCCAAAAATATATTCAAATCTGTTCAATAATTATACAGAAAAATGAATCACGTAAAACGTTTTATTGCCCAAGCAGAAGTCTTACGTGCACTGGGTCTGCTTTTCTTAATCCCTTCCCACATACAGCCACTTTCTGACGCCTCTGCAGCAAACGAATCATTAAATTTGCCAAATAATATATTCAACTCAGTTCAATAATTATACTTTCATTTCAAAAGATGTTCTATATCTATGTGGGTATACTTTCATAGTCGTCTGCTGTATATTTGTTGTATTTGAGAACGGTAAAAATGGTTTTGAACCCGGCGCTATTTGTATACATGGATAACATATAGGAGCCGTTTACACGAGAAAACCAACAGTGTGGACTCTGCGTAATGTATCGATCCGGATTAGCCTGAGTATGCCTCGCAGGCTAATCCGAGCAGAAATTGCTCGCCTCCTGTTGATTTTCTGTTTCAGGAATCATTACTCTATACCTGTATCCCCCCCTGAGACGGAATGTGTCGGCCTGGATCAGCCTGCGCGGACTGCGCAGGCTGATCTGGGTTGATACATTACGCAGAGTCCATAAGGTTGATTTTCTCATGGAACGGCTCATATGTATACTCCCAGATGTACATTAATTCATCTATCACCCTTTCCCACATACAACACATCTGTAGCAGACAACGTTGAATACATATCGATAACAAACAGGGAAAAATCAATATAAATGAAAAAAGTTGAAAACATTTTGGCAAAAGGAGAAATTGCTCGCTTTGTTGCGTCGTCTGCTAGATCAACATAAAACAAAAGCGCATGTGTGAAGAAAAGTGTTAACCCTTTCCCTCATACGACAATTCTGCAGCAGACGACTTTGAACATATGTTGTCAAAACATAGAAAATCTCCATAATTGAATGGAAAACCTATGATAAAAAGTGGAAAACATTGTGGCAAAAGGAGAAATTGCACGTTTTGTGCAATTTCTTCTTTTGTCACTATGTTTTTCAAAAGGCCTGCTGCAGAGGCGTCAGAAAGCGTCTATATGAGGGAAAGGGTTAATCTAGTTAATTATTTCATCTATTCGTTCGTCTTGTTTTTGTTCGTCCATTATTGAAATTAAGAACACAATTATTGTAGTAATAGAAGATGTCCGATGTATTCAGAGTGTGGTCCTATTTAAATCCTCTCACACATTAGTCAGTCCCTGTCCACATAACCCTCTCCCACCTTTATACGAATTGTGACGTCATGATCTACAGCAGGCGACGTTTGAAAACAACGTGACAAAAGGAGACATTGCTCAAAACGAGCAATGTCTCCTTTTGCTACCACAACGCTTTCAACTTTTTTTCAGTTATTATACTAACAAGTGTAGAGTTTTTCCATATGTTTGAGTAGAAATGTTCGAAGTCGTCTGCTGCAGATTTGTCATATGTGGGACAGGGTTAAAAGACAACCTTTGCAATTATTGTCGCAAAATGAACTATTTATAAAGAGCGATTTCTCATTGTGTCACAGAGTTCTCATCTCTATTTAACATTTACACTTTCATTTACACTTACTTGGCATACTTTTACATAAAAGGTGTAGATGTGTAGACAAAAGGGTTCAAGCAGAGGTCCAGATAAGGAGGGGTAAACAGCTGTTTGTCCCGCAATATCTCTCTTATAATCCAAGCAAATCCTATGTTGTGTGTACTCAACAGAATCGTCTCACTGAGACGATTCTTTTGAGTCCCCACAACATAGGGTAAGAGGGTCAAATAAGGATTTTAGAAACGCCCCTTATCTTGAGCCCTAGGTTCAAGTAATACAATTTCCCGAGATAAACAAGTCTTTCAAGGAGTGACGGTGTAGACCAGCATACGTGTTTACGACGAGTTGTTCAATCTGGATCTACACCGCATGGAATGATAGAGGAAGCCAGATAACATACCTTTCATTAAGGGATATTTCATGTTCTTTAATTTTTATTTGATCGCAAAAGCCAAAAGAGCACAAAATAATCGTGTTACAAAAAAGTTCGTGCAACATAGGGCTTAAACCTTTCCCTCATACAAGAAATCTGCAACAGTCGGCTTTAGAATGATCTTTGCAAAGGTATGGAAAATCTTTACAAATAAACGTCAAATTATTGAATATAATTTAAAACATTGTGGCAAAAGGAGAAATTGTCTTCCGTATAGGCGTTAGAATGCGTCTGTATGAGGGGGAACAGTGAACCCATTCCCTCATATAGACGCTTTATGACGCCTCTGCAGCAGACGGCTTTTTGAAAACATAGTGACAAAAGAAGAAATTGCTCAAAACGAGCAAATTCTCCTTTTGCCACAATGTTTTCCACTTTTAGTCATAGGTTATCCATTCAATTATAGAGATTTTCTATTTTTTGACAGTCGTCTGCTACAGAATTGTTGTATGTGGGTAACAGTTAATTGAATGACAGTGTTCGTAGGTAGCATTACAACTGAAGCTTTGTGTCAGAATAAAGCTTACCAGCATTACTTGTCAGGGTTAACTTTGGTCCACCCGCTTTTAAAGAAAGCCCGTTTATCCAGATCTCATAATTTACAAATCTAGACTTTTAATAATATAATGTGTATTCAACACAATTGAATCAGTATTTTCCTGTTTAATTGAGTAAATAATTCATGTATACTCCCTATTTTGATATGCAATTGTCCACTGTTCTAAAGGTGGAATATGTGTTTTACAAGATATTCCTTACCAGGCGTTTTTAAGAAATCGTCTGCTATAAAAGGACATTGAGAGAGATTGTATTATCTGGAGAATTAACCATATAAATTTGAAAAAAACACATTGTGAGAAACGGGAAAACTGCTATTTCTCTCTCTCTCTCTCTCTCTCTCTCTCTCTCTCTCTCTCTCTCTCTCTCTCTCTCTCTCTCTCTCTCTCTCTCTCTCTCTCTCTCTCTCTCTCTCTCTCTCTCTCTCTCTCTCTCTCTCTCTCTTTCTCTTTCTCTCTGATTAATAGTTAAACGAAACACACTTTCAAACCTATCTAAAAAAATATAGAGCGTGCAAAAATAAAGATATGTATTTTAAACCACACGTTTTGTTCGCGGAATCATGACTTTGAAAAGGAAAAAGGGGTCATTTAACGTCATCCGATCCGTGATGGTAGTCCGGTCATTTTCAAGCACAACTCAAGATAGATTTCAGTTTTCCATTCAAACATCTTAAAATAAAGTGATTCAATATTAATTGTATGGAAACACAATACATAAACTCACTTACATGGTAAAATAGGAAAAAAGAAAAGCAGAATTATCGTTAGAGAGCGAAACTTGTATTTTATAAAGAAACAAATTTACACTTACACTCTAAATTATTTCGACATCTTGACGTTAGTTTACGTTGTTCTCATTCTGTCTTCGAGAAGAAAGAAACAGCAAATTACGTATTCATAATAATCAATCCTGATTACACCAAAAACGTCAGGAATTTAAAGGTGCTGAACTCTAGGTGGAACAAATTGAGATGTTGAAACTTCTGCAATTATTGCTAATAGTGACAACAAAGTGTGTAATAAATAGTTCAATACAATTTTGGCAGTAAATGTTGAAAAACAGTCAATTGAAAGCCATGTAAATGTACAACATTTGACTTACTGGGTATGTCTACCCAGTAAGAATGAAGCATACACTATCAATATTTAGATGTTTATTGTACTTGAAAGTGAAATTATTACTTTAATTCTATCACAGAATTATGAGTCTAATATTTCAAGACAATTTTTGAACAGTTTTAAAACTTTGACTCAACTATTCAGTACCTTTAACATCGACGAAGATCTAGATCAGCATGCGACTCAATGCAGTCTGATGAAAATATTTCCTCGACTTTCCCACATACAACAAATCAGCAGCAGACGACTTTGACTATAAATGAGCCCAACATTGTGGTGCCGTATAGACCCAGACGGACACTTTTCGCTTCATGTGGATTTTCTATTTCAGGAATCATTACTCTATAACTCTATCCCCTTGAAACGGAATGTGTCGGCCCGGATTAGCCTGCGCGGACTGCGCAGGCTAATCTGAATCGATACATTACGCAGAGTCCATAATGTTGGTTTTCTCTTGGAACGGCTCATTGGTCCATGTCTCTATATACCTATGCAGCCTTGAAGGGGGTAAATGTTTTTAATTTTTTTGAAAGATTCTTCATTACGATGCGCTTATGCTTTAACCCCTTCTTCGATACTGTACAGCGAAAGTTGCCGCCTCTGCAGTAGACTTTTGAAAACATTGTTGGAAAATTGAGAAATTGCTCAAAATAAACAATATCTCATCGCACTACTCTGCCGTTTTCATCAATAATGTCATTTCCTATTTCAGTCGAACTGAACAAGATCTCATTTCCCTTCTCCCCCGTTTTCATCAAAACTTATCTAGAAGGTCATTTCCCATTTCGGTCGCAGTAGTGACGTCATTTCCGTTATATTTTCAGTAATGGCTGATAATAAAGCGTACGCTTGTTCGTTAGACGAGTCTAGTCTTCAGAAGGCCAGGAAAGAACTTCACGAAGATCCCAAAGAAATTCTCGGCGTTTTGAAAACCTTCAGAGATTGGATACAACAGCAGCACTGGCTGAAGACACCAACAGGTATGAAAACATACAGACATACTCACACTAACACTTACGTTAAAATCTATAACAATTTCTTTCAAACGAGACCGAAGCTTCGCTGCAGTAGTGAACGCTCGCATATATCTAATCACTGCCTATACATGTAACAGATGGTCTCAGATTGACCTTTGTGTTAACCAATTGAATTGTCGCTTACACAATCGTTAGGTATCAACAGAGGAGGTAACTTAAATAAACAAACGAGGGAGAAAAGCGGATTTTGTCATGCATATTTTAATGTATAGTATCATTTCGACATGACCTTTCATGCGGTGTCGTCATATCAAATATACGTGCAGCGAAGTATTTTGGTCTGGTTTGAATGAGCTTGAATCTATACATAAGATATACGAACATAATAAATATGAAAATTCACAAATATGATCATTCAATAATCTTAAGATACAGATATATGGTTCTGAAAGTTAGTGTAAGTTAAAAGTCTTAAAAGACTGAAAAGCATCTACTGGCGCATGCATTGTTTTAAAGACGGAATCCATGTAGAAGAATAACACACATATAGTGCAATAGGACTGCGACAGGCAAATTGATGTGATTTAATATCCCTGTTTTTGAGTAACGTGGCAAATCTAGCGGAACAAGACGGGCTAGAGTTCTAGTTTTGTGACAAAACATGCCTTTTTCAACTTTCTTTTTAATAGTCGGCGGTGGCTTGCCGTACTCGTGATAATGTGCGTAAATGCTCAGTTTTAATTGTCCGCGTGTTCGACAAAAACCCACGGCTCAATGATGTAAGCGAACCGCGGGAACTCTGACCAGAATGTGCTTTCATGTGTTTTAATCCAAGGATTCGCAAAGCTCATCAGAGAACTAGATAAGGGGAGTGAACTGATATTTACCCTACATTATATCTCGTATTACCCAACTTAACCCTATAAAGTGTGGGTACTCAAAATACCCGTCTCATTGAGATGATTGGGTCAAATAAGGGACTAGATAAGGGGAGTGAACTGATATTTACCCTACATTATATCTCGTATTACCCAACTTAATCCTATACAGTGTTGGTACTCAAAATACCCGTCTCATTAAGATGATTGGGTCAAATAAGGACTAGATAAGGGGAGTGAACTGATATTTACCCTACATTATATCTCGTATTACCCAACTTAACCCTATATAGTATGGGTACTCAAAATACCCGTCTCATTGAGATGATTGGGTCAAATAAGGACTAGATAAGGGGAGTGAACTGATATTTACCCTACATTATATCTCGTATTACCCAACTTAACCCTATAAAGTGTGGGTACTCAAAATACCCGTCTCATTGAGATGATTGGGTCAAATAAGGACTAGATAAGGGGAGTGAACTGATATTTACCCTACATTATATCTCGTATTACCCAACTTAACCCTATACAGTGTTGGTACTCAAAATACCCGTCTCATTAAGATGATTGGGTCAAATAAGGACTAGATAAGGGGAGTGAACTGATATTTACCCTACATTATATCTCGTATTACCCAACTTAACCCTATACAGTGTGGGTACTCAAAATACCCGTCTCATTGAGATGATTGGGTCAAATAAGGACTAGATAAGGGGAGTGAACTGATATTTACCCTACATTATATCTCGTATTACCCAACTTAACCCTATATAGTGTGGGTACTCAAATATATCATTCAGAAATGGCTCATTCATCATACTGCTTAGTGTGTTTATATTCCATTTCTATTGTGGGAAACCCATCAGCCAGATTACCATTAAATGAGATATAACAGCCCCGCACATAAGTGAATAGTACGTTTGTTTGCACGTGTGTTTGTGGGATTTCCTTTTTAACAGATTTTCTGACATTTAAAGGAAATTACATGCTACATTGAATTTGATAAACCAGCCCTCTTAAATATGTCAGACGGTAATCACCCAGATTTAGTAGTTGACAGAACGGACCAACAATAGTGTTTACGTTTAACTCTTTCAGCGCCAATGGCAATATTGAGGTTTTTGCAAACAATGCAGATTCAGGTGAGTCAGCTCATAACGAGCTGCCTCACCTGAAATCAGTATTGTTTGCCTTTAAGTTATCAAAATATACCAAAACTCTTATTATAATTGAAATGGAAACGCCCGCTGTTGTTCATGGAAGAGGCTTCTTTAAACAATTTGGCGCTGAAAGAGTTAATACCATTTCCATCAAGTTTCTATGTCTTCAACGAATGGGCTAACAGTCGATTCGGAAAGGCAGCCAGTTGTTTAGAAAGACTGTGGTGTGTGAGTACTTCTGTGAAAAGGTCAGGATATGTGAACTGGCCGCCATGACATTATTCAAAAAGTGTTGAAACCTGCGTGATATCCCAATTAGCCAATCAGTCAATCAATCAATCAGTCAATCATTCAATCAGTCAATCAATCAATCAATCAATCAATCAATAAACCAGTCAGTCAATAAGTCAATCAGTCAATCAATCAATTAGTCAATCAGTCAATCAGTCAATCAGTCAATCAATCAACCATTTACAAGAGAATTACGATGAGAGTATTACCTAACAAAACTAACCTGACCTGTGGGAAAAGACAGATATAAACTTAAGAACATGTATTGTTTAACCCATTTTGGAATAAATGTGGATAACTATATAAATGAAAGTATAATTATTGAACAGTGTTGAAAACATATTGGCAAAAGGAGACATTTTTAGCAAGTTCTCCTTTTGTCACATTGTGTTTCAATAGTTGTCTGCTGCAGAGGCGTCAGAAGGCGTCTGTTTGACCGAAAACGTTCACAAAAAATACATATGGTATGATACATTCCACATACTCTAACCCTTTCCCATTTTCAGTTTTTATTTTTTCCTCAATTGTTTTCAAAGCAGATACGCATTTAAAAAGAGTAAATCAGGTAAACGGTTAACTAAGGAGATGCATCTAGCCTAAGGACATCAACTTTATGACCGCTCTGGGCTTAGAAATCATCTGAACCCTTTCCCACATACAACAAATTTGCAGCAGACGTAATTGAAAACATCTCCTAAAAGAAATCTGAAACTCTCTTTAAATCGAAAAATGGGTATTGAATAAATTAGAAAACTTGTTGACAAAGAAAGAACTTGCTCATTATGAGCAAGTTCTTCCTTTGCCACAATGTTTTCAAACGCCATCTGCTGTAGTTGTATAAACATGTGGGAAAGGGCTAACATGAAAAACAGCAGTCTGTGCAGGCAGCCGTCGAAAATATGAATCACGCCCCCCGGCCGATCAATCAAAATGTACACAGGCAAAAGAGGGGGATCTTGTTGATTCGGAATGACATTGTGTTTTGTGTGGTTGGGGTTTTACGTCGTTTTCAACATCTTTTCAGTTATATCACGTATACGGTTCACTTAGTTTAGTCTAAACTTATTTATTTAACATCGATTGCGAAACAAGCTTTAAGCTTATATTAATCACGCTCGATGAATGCTTCCTGGAAACTTATCCAGTACTCGCGCCGTTTGTGTGGAAAAATCCCAAAGGCAGAACCCGCTCATCACGGGATTCGAACCCGGGACCTTTGGTGCAAGAGGCCGACGCTCTACCTCTGTACCACTGTCTTCCACAGTTCACTTATTCATGATCCCAGGGTTAACAAACCGGTTGTGCATTGCCCAAGAGAACTCCACCATGACCACAGCGCCGCGACTGGGGAACGACATTGTGACATGATATAAAGGTTTCATTGTTTGTTTATAAGTTAACTTAGATGCTGTGATTTTTACACCGCTTTCAACTATTCCTTCAGATATACTCAGCATGATGTTTCCTTGATACAATACCAGTACTACCGGAAAGTTGATAAATATTTTAACATCGAATCATCAGTGCTAAGACGAGAAGCCCGCACTTCAATGTTAAGGTACTTGGTACGAACCGACCGCGCATCTACCTTATCTTTTCTTCCACAACATGTGAGCCGCTCCACGAGAAAACCGACATTATGCGTAAATATCGACCCAGATCAGACTGCGCAGTTCGTGCAGGCTAATCCGGGCCGACATATTCCGTCTCATGGGTAAAGAGGTATAGAGGAAAGATTCCTGAAACAGAATACCTTTTGGGACGATAATTGTCTGTCCGGGTAAGCATGTGCGTCATTCTTAGGCTGATCCGGGTCGATACTTTACGCATAGTCCACACTGTTGGTTTTCTCGCGGGACGGCTCATTTGTCCTTCTTGGTTGGTCCTCACCATAGGGATTTAACGTCAAACAAGGATTTTAAAAGAACATTTAATCCGGCTATTTATCGAACTCTACGGGAATCTATCTCAGATCCAATATTTTAAAGGGAAAGCCGTAGACCCAGATGGATAAGAGTTAGATGTCATGTGCGACAAGGAAAACAATTGAGCCGTCCTACGAGAAAACCAACATCGATGCGTAACGTATCGACCCGGATCAGCCTAAGCATGCTTACCCGGACAGGCACGTTTAGCCTCCTATGGATTTTCTGTTTCATGAATCATTACGCTATACATCTTTTCCCCTTAGTCGGACTGTGTCAGCCCGAATTAACCTGCACCGACTGCGCAGGCTGCTCTGGATCGATACATAGCGCAGAGGCCACCATGTTGGTTTTCTCGTGGAACGGCTCAACTATCATAGCTTGTTTTGCGGTTATACTGGATGTAATCATTACATGATGTATGGTAGTATTTTAAAGGGCAAATGCCTAGTTTGTTTGAACTTTATTCATATATCTTGAAATGGTATTGACAAACAGGTCTAGCACAACTCTGTCAACGTGTCCTGTTTTAGCACTTGTTCTTGTTTTAGTTTATAAACAGAGTGTCATAGTATGTATATACACAATACACAAAGTAAGAGTTGGTAGGGCTACATCATCTTATTCGTGTAAATATATGTATTCTTATAAACAATATATTGATTAATTGATTGATCTTTAACTCCGTTTACAAACTAGTTTCAGGCATATAAGGGCGGTCAGTTCAATTATTCCTGGCCGAGCCCCGGCTGTCAATCCGGGGGTTGTGAGGTCGAGCCCCAGCTCGGCCAATATTTTTTCCGGCGTTTGACAAAAGTAAATGTGATAAGCGTCATTCGTCTTTCACCAATGGGCTAACAGTCTATGTGGAAAAACAGCCAGTTGCTTGGAACGTTTGTTGTGAGGAGTACTGGTGTGAAAAAAACAGACTTGAAACATATGAGTTCGTGAACTGGCCGCCGTTATATGATTGAAAAATTGTTAAAAACGGTGTTAAACCCCAATCAATCAATCAATCAATCAATCAATCAAACAATCAATCAATTATCCCTGTGTTTTATGGCATTCTCATAACAGCATTCCACACTATAGTATTTCCAAAACAACTGACTGCTTTTCCACATAGTCACAGTGACTTTATTTGTCAATTAACGGCTATATAAAATGGAAAATGCTCGTCGTTGCCGACTGAGCTATCTCGGTTATGACCAAAAACATTAATTTCAAGACATTCAAAGGTTAATCATCTGTTAAGAAATCTCAATACAATCAGACCTAAATACTTCGCTTTGTATATATTGGATCCGACGAAACCGCAAAAAAGGTCGTCTTGAGTGTATACCATCTCCAAAATGCATTGAGTATATGCCCTAACCTTGAGTTTGAAAGTAGAGAATGCTAAACACAGGTTTTGTCCGGGCTCGATTTGGTCCAAAATGACGGTAACCATTTTCGCCTCGTGATTTCTTTCTTGTGTATGACAATTAAAGACTGAAACTCGTCGATTTACATAGAAACAAAAACATGGAAACAATGAAGCAATTTATTGAATTTATTTGTTGTATTGTAACCTTCTGTATCATGTTTATGTATATGGATTATCTCCCCTGATGATACCTAACGATTTTGTAGGCGACAATTTGATTGGCTAATGGAAAGTTTTAATGAGATTGGCTTTCAAGTAATATAAATTATTTTTCGCGATAGGCGGAATACACAAGTGTTGAGTCGAGGTTCGAACTGACGACCCCCTGGATGAAAGAAAAACAAACGTGTATTAATCCACTGAGCCATGACTTTATGCGTTCAAAGTCGAGATTTGTTATCATTTCACAAATTGATGGTAAAAGATAAACGGAGACTCGCGTGAATGGGGCATGAATGAAGTTCGTTCATGTGGATTCGTGCACTCGAGATAAAACGTAACGTTAGTCCATTTGTTATTTTTTGTCTAGGTTTTTTTTTGTGTGTAATTTGAAACATGGTGAACAAAATATAATTTTGAGCGGAAAATAAATGATTCTACTAACAGCAAGAGATATCCGCAAAAGTATGGGTTGGAACTACATTTGTTTAAATTCAAAGATAAGCGACGAGAAAAAGGTGTAGAAAGATATACCAAAAATAAGGAATTCCTTGAAATGAACAGTTTTCCCCAACAATTGCATTTCGAGCACGTGGCATTGAGTGACCCGGAGCTCTAGATAAGGGGCATGTTCTTAAATCCCTATTTGACCCTCTTACCCTATGTTGTGGGTACTCAAAAGAAACGTCTCACTGAGACGATTCTTTTGAGTACCCACAACATAGGGTTTGCTTTGATAATTAGAGAGAAATTGTGGGGGGAAAGAGCGGAATACCCATCAATCAGAGCTATAGATAAGGGGGCGATTTGCATGTTCTAAAATCCCTATTTGACCCTCTAACCCTATGGTGTGGGTACTCAAAAGAATCGTCTCAGTGAGACGATTCTTTTGAGTACCCACAACATAGGGTTTGCTTTGATAATAAGAGAGAAATTGTGGGGGAAAGAGCGGAATACCCCTCAATCAGAGCTATAGATAAGGGGGCTATTTTCATGTTATAAAATCCCTATTTGACCCTCTAACTCTATGTTGTGGGTACTCAAAAGAATCGTCTCAGTCAGACGATTCTTTTGAGTACCCACAACATAGGGTTTTCTTTGATAATTAGAGAGAAATTGTGGGGGGAAAGAGCGGAATACCCATCAATCAGAGCTATAGATAAGGGGGCGATTTGCATGTTCTAAAATCCCTATTTGACCCTTTTGAGTATCCACAACATAGGGTTTGATGTGATAATAATAGAGAAATTGTGGGGAAAGAGCTGAATACCCCCCCCCCCCCCCCCCCCCCCCCCCCCCCCTCCTTATCTGGGGACCTCTGGCAGGCACTCTACAAGAAAACAGTAAAAATAAGATTGTAAGTCATTGTAAAGAAATAAAGGGATAACACAAGGGTAATTGATTGAATAACGTGTTTTCATGTTTTCATTTACGAATTATTACATGCAGGTATTTTAACCGTTTACATATATTAACTCTTTCAGCGCCAAAGGCAATATTGAACTTTTTGCAAACAATACAGATTCAGGTGAGTCAGCTCGTAACGAGCTGTCTCACCTGAAAGCTGCATTGTTTGGCTGTGAGTTATAGATATATTCCAAAAATCCTATAACATGAAAATAGAGTCGTCCGAGTTTGAACATGGAAGAGTCTACTTTAAACAATTCGGCGCTGAAAGGGTTAAGCGTTATTCGATTCGTCACCTTTGAACATATTTGAGGGATATGTGGTTACTTAATGAAGATGGTAAAAATTAAAAGCATTTCACGGGAGATTGAGAAATTTTACATTTTCATCAATTTCTTTTTTTTCTGACAATATTTTCAAATGTTGTCTGGTGCAAAGGCATCTGTAACAGGTATATATGAGCCATTCCACGAGAAAAACATCATTGTGGACTCTGCGTAAAGTATCGACCCGGATCAGTCTAAGCATGCCGTGCAGGCTAACCCGAACAGACACTTTTCACCTCCTGTGGATTTTCTGCTTCGGGAATCATTTATCTATATCTCTATTCCCACTAATACGGAATGTATCGGCCCGGATTACCCTTCGTGCACTTCGCAGGCTGATCTGGATCGATACATTTCGCAGAGTCCAGAATGTTGGTTTTCTCGTGAAACGGCTTAATTATATAATTGTATTCCCTTCATCAGATGAAATACGATAAACCCTTTCCCGTATTCAACAAATCTGCACTAAACGACTTTGACCATATTGAAGCAAAACGCGGAAAGTCTCTATAAAGGAAGGTTTTAATTACTGGGAAAAAATCATAAAATTGTGGCAAAAGGGATAAGTAGCTCGTTTGAGCAGTTTCTCATTTTGTCACAATATTTTCAAAAGTCGTATGCTGCAGCGTGATCAGAAAGCGCCTGTATGTTGGCAAGGGTTAAAATACCTTCGAATGTCCTGATTATGGTTGAATACAAACCTAGTAAAATGTCACTCCGTTTACAGTTTCACCATTTATCTTATATGGTGTTTAAGAGTTTAGCAGACCTAAAAACAGTAATGCATTGGAATCTCGTATTTTTTTTAACTGTGTATAAATGTTTTTCCCGGTCCACCATCTGACCATCCTCGGTACCCAGGCTATTCATATAATATATTTTATGAATAGCCTGGGTACCGAGGATGCCATCGATTATGTTAAATTCGTACATTCAAATGATAGTTATATACACTCCACCACTTTACCCCCAAGACAATGGCATGGATTTCAGCCATGGCTTACTCAGAATCCCTACTTGGCTACATACAATCCCTCATTTTAAAATCATCTCTGTCCGATGCATGACACCATTACAACATTTGATGGTTACTCCAGCTTTATCAATGTATTCATTTTTTCTACAGAATTGTGTAAATTCTGGCGAAATCAAATTTGTGATTACTTTTCATATTCTAAGACTTAGTTTTTATGTACATATATCGTGATTGTCTGATGTTTTTTAATGACGCGCATATTCTTATGTTTGTACATATGTATGTGTGTGCATTTATATATGTGTGTATGTTTATGTGTATACCTATTTGTGTGTATGTCTGTATATATACAAGTATATATGAAAAATAAAACATGTTTCTATCTTAAATTATGAATCTATTTCTTTCTTTCTCTCTATTGTTTCTTTTTCTATTATTCTATTTTTTTCTGATATTATTTTCATTATAACGCCCTTTGTTGCCCTCTGATAACTATTTATAATTTATTGCAGAGCTGTCTTTTATGTTGTAGGTACGTACTCAGCACCTTAAACAAATATTGTATTGTATTGTATTGTATTGTATTGTATTATATTGTATTATATTGTATTGTAAGAGTCTTCTGATTGAAAATACATAAAGGAGAATATTGTAACATCTATGCATTATGGTAAAGAGTTGATACAAAATATTGTATTGTTTTGTATTGTATTGTAGTGTAAGAGTCTTCTGATTATAAATACATAAAGGAGACTATTATAACATCTATGCATTATGGTAAAGAGTTGAATATTGAGCTTGGAATAAAGACTGAAATTGGTTGGACTCCTCCTATTTGTGCACTGTTTTGAATATGCCGTCTGTTTTATATACGTGACGGTGTGCACGAATTTCGTATTTGTCCAATAATTGATAAAATGACGCGCCTTCAAAGTGTACATTGCTATATGTCAACAAGTTTGTTTTTAGTTATTAGATTTATGTATCACAAGTGTAACCGTTTAATTACATTTTGGTATTTACCAAAAGTGTTATGTTTAAGATTTTATAACGTTAACCCTTTCCCACATGAAATGATTCGCCTTCAAAGTGTACATTGCTATATGTCAAAAAGTTTGTTTTAGGTTATTTGATTTATATATCACAAGTGTAATCGTTTAATTACAGTTTGGTATTTACCATAATTGTTATGTTTAAGATTTTATTACGTTAACCCTTTTTCTCGTACAACAAATCTGCAGCATACGACTTTGAAAACATAGTGACAAAAACCTGAACAATTTCCATAAAAGATAGCTTAATTGTTAAATAAAGTTGAAAACATTGTGGCCAAAGGAGAAATTGCTCATTATGAGTAATTTCACCTTTGGCAACAATGTTTTCAAAAGTCGGCTGCTGCTATTGCTTCAAAATGCGTCTGCATGTGGGAACGGGGTTAACGCAAAGTTACGTTAAGTTACGTACTGTAATCTATAAACCATTATAAGAACTGCGAGGACTGGTTATGTATCCATGAAGAATTTGCTCAAAGATGTTTTCAAAGTCGTTTGCAGCCGATTTGTTGGAAGTGGGAAATGGTTAACTGTTACGGTATTGGAGAGACAATTAGATTCTTAGTCTCCAGAAACGGCTCCAATATAAAAAAAAAATTGTTTTTATATTAATGCCTTGGTTTACCATGGTTTAGAGACCAATTAAAGCTTCCGTCTGTAGGGTCCATTTTGTCTTTGGGATTTTTTCCCTCTTACGGTCCTTCATTTTGTAACACAAATTTAAAAGATGAATTTCTCCAGCATTTGTTAAGTTGAGATTTAAAACAATTTACACTTTTCGCTTTTACAACTTCTTCAGGCAGGTTGTTCCATAGATTTTTTATTCGGGAAAGGAAATGTTTTCTTACATTAGTTCTGCAATGGCACTTGTATAATTTATAATTGTGGCCTCTTGTTTTGGTTTGGTGATAATGGAATAGCTTGTTTACTTCGACTTTATCTATATTATTTATGATTTTATAGTTTTCTTTTCTTTTCTTTTTTTCAAAGGGAAGAAAGTCAGTAAAACACTTTATATCATTAACACTCTTAAAAATCCAAGTGGTCGAAAATTCGATTATTAAAGAGTTTTAATGATATAAAGTGTAAAACAAACCAAGTTATCTGCAATTCTAATTAGTCGTGGTTAACCAGGAAACCACACTGCTGTGCTGTTGTTGTATCATCGTAAGTTTAACATATACCGATAATTATAATAACAATAATAATACAAATTGTCTTTAACATACCATTTCGCTTCTTATTATTCCAACACAATTACTCATTTCGACCACAATGTAAAAGTAACTCGAGTGCAGTTGATTCTTTTAACCCTTTCCCTCATACGACAATTCTGCAGCAGACGACTTTGAACGTATTTTGTCAAAACATAGCAAATCTCCATAATTGAATGGATAACCTATGACAAAAAGTGGAAAACATTGTGGCAAAAGGAGAAATTGCACGTTTTGTGCAATTTCTTCTTTTGTCACAATGTTTTCAAAAAGCCGTCTGCTGCGGAGGCGTCAGAAAGCGTCTATATGAGGGAAAGGGTTAAGTTTTGAAACACAGACTGAACCAGTTTTCTGATTTAATCTAGAATCCCCCCCTTTACACCTTCTATTTTAAATACAGACAGCCACAATATGGGATCATTTATTATCATATAAGCCAATGAAGTAAGCTGAACTCTAACATGTTCACATCAACATTACCTAAAATAACGAAAACGATAGAAAGTAGCCGCTCGTGAGTATTGCGAGCAATAGAATCACCGATTTCAAACAAATGTGACCTAAAAAGGGAGCAGCAATCCTAGTTAACAAGGCGAAGACGTTAACGATCCCCGTCAGATGTTTTGGGGTTCCTTTTGCCTTATTCGTAAAGGGATCACAAAGAAAGGATATTATAGCCAAACCCGTGGGAATACAATTCATTTCTTTTAGTCAAAATCGACATCTGGTTCTACACTACGATCAGGCGTCCGGTGAATACTCTGGTGAGACTGTGTGTGTGTGTGTGTGTGTGTGTGTGTGTGTGTGTGTGTGTGTGTGTGTGTAACCTCACCAGGGTCATCACTGTTTGCAAAGGTAACAAGACCCCTTATCACCAGACGCGGTCCAAAGGGTTTCACAACATTTCGACTCTCAATCAGAGCTCTAGATAAGGGGGCGATTTGCATGTTTCTGAATTCCCTATTTGACCCTCTAACCCTATGTTGTTGGTACTCAAAAGAATCGTATCATTGAGACGATTCTTTTGAGAACCCACAACATAGGGTTTGCTTCAATAATAAGAGAAATTGTTGGGGAAATAGCTGAATACCCCTCCTTATCTGGATCGCTGCTCAATGTTGAAATGCAACCGGGAATAAAAGACTGATCTTTTTTGTAAGAAAAATAACCTTTTAAAGCGAGTAGTTTTGTTTGTAGATAAAAATCAAAAATACCGAATTGCTTAATAGCCTTCGAGCATGATTGACTAATTTTTACAAACTAGGGTCATCGAGGTGGTTTCAAACATTAATTGATTTTTTTGGAGTTACTCAACGGGATGTGGTTCTTTGAATGGTGCGCGGTTGGTTGAGTATTGACAGTGCGTTTACACACTATTGGTGTGTCGGACAAAAGGGTCCTGAGTTCGAATCCGAACTCCGTCAACATGCTTACCGGTGATTGACAGGCGTCAATGCAACAACTGAATTCTTTTTTGTCCGCAACCAATAAACACACAAAAATGTGTGCGAAGGCAGCTTTATCCGTTCCCACATATGACAATTTTGAACATATTTTGTCAAAAAATGGGAAATCTCCATAATTGAATGAATAACCTATGAATAAAAGTGGAAAACATTGTGGAAAAAGGAGAAATTGCTTTTTTTAGCATTTTCTTCTTTTGTCACTATGTCTGCTGCAGAGGCCTCAGAAAGCGTCTATATGAGGGAAAGAGTTAATGCTTCTAAAAAATGTACGAGCACTAGATGGAAAGAAATATTAGATTTCTGTTTCTACTTCTTCATCTGGTTTCAAAGTTGGATTCTCCAACAATAATTAACATATGAAATAATTATTATGTGGCTCATGTATTTCTTAAACCGTCTTAATTTGCATTTGCATCAGACGGTATAACAAACTCCTCCTCATATAAAGTAAAACAATCCTTGCAAACAATCGAGTACTTATTTCCATTCTCACAAGATCAGTATCGGACGGAAATCGGAATTCCTCGGGTTATTCCGTCATCCTTTATCACGTGGTGAAGCATTCATCACCGAGTAATTTCGAAAGTATCGGACGGCAATCGGAATTCCTCGGGTTATTCCGTCATCCTTCATCACGTGGTGAATCATTTCCATCACCGAGAAACACCTGTCAAACAGATGATTTACCGCGTTTGTTTTGTCTTGTAATCGTTACGCATTTAACCCTTTCCCTCATACGACAATTCTGCAGCGGACGACTTTGAACATATTTTGTAAAAAAGTAGAAAATCTCTATAATTGAATGAATAACCTATGACCAAAAGTGGAAAACATTGTGGCAAAAGGACAAATTGCACATCAGAAAGCGTCGATATGAGGGAAAGGGTTAAAACCATCATATTTGATTATTTTGCTTCTCTCTTTTTCGTCACTATGTTTTCAAAAAGCCGTCTGCTTCAGACGCCCTCAACTTACACGTGCACACTTTTAGGCTTATACGTCACTGAAGGGACCACGATTTTTATAGCGCGGTTATGCTTTCAACCCTTTCCCCATACAACAAATCTACAGAAGACACCTTTGAAAACGTCTTTGGAAAAATACAGAAAAGGTCAATAAATATATGCATTCTTACCGAAAAGAGTTGAAAACATTGTGGCAAAAGAAGAAAATGCTCGTTTTGAACAATTCCTCCTTTTGTCACAATGTTTTGTTTCCAAGAGTCGTCTGCTGAAGAGGCGTCAAAAACGTCTGTATGTGGGTAAAGGGTTAAGCCAGTTACTTGTGAATAACTCTCGGAGATAAATGATGACACGCCTGCTTTTGGTCCGAGAAAATGTTATTATAGCCCGTTGCGGAATTGGGCGCTCTAGACTCACACATTCTTGGCTGTTTACAAAAGACGATGTACCCGGATGTATACCTTGCTCTTCAAGCCATTCTAATCAATTGCATTGACTTTGCCACAATGTTTTCAACTTTATTTAACAATAAAGCTATCTTTTATGAAGATTTGTTCAGGTTTTTGTCACTAGTCTATGTTTTCAAAGTCGTCTGCTGCAGATTTGTTCTATCTGGGAAAGGGAGGCGATTGCACATTACAATAAATTGTTTTATGATTTATTTCCTTGCTACATTTAATTTCATCCAATACACCTATACCCATTTTTATTTAAAAAACAATATGCATTTTATTCCCATAACATATGCTTTGTTTGTGTTACATCATTTCACCATATCTAATTAACCCTTTCCCTCATACGACCATTCTGAAGCAGACGACTTTGAACATATTTTGTCAAAACATAGAAAATCTCAATAATTGAATGGATAACCTATGACAAAAAGTGGAAAACATTGTGGCACTATGTTTTCAAAAAGCCGTCTGTTGCAGAGGCGTCAGAAAACGTCTATATGAGGGAAAGGGTTAAAACCATCATATTTAATTATTTTACTTCTCTCTTTTTGTTATCATATATGCGACCTAACCTGCTCATAAAACATCATACATTCATTCATTCATATATTCTACCTTCAAATGAAACCGTCGATTTCCAAAATATTGCGTTTTTAGATCTTTTCAGTGTGCAAGTACTTGTCGTTTGATCTTGCTCTAACATAATCGTTACTTACTATGTAGTTTGAGCAAGATAGCACATTCAATGTGAAAGGAAAGCAAAAACGCGACCATTGACTATATTTCCCTCACACATCAGATCAGCAGCAGACGACTTTGAAATCATCTAACCGAAAATATGGAAACTATCTATAAAGGAAAGATTAATTTTCAAATTAAATTTGAAAATATTGTGGCAAAATGTGAAATTGCTCGTAAATCCTATGTTGTGGGTACTCAAAAGAATCGATTTGCGAGCAATTTCACCGTTTTCTACAATATTTTCAAAGTCGTCTTCTGCAGAGTCGTCAGAATGTGTCTATGTTCGGGAAAGGGTTAAACACTCAATGGAACAGCAATTTGAATCAATCAGAAGGTCATACTTTATCTTACATTGAGGTCGAATAGAATAACGAAAACAGACGACTTAAAGAATACTGTGCACCAGACGACCGATATTATAAAACATTGTTGGACAGTGAGAATTTTCTCACATCGAGCTTTTTTTCCCCTTTCCACAATGTTTTTAACATTGTTTAACAAAGCATACGTTAAATTTTCTAGATGTGAACATGTTTTCCTTTCGTATTTCCATAGTAGACGAATCTGAAAATATCATGTAAGGTATAGAGTTCACGCACTGATACAAAGATTGACACTCAAACGCGCTCTCCTCCATTTGAAATTAGGTAAACAATGACAAATCAATCAGGACTCATTTAACCACCACCCAATGTAATCATTTACTGCGACAGACATAGATAGATAGCACTGTAATGGTCTGAGCGTTCTCCTCGCCAGATATTGACTTGCATACATGTACTATGTCAAATGAGTGTCCTCTATAAATAAAGCCTTTATTATTATTATTATTATTATCATTATTATTATTAGTAGTAGTAGTAGTAGTAGTAATAGTAGTAGTAGTAGTAGTAGTAGTAGTAGTAATAGTAGTAGTAGTAGTAGTAGTAGTAGTAGTAGTAGTAGTAGTAGAAGTAGTAGTAGTAGTAGTAGTAGAAGTAGTGGTAGTAGTAGTAGTAGTAGTAGTAGTAGTAGTAGTAGTAGTAGTAGTAGTAGTAGTAGTAGTAGTAGTAGTAGTAGTAGTAGTAGTAGTAGTAGTAGAAGTAGTAGTAGTAGTAGTAGTAGAAGTAGTAGTAGTAGTAGTAGTAGTAGAAGTAGTGGTAGTAGTAGTAGTAGTAGAAGTAGTAGTAGTAGTAGTAGTAGTAGTAGTAGTAGTAGTAGTAGTAGTAGTAGTAGTAGTAGTAGTAGTAGTAGTAGTAGTAGTAGTAGTAGTAGTAGTAGTAGTAGTAGTAGTAGTAGTAGTAGTAGAAGTAGTAGTAGTAGTAGTAGTAGTAGTAGTAGTAGTAGTAGTAGTAGTAGTAGTAGTAGAAGTAGTAGTAGTAGTAGTAGTAGTAGTAGTAGTAGTAGTATTAGACCATGGCTAGTTACCCTGGTCAGGTCATATCAAACACTTTAACTAGGACTGGGAACGAGTATCGATATTAATACTCGGGTACTCGTGTACTCTTCCGATCGAGTACTCGGGTACTCGCAAGAAATAAAATATGTGTTCACTTGTTCATCATAAAGTCTCTCGTAATTTTCTGGCCATCGTTCCAATACTTTCAATTGTAATTTATAAGTACCAATGTGCGCTTGTGTTGGCCTCTATATTTAATATGTGATAATTTGTATTTAACCATTTCACACCGAATTCTGAGGCATCTGCGGCAAACATTGTAGCTAAAGAGGACATTTCTCATAATAACCAATGTTTCATCTTGCCACAATGTTTTGAACTTCTTTCTAATCCATACACGTTCATTTATAGAGAGTGTTTTTGCCTAGATCATTTCAAACATATCTGGTGCAGATGTACTATATGAGGTATAAGTAATAGGGTATTTTATTATCTGCGCTCAAGGATAGCATGACGCCTGATGCACCAACGTCAGGCTGAATTATATATCTAATACTGTTAACCTCTAAAGCACTAACCTAGCTTGGCGGTAAACATCATTCAGTACATTGGTCGTCAGTTCGAGTTTCGGTCGGTTAACACCCTTGTCGACGATTGACAACAATTGCGAGCTGAAGGGTTTCCTTGAAAAGGAAGCCAGTCCATTTCCTACTTACAGACACCTATACAGAAGACAGCTTTTGAAAAACAATGTGGCAAAGAAGAAACTGCTCATGATGAGCAGTTTAAACTTTTTCCACAATGTTTTCTACTTATTACAATATTTGTTCGTTCATTTATAGACAGTTTTAACAGTTTTGACTAAATGTTTTCAAAGTCGTCTGCTGCATATTTGTTTTATGTTGGAAAAGGTTTAAAGGATGGTATGTAGTAATTTTGTGTGGAAATTGCAGAGACAGGGACTCAAAGATTAAACGTCGGCCTTATGATAACAACGATCCGGGTTCGATTTGTTAGAGAACGGAGTCAAAATGTGGGTCCTGCCCATACAGTAAGCAGAGCTCTAAATAAGGGCTCTTTTTCAAATTCTTAAATCCTTATTTGACATTCAAACCCTATGTTGTGGGTACTCCAAAGAATCGTCTTAGTGAAACGATTCTTTTGAGAACCCACAACATAGGATTTGGTTGAGTAATCATGAATAGAAATATTCTGGGGAAAAGAGCTGTTCACTCCCTCTTGTCTAGTCCTCTGCAGTAAGTACTGGTTGCCTGTCCGGGAAAGAAACATTAAGATTGTTTTATATAAGTTGTTAGGACTTGATTCATTATGATGTTAAATAAAACAGAAATAATTAGAAGAAAAAACAGTTTTCACTGTTATATGGCTAAAATACTGTGGGAAATATGTATTCAGGTTTACGTTTTGTTTATTATGAAGTTATTTTCAAGCGGACTTAACCATCCCATTTAGATTATAGAAATACAGAAACAGATTTTTAGAAAAGAATAATTAAACACAATTAATTAAACAACATGACATCCGACTTGATAAATGGCATACAATTGGCCATTCATACACAAATGGGTTTTTTTTCAAGTGATATACGTACGTTATTCAGTCATTTCTTACAAAATAAAAAAAAAATAAACTAGGTGCACACGATGAACAACTCAAGGTATTAACCCTTTCCCACATACACACACGTGACACATCTGCAGCAGACGACTTTGAAAACATACCCGAATCAAATTGGAAACACCCTTTAAATGAGGTACAATAATTGAATAGAGTTGAAAACATGGTGACAAAAGGAGAAATTTCTTCTTTTGTCGACATGTTTTCAAAAATCCGTCTGCTGCAGAGGCGTCAGAAAGTGTCTTTATGCGGAAAAGGCTTACCATGGCCCCTCAACTAAAACAGACGGTTGTTCAAAGCGATTCTTAAAACTGTCTGTACATGGTTAATAGTTATGATGCACATTACAGGGATATATCCATTCAAACCGTGCTTATTGCAAAAGTTGTGGATAAATCTGTTTATTATAGTTTGTTTTATTTGGTTTTTACGCCGCAATACTAGTTCAGTTATATCAAGAAAATTAGCCAGTTGCTTGGGAAGATTGTTGTGTGGAGTACTGGTGTGAGGAAACCAGGAAATGCATGAGTAGGTGAACTGGCCGCTGTGATATAACTGAGAAATTGTTAAAAACGGCGTTAAACCCCAATCAATCAATCAATCAATCAATCAGTTAAATCACGGCGATAGTTCGATTATTCATAAAACCTTGATAAACACGTACTAGGCTAGGAAATGTGCACTGCCCATGGGCACTCCACCATGACCATGGCGACGCAGGTTCGAACCTAGACGTCCAGTATTAAATCCCTACCACTAACCTTTCGGCCACGTCGGATAGATGAAAATAAGAGGCGTGGAATGTTGTATCTATCAGGGAACTAATTCAGTATTGGTGTAAGAGTTGACTAAACTTTATCAATCGTCGTTGAAGGTTCTGTTCAACAGATAACATCATGTTCATCTACCCGCTCCTGTATCGAAATAACACACACGCAAAGTGCTGCTATTACCAAACTCAAAGTCTGATTTAAAACATTGTACAAAAAGGAGTTTTTGCATTTACTGTTCACAATTTTTGTCTTACATTTTGCTCATTTTTTTGTGTGCAAAACAACAGTTATTTTTCATACACTGTGAGTAAAAACGATTGGTTTTCGTTTATTGTTGAAACGATTAGGGTTAACAAATTGTATTAAGCGTTTAAAGAATCACAACTCTGTTTAGCGGTTGATTATGAATAGTTTTAAGTTACAAGTGAAAAACGAGACAACCTTCGTTACAATACTGATCTGATATGAGCCGTCTCGCGAGAAAAACCAACGTTGTTGACTATGCGTAAAGTATCGACCCGGATCAGCCTCAGCACGCGCAGGCTAACCCGGACGGACACTTTTCGCCTCATGTGGATTTTCTGTTTCAGGAATCATTACTCTATACCTCTATCCCCCTGAGACGGAATGTGTCAGCCCGGATCAGTCTGCGCGGAATGCGCAGGCTAATCTGGGTTGATACATTTCGCAGAGGCCATAATGTTGGTTTTCTCGCGGGACGGCTCATATTTAGAAATACACCCAGTGTCTATATAGACACATCATTGTTTGAATTCAGAAAAAAATAACTTGGATCAAATAGAATGATTAAACAGAATTTTAATTTTATAAAAAAACACTAGCCATAAGAAAACGAGGAATGACTCCATTTCTAACAATGTTTTAATCATCTCTGTAACTCCTCTGTATTAGCCCTTTCCCACCGACGCTTTTTGACGCATCTGCAGCAGTCTACTTTTTGAAATCATTGTGGACCAAATCTCCTTTTGCCACAATGTGTTCAATTTTATTCAATGATAGTTCTTTCATTCATGCGAGTTTTCATATTTAAACCAGATGTTTTTATTTGGATTATCGTACCTGTTTTATACCTAATTATTTTTTAATCAACAAACATCTCTGTTTGGGTCAGTGAGCAATTCGCCTTGGCCTAGTGGTTAGCGTCGGGGATTTGAAACCGGGCGTCCCTGGTTTGATCCCCAGCGCTGTGACTATGGTGGAGTGCCCTGGGGCAACCCCACTTCCTAGCCTAGTACTGGTTTGTTTACCCAGGGATAATGAATAAATGAACTGTCGCCGTGATATAACTGAAATAATGTCGAAAAACGGCGTAAAACCCCAACAAATTATTTGGCGCAGTCATCAGCTGATCACTCTACGCGCAAGCCCAGTTGAAATCTGATTAAAAATTAGATTGTAAGAACAACACACGTCACTAGCGACCACAACGCAATGTATATATGAGCCGTTCTACGAGAAAACCAACATTTTGGACTCTGCGTAAAGGATCGACCCGGATCAGCCTAAGCGCTAATCCAGGCAGACACGTTTCGCCTCCTGTTGATTTACTGTTTCAGGAATCATTACTCTATACCTCTTATCTGAACCATTCCAGCTATGCTTCATTCCACACATCTGTCCACCTCCTACTATCATCACTCAAAAAAAGCCCCGGGCCAGAGGACTAGATAAGGAGGACTGAACTGGTCTTTTTCCATCCATATCTCCCTTATGACTCCACTAAAACCTATGCTGTGGGTATTCAAAATAATCGTTTCACTGAGACGATTCTTTTGAGTACCCACAACATAGGGTTTGATAGTCAAATAAGGACTTTGGTATGAGTATACTCTTCTTATATCTAGAACTCTGCCTCCTGTTGATTACCCCCCCCCCCCCCCCCCCCCCCCCCCCCCCCCCCCCGCCCCACACACACACACACACATTCATAAAACATTGTTTCGAAGGTAACATTGTGTCTTAATTGTTCAAGTATAAATTTAGTTCTACTTTTGCGATCTTTCTTTGTAAATGTTGCTTAGTCATAGTCTTTGATATTTTCAGACACGGACATTCGAAAAAAGGCAAACTAACCTATAGAAATGCGCGACTTATAAAGACCTAGATCAGTATGTGTCTCCACGCATATTCATCGGGGTTTTCCTTTACTTTATTCTTAAATGTCTGTCGAAGTGGTAACACCAATAACGTACCTTGCAAAGAACTTCGAAATTCCTGAAAAAGCCGTGGTTGTTGTGGCGTGGGTGGGTTTTAAAGATTTAGATGAATGGATGTGATATCAAAGAAAATGTTAAATGCCGATTATCTCACATATACCCTATAATTTAGATATATATCATGATATATAAAAGAACCTAAAGTTAGAATGAAATGGACTGAATCATCTTTGAACTAGTTCCTGCCGTTTAAACCCTTTTCCGCATACAACCAATCTGCAGCAGACGATTTTGAAAACATTGTTACGAAAACCTGAAAAATCTCCATACAAGATAGCTTAATTATTAAATTAAAGTTGAACACATTGTGGCCAAAGGAGAAATTGCTCATCATGTTTTCAAAAGTCGTCTGCTGCTATTGCGTAAAAATGCGTCTGCATGAGAGAAAGGATTAAGACAAATAACAGTACTTTCAATATATCGAGGGCTTGGCGTGAAATGGTTGTAACTAAAAGCCTATTTTGAAAACCCTGGTTTAGGGGCAATTTTAACCCCTTTGTAAACAATACAAATGTAGGTGCCATTGCTCAAAACCAGCAATGGCACCTAAATTTCCATTGTTTACTAAGAAAATTTATTTAACGCTTTATAAAGACTTGATGGCGAGGTGATTAACTTTGGTAAAAAAATAACAATTTTAGTTTCACGCCAAACCCTCGACATGTACTTTGATTTACTTTTTCCTCGACGTTTTCTAAAGTCTCATGATTAATACGCGAACAACTCTTTAAGGAAATCGCTAAAAAATATATATATATATTTCCCGCAATGTTTTCAACTTTGTATCCAAATAACGCTCTCTATTTTTCAGATGTTCCATTTTTCAGATGTTCCATTTTATATAGATGTTCCATTTTTCAGATGTTCCATTTTATATAAATGTTCCATTTTTTTTCCAGATGTTCCATTTTATATAGATGTTCCATTTTTCAGATGTTCCATTGTTCAGATGTTCCATTGTTCAGATGTTCCATTTCTCAGATGTTCCATTTTCCATTTTTCAGATGTGCCATTTTCATATTGGATGTAAACTACGTTTCTTTCAGTTTGATGAAACGTGCCATACATCACGAACCATGTTTTGCAATATAAGCGGAAAGCCCTTGACCAATCTGTGTATAAACGAGCACTATCATTCCAACTAATCATAGAGTAGGATGGGTTTCAAAAAATATGTCGCACGCCACAGGAGAACCAATCTCCTCGAGGTCTCGTGAGAACTGGCGCAAAACAATCACACTGAGACGGAATGTGTCGGCGCGGATTAGCCTGCGCGGACTGCGCAGGCTGATCTGGGTCGATACATTACGCAGAGTTTTCATAATCTTGGTTTTTCTCGTAATTCGGCTCAAATACTAATAACAAGTATGGACGGTGTACTTTATCAATGGTGTTTCGTACATGTATATTTCGTGTACGTCATGATACGTCTTTCTACCAGTATCTTATCATTACATATGCCACCCAACAAACTTGATATCACATCATACTAAATACACTTCATTCAGGCTTTTCAGAAAACACTTCATACAGGCTTTTTTAGACAACTGCCAATTTCATAGATAGTTTTACCATGCTAATGAAGAAAATATAGAAAGAGAAGTAGAAGAAGAAGGAGACGAATAATAAGAAGATTTCCAGCTGAGTGACTAAGACCGCCTTGATGGAAACCAGGATATGCGTTCAAAAAACATGTTGCCCAATGAACATGTGATTAGCCGTGTTTATTTCACCATCGATTAACACGGGTTATTTACAAGCTTGGTGACAGGTGTTAACTGTAAATTACATTGAGATACATGTGACTTTTGAGCTGTGTAACATGTTGGGAATAGTGATCCGGAGGACTTAATAATAGGGAGCGAACAGCTCTTTTCCTCACAATATTTCTCTTATTACTCAACAAAACCCTATGTTGTGGGTACTCAAAAGAATCGTCTCACCGAGACGATTCTTTTGAGTACCCACAACATGGGGGTTTGAATGTCAAATAAGGATTTTAGAAACATGAAAAATGCTCCTTATCTAGAGCTCTGCAGGAAATATCGATGTCCATGCTTTTCTATAGTGTAGTTTCATTCATACACACTGTAAGGTGTTTTGCTGAGAACATAAAATGAGTATGTGAAAGTGTTAGGCAAACGGATCGCACTGTAAATTGTTAGAAATAACAACCACTTAACGAGTTTACTGTTAGGTAAATCTGTATAAACTGGTAAGGTGTATTAAAACTAAAGCCATGAACTGATGCCACGAAAAAGGCGTTACCCCTGGCGTAAAGAAAACTAATTATATAAGGAAAGAAAGCGTCTGAAGACAAAAACACATCTTTTAATATAAATCTTACGCTACATAATTCGAATCGTACACTGGTAATACAATCATATTCCTGTCCGACAGTTTGATTGCCCACATTGTGTGCATAAAAAGTATCTAAGTATGGCTTTACTTGTTGTACGTCCAAAACCACTAGGTGGTAGATCTGGAATTTATTTGCAAATTGATATTTTGTGAAGATTTTTTTCCCATTTTTCTCAATAATATTTTTTAAAACAATTCTAAAAAGCATGCATATTACAAAATAAACTGAATGATGATTTTTTAACTTATCAAATATTTGCAGTCATTTTTTTCAGTTTTCAGTGATAAAAAAAATCATTATGTTTGAGTTATATATACTGAATACCGAAGGTCGAGAGAGATGTCAAATTGTCCACGCCCCCGAACAAATGTGCAAGTATATAATAAACAAAATGATTGGGTCGTGAGATTGACACATTACTGAATGGTAATTTTAACAGGCGGTGACAAACGTAACATCAGGGGCGTAGCTCCCTATAGGCACTGTACGCACGTGCTTACACATGTTTTCTAAAAATGCCCCAAAATGCAGCTGCGGCGATACACATCTGCGTAATGTATCGACCAAATCAGCCTGCGCTGTCCGCGCAGACTGATCCGGCCGACACATTCCGTGTAAGAGGGGATAGATAGAGTAGTGATTCCTGAAACAGAAAATCCACTGGAGGCAAAACGTGTACATCCGGTTACGCCTGTGTGGCATGCTTAGGCTGATCCGGGTCGATACTTTACGCAGAGTCCACAATGTTGATTTTTCTCACGAGACGGCCTACACATTGAGTATTGCCAAGCTACGCCCCTGAACATCTCAGTGTATTGTGACGATGTTTGGCATTGGCGTAAATCTTAATTATAATTAATGAACGATGACATATACTGCATGATTTATGAGGTGATCTTTTATATTGGCGGTGTTAGTGTTTTACCGTTTATTGCGCGAATCGGGGGGCACAGTCAAAATAGCTGGTATAAAAACCTCACACCAAACAGGACTCGTATGGTATCCGAAACATTGTATAATTCGTGTTTGATTGTTGCATTGTTCACATCTATTTCACAGATGAATATGTTATTCACCTTTTCAATCTGTCCTATTCAGTACATTATCATAAATGTTAATGAATGAAAAATAGTGCGTGGGTACGTGCACTTAAAAAATCACGTTTTGGATAACGAACATTATGCACATGTCAGTTATGCTAATTAAACAACAGCTACTCCATCACAAAAACTCACTGTTTGTAAGTGTAGACAGCAGTAGGACCAGAATGATTGTCGTCTTCATGGGGGGAAGAAGTGTCCGTGATGAAGTTACCGTCTCTCTCTAGTGCGAGAGACCAGAGATCGATCCCCGATCGGGTCATAAAGAAACTCTTTAAGGATTATAACTTTAATAATACAATATAGCGAACCGCGCATTCAAGCTCACACGATGATGTTTCCAATTTGGCAGTGTCTAGAATACATAAAGCAACCGAAGGAAATATTATGGGGGGAAAAACTTGTTCACTTCCCTCACCTGCAACTGTACAAAGTTTTAGATACATTGATCTAGTCCTCTGTGCAGCAGCAACATAGTTGTGTGATATGAGCAATGGCTTATTTCCCTGGCAATTAAAAAAGGCTTACTTCATTAGATCACATCGCGGGCTTGGCGTGAAACGGTTGTAACTAAAATGTGTACTTTGTTACTAAGGTTAATCACCTCGCCATGAAGTCTTTATAAGTGTTAAATCATTTGTTCTTGGTAAACAATGGAAATTTAGGTGCCATTGCTCGTTTTGAGCAACGGCTGCTAAATTTGCATTGTTTACAAATGGGTCTAAATTGCCCCTAAACCAGGGTTTTCAAAATAGGTTTTAAGTTACAACCGTTTCACGCCAAGCCCTCGACATTAGAGCACATTACTACAGATGCTCAGTTAATATGTTTGCAGCCGTACTGGTAAACCCAGGAAACGCTGTAATATACATTTAAAAAAAGTTTTAAAAGTTTTACACAACACAGACAAACAAACACACATCTTAATTCCACCCCCCCCCCCCCTCCCCAACACCCCCCCCCCCCCCAACAGCCACCCCCACCCCCTCCCCCCATCCCCTTTCCCACATACAACAAATATGCAACAGACGAATTTGAAAATATATTGGCACAAATGTGAAATCTCTCCATAAATGAGAGTGTAATCATTAAATAGAGTTGAAAACATTGTGGCCAAAGGAGAAATTGCTCATGATGAGCAATTTCACCGTTGGCCACAATGTTTTCAAAAGTCGGCTGCTGTTCTAAAATGGTGTAATAATTAGATGATGAACAGCGAAGGAATATCAAGGTTTACGCTGTTCTAAAATGGTGTAATAATTAGATGATGAACAGCGAAGAAATATCAAAGTATAGCCGAGGTCCTAGTTTACAAAAAAGTCTCGATTTCGAATTAATGTCATAGAATAACAATAGCTGTCTATTTAGCTGTTAGCTTGCCCTCCCATAAACCGTTTAATATGCACAACGAACCTTTGCGTATTCATAGCAAGTGTATATTTTTCATTTGAGTTTTACGTTTCCAGCTTTACCACGGCGACAGTTCACTTATTTATGACCCCTGGGTAAACAAACCAGTAAGTACTAGGCTCGGAAACGTGCCTGCCGAAGGGCACACTACACCATGACCACCGCGACAAGGGATCGAATCCAATTAGTGTAAGTAGATATGTTCCGGTATACATGCGTCCTTTTGAATATGTATGAAGCTTGTCAGAAGTGTTTTGAAACGTTTTGTAATGAATTGCCGCTCAGCGCATATTCAGATTAAAATGCGCAGGTTGATCTGGTAATACATTGTTCGTGAATGTCAAATTGTTTCGTAAGGTGTTGTTATCAGTTAAAATAGTCTCAGTCGTATTTTCACACTTGAGCCGTCCCGCGAGAAAACCAACATTATGGCCTCTGCGCAATGTATCGACCCAGATCAGCCTGCGCAGTCCGCGAAGACTGATCCGGGCCGACACATTCCGTCTCAGGGGGATAGAGGTATAGAGTAATGATTCATGAAACAGAAAATCCACAGAAGGCAAAAAGTGTATATCCGGATAAGCCTTCGCGGCATGCATATGCTGATCCGGGGTCGATACTTTACGCAGAATCCACAAGGTTGGTTTTCTCTTTCAACAATGTCATTTCACCGCGTTTCCTTTGTAAGTTACCACTACGACCAAGAAGGGAAAGTCTTAATACCAACTTTAAAAGTAATTGGTATGACCCGGACTTCCCGATCCCGCGACGGGCGATCTATCGCTACACCTACGAGGTGGTACACTACTAAAACATGAACATCTTGATGAATGCTTGGACTCTGCGTTCAGTATCGACCCGGACTTCCCGACCCCGTAGCGGGCGATCTATCGCTACACCTACGAGGTGGTACACTACTAAAACATGAACATCTTGATGAATGCTTGGACTCTGCGTTCAGTATCGACCCGGACTTCCCGACCCCGTAGCGGGCGATCTATCGCTACACCTACGAGGTGGTACACTACTAAAACATGAACATCTTGATGAATACTTGGAATATAACAACACGTGAGCCGTCCCGCGAGAAAACGCAGGCTTACCCGGAGAGACACTGTTCGCCTCCTGTGGATACCTCTATCCCCCTGAGACGGAATGTGTCGGCCAGGATCGGTCTGCGCGGTTTGCGCAGGCTGATGTGGGTCGATACATTACGCAGAGGCCATACTGTTGGTTTTTATCGCGGAAAGGCTCATATATACGAAATAACTTGTTGACAAATAATAAATGGAATACATTAGTAATACCTAGTGACGAGGCATATCTACTTTTACCACAATGGTGTATCACTCTAAGCATGCAAGCACGTGAAAAAACGGTGTCTATATCAGACAGAAGGTGAAACCCTTGTCTTGAGTTAAGGGACATGATATTATAGGTGTCAGTCACTCTCTTAATGACCCTGCATTGGCGGTCAAGACGTACTAACCTCTATTGAAATTGTCAATATGAGAAGTGAATTAACGCCGCTTTCGATAATATTATAGCGGTGGCCAGTTCACATAGTCGTGTGTTTCCCTGCGGTCAGTTCACATAGTCGTGTGTTTCCCTGCGGTCAGTTCACATAGTCGTGTGTTTCCCTGCGGTCAGTTCAGAGAGCCGTGTGTTTCCTGGCGGCCAGTTCACAGAGCCGTGTGTTTCCTGGCGGCCAGTTCACAGAGCCGTGTGTTTCCTGGCGGCCAGTTCACAGAGCCGTGTGTTTCCTGGCGGCCAGATCACAGAGCCATGTGTTTCCTGGCGGCCAGTTCACAGAGCCGTGTGTTTCCTGGCGGCCAGTTCACAGAGCCGTGTGTTTCATGGCGGCCAGTTCACAGAGCCGTGTGTTTCATGGCGGCCAGTTCACAGAGCCGTGTGTTTCATGGCGGCCAGTTCACAGAGCCGTGTGTTTCATGGCGGCCAGTTCACAGAGCCGTGTGTTTCCTGGCGGCCAGTTCACATAGCCATGTGTTTCCTGCTCTCCAGCACCGGTACTTCACACAATACATGCATAAAGTGCAGGTTTTCCATGGAATCAAACAGTCCGTTCATTTAAATATGTTATCACATAGCTGTAATTAACATTTTATAGAACCAACCAAAATACAATCATATCTCCGAACCTGAAAGGAAACTTGATTTTCAGTAATATGGAGCTTCTTTAGAGATTGAAGTTATTCAGTTACTTTAATTCAGTGCTGATATTGTAATTATACTTTAATTGTGTGCTGATATTGTAATAATACTTTAATTATGTGCTGATATTGTAATAATAATAATACTTTAATTCAGTGCTGGTATTGTAATAATACTTTAATTCAGTGCTGATATTGTAATTATACTTTAATTCAGTGCTGATATTGTAATAATACTTTAATTCAGTGCTGATATTGTAATTATACTTTAAATCAGTGCTTATATTGTAATAATACTTTAATTATGTGCTGATATTGTAATAATACTTTAATTCAGTACTGATATTGTAATAATACTTTAATTCAGTGCTGATATTGTAATTATACTTTAATTCAGTGGTAATAATACTTTAATTATGTGCTTATATTGTAATAATACTTTAATTCAGTGCTGATATTGTAAAAATTCTTTAATTCAGTGCTGATATTGTAATTATACTTTAATTCAGTCCTGATATTGTAATTATACTTTAATTCAGTGCTGATATTGTAATTATACTTTAATGCAGTGCTGATATTGTAATAATACTTTAATTCAGTGCTGATATTGTAATTATACTTTAATTCAGTGCTTATATTGTAATAATACTTTAATTATGTGCTGATATTGTAATAATACTTTTATTCAGTACTGATATTGTACTACTACTTTAATTCAGTACTGATATTGTACTACTACTTTAATTCAGTACTGATATTGTAATAATACTTTAATTCAGTACTGATATTGTAATACTACTTTAATTCAGTGCTGATATTGTAATAATACTTTAATTCAGTACTGATATTGTAATAATACTTTAATTCAGTACTGATATTGTAATACTACTTTAATTATGTGCTGATATTGTAATTATACTTTAATTCAGTACTGATATTGTAATAATACTTTAATTCAGTGCTTATATTGTAACACTACTTTAATTATGTGCTGATAGTGTAATACTACTTTAATTCAGTACTGATATTGTAATATTATTTTAATTCAGTGCTGATATTGTAATAATACTTTAATTCAGTACTGATATTGTAATATTATTTTAATTCAGTGCTGATATTGTAATTATACTTTAATTCAGTAATGATATTGTAATTGTACTTAAACCCTTTCCAACATACAACACATCTACTGCAGATGACTTTATAAACATGTAGGCCAAAAATGGAAAATATATCTATAAATGAAAGTATAGTTATTTGTGACAATAGGAGAAATAACTCGTGATGAGCAATGTCTTTCCTTTGCCTAAGTGTATTCAAAAGTTTGTTTACTGCAGAGGCATCAGAGAGCGTCTGTATGTGAGACATAAGGGACAGATTCCTGCTTTGCCCTTCTCGCCGTACCAAGTGAACACGGAGATAACATATCTATTGAAGTTGGCTAGGCGAATACGGTTTGTATCACATCTCCGCTCCTGTCTCTCATAGTTGATGATTGGCGAAGGAATATTGGGGCCACACTTCTAACACGTCAAAAGTAATATCGATAGATTTGTTATAAAAATGTTTATCAACTTATAATAATCACTCTCGGTGCTTCATGGTGACTTAACCAGTACTCGAGGCGTTGTTTAGTCAACACTTTATTTGAGGCCCACAGAGACGGCTGTGGTGTGTGCAGGTTCGTCTGAATCGTCAATGTTCGCATGTGTAACAAGACCCTATTGTGTGAATATTGTTTGACCGTGGACTTAGAATACACGGCGTTCTTACAGCTACACTTGAAACTAGGTAGACATGGTACCTTATTGATGGGTTGTTTTAAATAAAAGGACTGGGAAATAAGAACATTCACGAACATTCACGAACATTCATGATCATTCGTGGGGTGGTTTTAATAGAAGGACTTTGAAATACGAACATACACGAACATTCACGAACATTAACGAACATTCATGATCATTCGTGGGTTTGTCTAAATAGAAGGACTGGGAAATACGAACATTCACGAACATTCACGAACATTCATGATCATTCGTGGGTTGGTTTAAATAGAAGAACTGGGAAATACGAACATTCACGAATATCTACCTATTTACAATCTTTCTAAAGTTTGATGCCTAACTGTTTATGCTGATCCCAAAACACATTTAAGGTCACGTGCCACAGTTGTGTTTGTTTACAAACATTTTCTGGCAATGATAATAAAAAAAAATGTTATTTTTATAACTCTTTAGATTCTAATTTTAGTTTCATGACACTGATGTCCTGCTTTTGGTTTTGTCACCAATGACGACATTTCAGACCTCATGGTAAATGGTAGGTCAGAGAGTTAACTCCTCCTTTTGCAACAATATTTTCAAATGTCGTCTAATGCAGATGCGCAAAAAGCTTCTACATATCGAGGGCTTGGCGTGAAACGGTTGTAACTAAAATTTGTATTTTTTTTTAACCAAGGTTAATCATCTCGCCATTAAGTCTTTATAAGCGTTAAATCATTTTTCTTGGTAAACAATGGAAATTTAGGTGCCATTGCTCGTTCTGAGCAATGGCACCAAAATGTGCATTGTTTACAAAGGGGTCGAAATTGCCCCCTAAACCAGGGTTTTCAAAACAGGTTTTTAATTACAACCGTTTCACGCCAAGCCCTCGATATGGAAAAGTATCAATGTTGGTTTTTCTCGTAGAACGGCTCACATGACCTTTTCGAGGCCAGACATTTAGCAGACATCGAGTTTTAAATGACGGCAGCTATGAAAACATTTAAAGAAAAGGATTACTCTATAACATTAACCCCTTTGTCCCCACATGCAGACGCATTTTGCCTCTGCAGCAGACGACTTTTGAAAACATTTTGGCAACAGGAGAAATAGCTAATGATGAGCCATTTCTCATTTTGATACAATATGTTCTATTTTATTCAATAAGTATACTTTCATTGATGGTAAAATTTCATATTTTCAACACAATGTTCACAAAGTTGTCTGCTGCAAATTTGTTGAATGTGGGAAATTTCATTTATAGTAATGCACGTAAAGTAATGTAAGTAAAGTAATGTACGTACGTAAAGTAATGTACGTAAAGTAATGTACGTAAAGTAATGTACGTTAAGTAATGCACGTTAAGAAATGTACGTAAAGGAATGTACGTAAAGTAATGTACGTTAAGTAATGCACCTTAAGAAATGTACGTAAAGTAATGTACGTAAAGTAATGTACGTTAAGTAATGCACGTTAAGAAATGTACGTAAAGTAATGTACGTAAAGTAATTACGTAAAGTAATTACGTAAAGTAATGTACGTAAAGTAATGTAAGTGTCTAAATGAAGGGATACAGTGTTTATTTATATGGAGGTTTTATCAGATATTTTTATACGTCACATTTCTTCCCTTTTAATGTATCGTAATTAGGTATGCTAAAGTCCTTATGCACCCACATCGAAAATGCATACACAGCATAAATTGTTTGACATTTTACATAGGGACATAGATAAACAGAGAAGTGTTGACTATGATAAGTCATTCGATGGGCACAATATGAGCCATGCCATGAGAAAGCCAACATTGTGGACTCTGCGTAATGTATCGACCCAGATCAGCCTGCGCAGTCCGCGCAGGCTAATCCGGGCCGACACATTCCGTCTCAGGGGGATAGAGATATAGAGTAAACAGAAAATACACAGGATGCGAAAAATGTCTGTCCGGGTAAGCCTGCGCGGCATGCTAAGACTGATCCGGGTCGATAGTTTACGCGAGTCCACACAGTTGGTTTTCTCGTGGGACGGCTCATTTGTACTTTGTTAACCCTCTCAACGATAACCCGAAACTGTTGTCGTATTCGCAGTAGATAACCATTGAAACTATTTTTAGAAAAGAAGGAAACTTCTAAAATTGAACACTTTCTTCTTTTTTTCAACAATGTTTCGACACAATTCATATTCACCCATTTACTGGCGTGTTATAAATCCGTTTATGATTTAAAAGCAAACATCTCTAAAAATTGTCATACTCGAAAAACGGTTGAAAATACTTGTGTAATGAGTTCATACGATAATACAAGATAACATGAACTATATTTCTTATTTATATTATATCAAATTAACCAAAACAAGATTTAAATCGGCCTACACTAGGACGGTCTTCAAGACTCAAATTACTAAAGGTTAACCCGTTTTTATAACTATAAACTATGGCATAAACACGCCTTCTGACGCCTCTGCAGCAGACCACTTTTGAAAAAATTGTAGCGAAAGGAGATATTGCTCATAATGTGCAATTTTTCCTTTAGTTACAATGTTTTTAACTTTCATTTTAAGAAGGTTTCCATAATTTGACTAGATGTTTCCAAAGCCCTCTCCTGCCGATTGGCTGTATGTCGGGGTATATATAGTCACCGGTAGAAGACTGCGACTATATTTTATAATATGTATATCTTCCTTCAATCTCAATCTTTCTTAATGCTATTAATACAAATAGATAGATGAAGTTAAATACAAATACAAAATATTAATCTTTTGGGTGGATAAGGGGAGAGGCTAGAGGCCTTTAGTAAAAAGTTAGTGCAGCAAAAAAATTGCAAGCCAGTGCACATGGGATCCATGGTAACTGTTTATGACCAATTCACTTCCTTGAACAAAGAAAAGAAACTTAAGATCAGTTTTACTTGGCCGTAACCCCGGATGTTCTAACCCGGTGACATTGATGCCTTGGTACAAATCTCTCGGCTTGTTTATTATGACTATTTTAGAGTGAAGAGATGAGGCGAAGGCCCTCGAGGGTCACCTCGTCGTATAATAGTTGACCAATCCGCGTTAACCCTTTCCCTCATACAACAATTCTGCAGCAGACGACTTTGAACGTATTTTGTCAAAACATAGAAAATCTCAATAACTGAATGGATAACCTATGACTAAAAGTGGAAAACATTGTGGCAAAAGGAGAAATTGCACGTATTGTGCAATTTCTTCTTTTGTCACTATGTTTTAAAAAAGTCGTCTGCTGCAGAGGCGTCCGAAAGCGTCTATATGAGGGAAAGGGTTAACTTCTTTCCTGTCTAGCTTTTAACATTTTTCAATTGTAGGCGTCTTCTTTGATGTTACCCGAAGATAAATGCTTCTATCTAGAAATTGAATTGAATTCATTTGCTCACGATGAGCATTTTCTCCTCGTCTATAAATGTTTTCAAAATGGTGTACGTTTTAGAGGCGTCAATCGTCGTCTTAAATGTCCATGGGAAAAGGGTATAAGTTGGCATGTGCACAGCATTTACGGATGCACAGCCTGATCTGGATCTACCGACTATTCAGAAAAATCAACTCGTCGAGCGGACGTCTAATAATTTCGTTCATTGCTTCCTATTTGAAGTATATGCAACAATCATATCACTGTGTTTCTAGTTGTTAGGTACTACGACAGCCGGAAAGTTGATCCAACACTCGTATATCCTCGGTATAGCCTGAACACCAACGGAGCCACTGTATTAATCATTTGTAAACAGTTAATAATACGTATTAACCCTTTCCCTCATACGACAATTCTGCAGCAGACGACTTTGAACATATTTTGTCAAAACATAGAAAATCTCCATAATTGAATGGATAACCTATTACAAAAAGTGGAAAACATTGTGGCAAAAGGAGAAATTGCACGTTTTGTGCAATTTCTTCTTTTGTCAGTATGTTTTCAAAAAGGCGTCTTTATGAGGGAAAGGGTTAACACTAAATTAAAATTGATGCTATTTCATAGCATTGTAAACAAGTTTTATGGTCGTATTTACAGCCATTTGTAAAAGGTTATTAATACGTATTAATTAACACTAAATTAAATTAATGCTATTTTATAGCATTGTAAACATATTTTATGGTCGTATTTACAACATTTCCCTGTGTAGATGCTTCGTAATTGTCTTACAAAAAAACAATACAGTTTACTTTCAGATCAGTTTAGATCTTTAAAAGACAACGAAGGCATTTTATAGATTGTATATGGGAGCGGTGCGCCAGTGAAACCAACATTAACGTAATTAATTCACGTAAGGAAAATATCTACCTCGCATTCTTGCTAAGGACCAAAATGGAAACTGCTTTATAGAAATTTCTTGAAACTTTCTGTTTGATTAATTGGAGAACTGTGCATATCCAGATCAGATCGTAAATATGGATGGGACAGAGTACAGCTCATATGTTCTTTTCCCCGTCCCACATACAAGAAATCTGCAGCAGACGACTTGAAAATCTCTATAATTGAATGGATAACCAATGACTAAAATTGGAAAACATTGTGGCAAAAGGAGAAACGTTGATCATGAGCAATTTCTATTCAAAAGTCGTCTGCTTCAGAGGTGTCAGAAAGCGTCTGTATTAGTAAAAGGATTAAAACGTATTAGAATTACATAATTCATTTGAAACCACAGATAACACTTCTCACAATGGTTATAGTACACTACTAAACAAATGAAACTAATGTTTATCAACTTTCCAATTTTCGGCAAACACCTTATATCTCCCTTTCAAATGTTTAACTCGCAACATTGTTTCAGCCTTTTAATCAAGTGTTTATTAGTGACGGTGAACCCATTATGTGTTCAAGTCTCTATATGCAGATAGCTTCTTCTGTTCATCCCAGTTCATCCCAGTACATATTAGGAAAAGAAGTAGTTATTATCTGTATCTGAAGTGTCATAGATAATCGGCAGGGGCGTAGCTTTGCAATAATCAATGTGGAGGCCGTCTGTTGAGAAAATCAACATTGTGGACTCTGCGTAAAGTATCGACCCGGATCAGCCTAGGTATGCCACACAGGCCTATCCGGATAGACACTTTTCGCCTCCTGTGGATTTTCTGTTTCAGGAATAACTACTCTATACATCTATCCCACTAATACGGAATGTGTCGGCCGGATCAGTCTGCGCGGACAGCGCAGGCTGATTTGGTCGATACATTACGCAGATGTCTATCGCCGCAGCTGCATTTTGTGGCATTTTGAGAAAAAATGTGTAGGCACATGCCTACAGTGCCTAAAGGGAGCTACGCCCCTGATCGGGGGGGGGGGGGGGGGGGTAAATGACGAGGTGATAATGTTATCATTTTTGGTAAATATGATGTATACATACACCAGGTAGTCTTCCACATCATAACGTTTACGTTTAAATGTATATTATCGTATAGGATATTAGCCCTTTCCTACATACGAAAACTCTGCAGCAGGCTACATTGATTGATTGATTGATTGATTGATTGATTGATTGATTGGGGTTTAACGCCGTTTTTGACAATTTCTCAGTTATATCACGGCGGCAAGTTCACCTACTCATGCATTTCCTGGTTTTCTCACACCAGGACTCCACACAACAATTTTCCCAAGCAACTGGCTGCTTTTCATTGGTGGAAGACGAATGACGCAAGTCGCATTGACTTTTTGTCAGCAATCGTCGGAAATAATGTTGGCCGAGCTGGGATTCGAACTCACAAGCCCTGGAGTCGCTACCGACTGAGCTACCGGGCTCGGCAGGCTTCTTTGAAAACATGCAAATATATGGAACCTTTCTTAAGATGAAAGTGTACATGTTGATTTGTTAAACAACCACCCCCCCCCCCCCCCCCCCCCCCCCCCCACACACACACACACACACTCATTTTGAGCAATTTCTCCTTTTTCCACAATGATTTAAAAAGTGTCGTCTGCTGCAAACACGTCAAAAGGCGTTTGTATTTGAAAACGGGTTTAACATACCCATTACAGTAACCATTGATCGCTTACAGACAACATTAACATTTTGACACGTTTGAAGTAGACAGCTTTTAAAACATTTCGGGAAAATGGAGGACTTGCTCTAAAAAATAGAAACTTCCCCTTTTCCGACGATATTCTAAATTCAGTATGACGAATATACGTCCAATTGTATAGCTATCGCGGTTTCATCAACTGTTTAATAACGCAGATTATACTTAGCATACATCATAATACCAGAGATGCACTTGAGGTGGGTTGTTTAAAGCTGTTTTCAACAATATTTGAGCCGTCCCGCGAGAAAAACCAACATTATGGTCTCTGCGTAATGTATCGCCTCGGATCAGCCTGCGTAGTCCACGCAGGCTGATCCGGGCCGACACATTCCGTTCTAGGGGGATAGATGTATATCTATAGTAATGATTCCTGAAACAGAAAATCCACAGGAGGCGAAAAGTGTCCGTCCTGGTAAGCCTGCGCGGCATGATTAGGCTGATGCGGGTCGATACTTTACGCAGAGTCCACAGTGTTCGTTTTCTCGCGGGACGGCTTATTTCCGTTTTAACACGGCGTGTTGAGTGTGAATTACCAGTTATATAACATTTTATCACTAAAAATGGAAAACATTGTGGCAAAAGAAGAAATTGCTCGTTTTGAGCATTTTCTTCTTTTGTCACCATGTTTTCAAAAAGCCGTCTGCTGCAGAGGCGTCAGAAAGCGTCTTATAGGCGAGAACCGATGTATCAGTCAGAGCGCTACGGAGGTCATCCATTCCTACCAGGTCTAAGGAGTTGGTATGACCCGACCGGGGACGATACCCGGATCAACACGATTGACTGTTTGTACAATGTGTTGTGGTCATTACCCTTTCTCCAGAGGATTCTGGTTGATTGATTGATTGGGGTTTAACGCCGTTTTTAACAATTTCTCAGTTACATCACGGCGGCCAGTTCACCTTCTCATGCATTTCCTGGTTTTCTCACACCAGTACTCCAAACAACAATCTGTCCAAGCAACTGGCTGCTTTTCCACATGGACTTAGCTCATTGGTTGACGACGAATGACGCAAGTCGCATTGACTGTTGTCAATCGTCGGAAAGAAAGTTGGCCGAGCCGGGATTCGAACTCACAACCCCCTGGATTGACAGCCCGCGTCGCTACCGACTGAGCTACCGGGGCTCGTCTCCAGATGATTCTAATATATATTTAGCCCTTTCCCACATACAACGATTCTGCATCAGACGACTTGTTAAACATTTAAGGATAAACATGGATTATTTATTTATTTATTGGGGTTTTACGCCGCTTTCAACAATATTTCAGTTATATCACGGCGACAGTTCACTTATTCATGATCCCTGTCCTGTGTAAACAAACCAGTACTAGGCTAGAAAATGTGCCTTGCCCAAGGGCACTCCACAGTGACCGTAGTGCCGCGACTGGGGATCGAACCCGGGACACCCGGTTTCGAAATCCCCGACGCTAACCACTCGACCACAGCGGATAAACATGGACAGGTCTCCATAAATGAAGTTATAATTATTGAAAAGAGTTTAAAACATCAGTGTGCCATATGAGAGCGTGTTGGTTATGAGTATTTTCCCCTTTTGCAACCTTGTGGGACAATTTATATATATAGGCTTCGACATGAAATTCATTGTATCCTTATCAATTATTCAATGCTTCAAATTGTGAGTTTTGTCATTTTACTGTTGAATAATGTAGAGATTGTATTTAATGAGAACAAATGCAATAATAGCATGAGCCACAAATGGCCATTTTGGATCCTAATGCATATTCTATATATCATTATTGACGCCGCGTGGAAGCGCGGTGTCAGTACTGGATAGGTTTTAATTTTGTACCATGGGGTGACGTATTCGAAAAGGGAGAAACCAATGTTATTATTGTTAAAAAAAAACCTCTGTTGTTTGTTTGAAAAAAAAACAACTTTATGAATCAATGAATTGTATAAAATGATTTAAGACACACAAAGGTACAAAATAGACATGTCTTCTACCGTTATTACAAAACTTTAGACACATGTTATGGGTATTTAATAACTTTCCCCTAACTTCCTAGGCTACGCTTTTTTTATAGTTTGGTTTACGACCCCATTCATCAAAGCTCAGAAAAATGTTTCTGGCGATGTTTTTGCCTATTTACGATATTGAGATTTTTAAACAAATGGGTAATCTTTAAAAAATCAATGATGATTCATTTTAATTACTACATATTATATATAATTCTAGAAACTGTAAAAACAACGTTAACCCAACGCATGGCGGTAACGTGACCCGTTCTATTATTTGTAAATGCAGCATGTCATCGCTTGGCGATTTTGGTCATTCTTATTTAATAGACGACAAGGTGTCATCGGTTCCCATAGAGTAATTAAGTTGTCTCTGCTTCCTTCCGCTATGAGTACTTCGCTGTTTTCACGATTTCATCCGATTTCTAAAATTCATTGGATTCGTACCCAGTCGTTTATGTATCGTTCGAGATGAACGATTCGTACGAACTGGTTTTCGTTCTTTGCTCTTGGGGAACTGACTTGACCATTTTCTTTTGTTTATTTTTCAGTTTCCTACTGGCATGTTTAAAACGATACAAACAAACAAAACAGACTTAATAATTCTTGCTATATGTAAACTATACATGTGAACTGTCATAATGCTCAATCTTGATCATACATATCTTTCTGTTCTTTTTTAATTACTTCGTATTTTGTTTATATACTCCCGTTTTTGCTATCATACTTCTGCTAAACTGGAAGGAGAATAGACTTTCACCTCTCCTTCATAAGCTTGTGTCACACTTAACTTATAACTAGAGGCAATACACCTTAATATATGTTAATATTTAAGCACCTATGGTTTTTGTGGATCTAGTTAGAGGATTTAAAACAGTTTATTGGTAAAAATAAAATGAGAAACTTCAGCTTGTATGACACATTATAGTTGCAGTGAATGTTAACCAAACAGTACTAAACTTGTCATTTCACGACTAAACTTCACATGCTGAATATCACATAGATCGTAGCATGTAAAACGTTTAATCCCTACGTCAATATTGACCCTTTCTGCTCTCGGTAACCTTTTTATATAGGCTATGGTAGCAATATAGGCACATCTTGGCCTTCTTGTTTGAAATAAAGGGACATTTGGCCTTCTTGTTCGAAATATTTACATCCTGTCTGCTTGCATAGGTTATTTAAATGTACTGAACTGCATCTGCTTTCTTTACGTCTTGCTTCAAAATCATGCGCGGCGTCTTTGATGCGTTGCATCAAAATTCTTCTTGTTATAAGTAGTAGTACTAGTAAAAACCGTTGTTATAGTAGTACTAATGATAACAATAAATAACAATAATGATGATAATAATAATAATAATAATAATGATAATAATAATAATAATAATAATAATAAAATAATAATAATAATTAACATAATAATTATACTACTACTACTACTACTACTACTACTACTACTACTAATAATAATAATAATAATAATAATAATAATAATAATTATAATAATAATAATAATAATAATAATAATAATAATAATAATTATCATAATAATGATATTACTTTAACTACTTTTAATAAAATACACTATCAAAATAATAAAACAAATGGATGTCATTCGTGTTTTCTCGTGTTCAACTCTATTGCAGTTATTTATACGAGACAATCGCCAGGTTTATCGGCGAGTTTATCCTGATATACTGTTCAATAAACGTGTCATTTATGTAGTTGACATAATACATTCACTGGGTTCCATTCACGGAAGTAATCCTCGTAAATATTTCCCTGATATAGCCCTTTCCCTCATACAACAATTCGGCAGCAGACGACTTTGAACACGTTTTGTCAAAAAATAGAAAATCTCTATACTTGAATGGATAACCTATTACTAAAAGTGGAAAACATTGTGGCAAAAGAAGAAATTACACGTTTTGAGCAATTTCTTCTTTTGTCACTATGTTGTCAAAAAATAGAAAATCTCTATACTTGAATGGATAACCTAGGACTAAAAGTGGGAAACTTTGTGGCAAAAGAAGAAATTGCTCGTTTTGAGCAATTTCTTCTTTTGTTACTATGTTTTCCAAAAGCCGTCTGCTGCAGAGGCGTCAGAAAGCGTCTATATGAGGGAAAGGGTTAAACACTCAATGGAACAGCAATTTGAATAAATCAGATTTATCTTGCATTGAGGTCGACTAGAATAACTAAAACAGACGACTTAAGAATAGACTAAAAGTGGAAAACATTGTGGAAAAAGACGAAATTTGTCGTTTTGAGCAATTTCTTCTTTTGTCACTATGTTGTCAAAAAATAGATAATCTCTATACTTGAATGGATAACCTATGACTAAAAGTGGAAAAAAAACATTCTGGCAAAAGAAGAAATTTGTCGTTTTGAGCAATTTCTTCTTTTGTAACTATGTTGTCAAAATATAGAACATCTCTATACTTGAATGGATAACCTATGACTAAAAGTGAAAAACTGTTTAGCAAAAGAAGAAATTGCTCGTTTTGAGCAATTTCTTCTTTTGTCACTATGTTTTCAAAAAGCCGTCGGCTGCTCTTGCGTCAAAATGCGTCTATATGAGGGAAAGGATAAGAGGACAAGAAACGCCTCTGAAACAAACGACTTATTTTAAACGCATTATGTGAAAAGAAGAACATTATTAAAAAGTGGTTTCATATTTTTATATTTACATTCGCCTAGTACTTTGTAGATAAAACTTGACGTTCAGTTTGCATGAACCGGTCAACCTTTCATGACCTCTGTAGGAATTATGACGTCATTGTTTATTTCAATATTGCACTCCGATTGGATTAGCGCGACGTCATTTAACCAATGATATACGACGCTTCTCATTAAATGATGTGCATTATTATATTGTTCATAATGAGGCTATCATATTTGGCCGAATGCCATTCCGTTTGTTTTCCGTATACGAAAGTTGTGTGATTTTTTTTTTAAATGTTGGAGCTACCGATGCCGTTCCGTATGAATCCGTACGGAGCCGAACAGCCAGTATGCTCCAAGAACACACCGGATGCTTCCCTATAAATATGATCTGTTCGCTCCCCGAACACCCAAATGCCTATTCGGAAAGCAAACGGGATGGCAATCGGCCCAATGTGATCGCCCCATTACTGACTTTGAGCAAATCTGCCTGAAAGTAATACAATTATCTATATTGTATTGTATTGTATTGTACAACAACAACTCTTCCAAGTGTGCAGATGTTACATTTTGTATACATGTATAAGATGTTTTTCCTCAAGCACGTGACGCCTTTTATCCTATCAACCCTTTCCCTCGTGTAGACGCATTCCGACACATCTGGAGCAGACGACTTTTAAAATCACTGAGACAAAAGGAGAAATTGCTCAAAACGAGCAATATTACCTTTTGCCACAATATTTTCAGCTACTTTCAATCATTATATTTTCATTTATAGAGTTTTATTCACGTTATTGCATGATTGTTTTAAAGTCGTCTGCTGAAGATTTCTCGTATGTGGGAAAGGGTTAAGTTACGTGATCATGGGGGAAGAGCACACACCAATATAACAGAAGTTTAATTTTTAAATCGAGTTATGCAGAATGGGTAACAAACAACGAAGTTGAAAGCATTTCGTAAACTATATGGAAACCTTCTATAAATGAAAGAGAAATTATTAAAAAACAAAAATACAAAAAAATGTTGAGAAAGGAGGAATTGCTCATCTGCTTTTGCTGCAATATCTTCAAATTCGTCTGCTTCAGAAGGGTCAGAATTCGAATGTATGTGGGAAAAGTATGACATAAATGGCATTATCATTCTTCGTTTACTTTCTATTGAATGTCTGTATGTTGATATGGTCCGCTAAGTTTCCGTTTGTTCACGGCGTTTTCTATATGTAAGTTTCCAGTAATAGACTCTGCGTAAAGTATCGACCCGGATCAGTCTAAGCATGCCGCGCAGGCTAACCCAGACAGATACTTTTCAATTCCTGTGTATTTTCTGTTTCAGAAATCATTACTCTATACCTCTATTTCCCTGAGACGGAATGTGTCGGCCCGGGTTAGCCTGCGCGGATTGCGTAGGCTGATATGGGTCGATACATTACGCAGATGCCATAATGTTCGTCATCAGCGACAAATCGGAGGCCAATCGGGGAAAGCCATTGCTTCTAAGTGTTAAAGTCTTTGGTATGGCCCGGCCGTGGACTGAACCCGCGACCTCCCGCACGCGAGACGGACGCTTTCCACCACTACACCGGTTTCTATTTAACTACTACATACATCGTGAATTATTATCTATAAGGAAGTGAGTCAAACGTTAAGTAATAAACTTACCTTGTTTCGAATCGGTATAATGGTTCAATCACAGTCACTATTAATATTTGCTAAAATCTAATTGAATTTAATATTAATAAAATAGTTTATATACACACCGCCTTACAAATTCATACAATTAATATATCTGTCCGTCTAATTTAAATTTATCAAACTCCTTTCAAGATCATTATAAATACACACGAAACACTGTCGAGTTAGTTCAAATTGATATGAATGATGTTACTATATACGAGAGAGATACGATCTTGTTCTCAGTTCGTCGCAATTCACTACCTAGTCAGTTAGTTTACGTTCATCTTGTCTATTTATCGGCGTTTTATACCTGACCTTTCCGGGGTTTTTTACCGTATCGTACGCATTGCACCCACGAAAGGTAACTCAGTGAAATTGTTCTAGTATTGTTTGCTTATACCTGTTGCTCTCGTGCCGTTATCGACCTGACCCCCGTTAACTGATAGGATTAACACTTTCCCACAATACAGACGCTTTCTGAAGCAGTAGACGACTCTTGAAAACATTGTGGCAAAAGGAGAAATTGCTCATAATGAGCAATGTTCACCTTTTGTCACAACGTTTTCAACTCTATGCAATAATTACTCTTACATTTATAGAGAAGTTCAATCTTTTTGCCAAGATGTTTTCAAAGTCGTCTCCTGAGGATTTGTTGTAGATCTATGTGGGATTGGATTAATTTATAGATTTACTTTTTCAACGTGAAAAGACGGTTGTGTGAATACTGGTGTGTGAAATACTGGTGTGTGTGTGTGTGTGTGTGTGTGTGTGTGTGTGTGTGTGTGTGTGTGTGTGTGTGTGTGTGTGTGTGTGTGTGTGTGTGTGTGTGTGTGTGTGTGTGTGTGTGTGTGTGTGTGTGTGAAATACTGGTGTGTGAAATACTGGTGTGTGAATACTGATGTGTGAAATACTGGTGTGTGAAATACTGGTGTGTTAACAACTGGTGTGAAATACTGGTGTGTGAACTACTGGTGTGTGAATACTGGTGTGTGAAATACTGGTGTGTGAAATGAAATACTGGTGTGTGCGTGAAATACTGGTGTGTGAAATACGGGTGTGTGAAATACTGGTGTGTGGAAATACTGGTGTGAAATACTGTTGTGTGAAATACTGCCGTGATATGGCTGAAGCATGGTTGAATAATGTCGTTAAACCCAAATCAATCAATCAATCACCCAATCAATCAATCAATCAATCAATCAATCAATCAATCAAGCAATCAATCAATCAATCAATTAATCAATCAATCAATCAATCAATCAATCAATCAATCAGTAAATCAATTAATCAACTTAAGCTCAAAATAGAATCCGAAGGTATGGACTAAATATATCAGATGCAGAGGAAAGCACCTAATGTTTTATACACTTAAAAAACAGCAATCTGTTTAACTGATTTTTCTTATTTACGTAAATTGATTGTTGTTGTCATGAAACCTAAATAATTGAATGAAATAATTTTTAAACTAAACAGCAATATCTTAAGACGTCAGCTGCTTGGGCATTGAGAGTCGCTCTTTTTACGAGTATTTCCATTACATTTGCTAACCTTCGTAGATGCCTAAAACACTTTTATCCTCTGTCCAACTGTTGCATTTCTATTCAATAGTTTGGAGGCATGTGAATACATACGGTATAGTACGTGTATACATACATTGCATGCGACGTCTAAAAGCTAGTTACGTTTAATCCTTTCCCACATATAGACGATTGCGGACGCCTTTGCAGCAGACGGCGTTTGAAAACAATGTGACAAAAGAAGAAATTGCTCCTTTTGCCACAATGTTTTCAACTTTGTTCAATAATTAAACTGTCTTATATAGAGATTTTCCATATTTTTAGTTAGATGTTTCCAAAGTCGTTTGATGCAAATTTGTTGTATGTGGGAAAGGGTTAAGACGCTCACAAAATATAAACTACCAATGTTAAGAAAAGAACAATCTAGATGAATAAAATAGGTTCGTGTAAATATTAAATAGAAACAATCACGTAGATAAGGGGAACTGATCACCTGAATGAATTAAGGACATTCCTCATTATGAACAATGTCTCCCGTTGCCACAATGTTTCATTCGATAATGATACTTTCATTTACCCAGATATTCTATAGTTTGTATTGAACGCTTTTAAAGTGGTTTGCCTGGTTTGCTGTATGTGGGAATTGGTTAACAGTTCATTCATTGCTGCAGAGGTCTAGATAAGGATATTCAGCTCTTCCCCCCCACAATTTCTCTCTTATTATTAAAGCAAAACCTATGTTGTGGGTACTCAAAAGAATCGTCTCGCTGAGACGATTCTTTTGAGTACCCACAACATAGGGTTAGAGGGTCAAATAAGGATTTTAGAACATTTAAAACGCCCGTTATCTAAAGCTCTGCTGCTGGTAGAATAGTTCGTTCTCCTATAATAAAGGTAACCGGCTTACCCGTCTCGTGTTTTTAAAATGTTTGAGAAGAGATTTATAAGTGATCTGGGGATTTATTAATCCTCGCCTTTTAAATACGTTGGATAGTTGTACACGCTTTGAGCAGTATCAGACCTAGTCTGGAGAGAAACCTGCCCCTATCATTACATTATTGGGCCAGGCGCCCTTTGGAACCTGCCCCTTTCATTTACATCATTGGGTCAGGCGCCCTTTGGAACCTGCCGCTTTCATTACATTATTTGGCCAGGCGCACTTTGTAACCTGCCTATATCATTACATTATTGGGCCAGGCGCACTTTGTAACCTGCCTCTATCATTACATTATTGGGCCAGGCGCACTTTGGAACCTGCCACCTGATTCAAATATGCATTGATCATAAATGCCAACTTGTACCTTTTGCCTTTCCCTGATTCATATAATATTTGACATAAAAATTATGAATCTCCATCCACCAACGATAGCATGTCCACCAAGAAAAGTTGACACACGTTATTAGTTCACGTAATAATTCAGAGAAGGTATTGCCTTCATCTACGCTTAAAACAGCTGAAATAACGAGATATATGCCAGGAATTGAAACATATATGTGAGCCGTCCCGCGAGAAAACCATCATTATGGATTTTGCGTAAAGCATCGACCCGGATCAGCCTAAGCATGCCGCGCAGGCTAACCCGGGCAGACACTTTTCGCCTCCTGTTGATTTTCTGTCATGAATCATTACTCTATATCTCTATCCCCATGAGACGGAATGTGTCGGCCCGGATAAGTCTGCGCGGACTGCGCAGGCTTATCTGGGTCGATACATTACGCAGATGAAATAATGTTGGTTTTCTCGCGAGAAGGCTCATTTATGAAATAATAAACAGATCAGATAAGGAGATGGATTGACAACAACGATACAACCCAGTGCATGTTTATGGCGCACGTGCACGTATGTCAATGCATGTCGGGAACTGCGTCGTATGATGGTTTAACCCTTTCCCTCATACGACAATTCTGCAGCAGACGACTTTGAACGTATTTTGTCAAAACATAGAAAATCTCTATAATTGAATGGATAACCTATGACAAAAAGTGGAAAACATTGTGGCAAAAGGAGAAATTGCACGTTTTGTGCAATTTCTTCTTTTGTCACTATGTTTTCAAAACGCCGTCTGCTGCAGAGGCGTCATAAAGCGTCTATATGAGGGAAAGGGTTAACCCTACCTCCGATACTGACGACGGACGCTCTACGTCGAATACAACAGACGACTTATGAAAACATTGTTGGGAAAGGGCCAAATGGGTCGTTTTGATCTTCTATATTTTCTTTTTCAAATTTATTTCAAAATATTTTTCTAAATTTATTAGATGTAAACACTTCCTTCTTCGAATATTGCCGAACTTGACGACTATACAATTGTGATATCATGTGAATGGTTAATCAGAGCCCTTCCAATTGTCAATCATCAATCGTTTCGGTTTGATCCTTTTCCTGGTACAGACGAGGGAACTTATTAAGCCAAACTGTTTTCCAATATATGTTCATTACGGTGAGTCAATAAGACCCCCAAATATCCAAAACACTGCTCAAATGTATCTCTCCAACGTTGTATACATACAACTGGCTGACATAAACAAACAATTGCGACTATATTCCACACGAAGAACACATCGAGAGTGGTCGATGTAATATGACTGTAAACACTTGTTCCCATGTCAAACGATGTTAACGTGTATCGGTGCTATACACCGGGCACGTAAAAGAACCAAGGGGTCTTTTCGAAAAGAGCTAGGGTATCGCACCCGGACTCCCTTGTATCTAACTTTGTCTGCTCGCCAAATAGTTAATTCTGCACGGCGAGGGTACATAAAAACAAACAATAATGATTAAGGAGAGTGCCGCTCATTATTAAAACCCATGTGTGCTCATCGAAATAACTTTTCTGTTAAAAATGAATCTAAACAAGTTAGCTGGCAATAATGTGTACATCACCTCCTGATACTCAGTCTCAGCCAAGTGGTTTGATTTGGGGATTTGAACCGTGCGTTCCGGGTTCGTTCCAGGAGTTTCCTTGGAAAAGGCACATTACCTAGCCTAGTACCGGTTTGGTTTTCAAGGGATCATGAATAAGATTTCTTTCGTCGTTATATAAATGAAATAATGTTGAAAACGACGTAAATCTCCAACAAATCAAATCAAGCCTCCTGATACTTAAGTTTCCCACACAGTTTCATTTAATTTAAACAAGCAGTTGCTGAGAGATATCCCGAACACGACAACAAGGCGGACGAACGTACAAACACATCCTCGAAGGGACAAACGCACGCACATACAAACATACGCTGCAACAACGGACACGTTGAAGATGAACTTCATTTTCTTTTAAAATGTTTAAAATAATGTTCTATTGAACAACAATTTTTTTTTTTTATCATACAACTTACTTATCTCAATTCTCAATAGCAATTCTCCAACTGTATTAAAAATTGTAATGAATTACTTGAATGAATGCTTGTTGGTTAGAAATTAATTGTCAAATCTCATAATTACCCTCTGTCACTCCTACATTGTACATATTTAATTGTAATTTGTCTGTAGGTCGTTGCTATAACCATTTATTGTTAATGTGTTAGTGCTAATAAAGTTATAATTTAAGTTATAAGTTACAAATAAAACAAAAACGTGGCAACAAATATACCAACCAAATATTTTTCGTGGAGTGTCATGAATAATATTCAAATTAATTAATTGCCTTCTTCCCTCAATAAAATGCCTTATCATGGTACGAGGTTATCAATAGACACTCAACTTTGAAGGTAAGTACAAACAACTACTTCCTTCCAGCGAACCGATTTGTGTGTTCGAATGGTAATTTATTCCGTTTTCAACAATGCTTCAGGTATATCACGGTGTTTCCTGTTTACGTTACCAGTAGGCCTACTACAGGTCCATTCATCCTGACACCGCCGAGTCAGTCGTAATACTAACTCCACAACTCTCAGGGGCGTAGCTCTCTTTAAGCACTGTAGGCACGTGCCTACACATTTTTTCTCAAAATGCCCCAAAATGCAGCTGCGGCGATATACATCTGCGTAATGTATCGACCAGATCAGCCTGCGCTGTCCGCGCAGACTGATCCGGCCGACACATTCCGTCTTAGGGGGATAGATGTATAGAGTAGTTATTCCTGAAACAGAAAATCCACAGGAGGCGAAAAGTGTCTATCCGGGTAGGCCTGTGTGGCATGCTTAGGCTGATCCGTGTCGATACTTTACGCAGAGTCCACAAAATTGATTTTCTCACGAGACGGCCTACACATTGATTATTGCAAAGCTACGCCCCTGACTCTGAGCGCCAAGAAGAGTTATTCATTAATAACATATTTAAAGGCTTTGGTGTGGCCCGGGTTGCGGATCGAAACCGACATCTCCCGCACCCGTGCGTTCCGAAAACACTAGATCATATTCGATTTTCTGGAGCCATATTGCGCTTTATGTGTCTTTTGAATGCAGGATTGAGTCCAGTACACACAAACACAGATTACGATATTTCGATTGTAAGCCGTTTCTTGGATACATACTTTTTGATACAGCATACAATAAAGAATATAGAAGACTTGTGTCCGAAACGAGCAAATACTGTTCCAGCCCCATGTTTTGAAATTCATTTGTGTTTATATAAAACAAACTGAATTAAGATTGCTACTTCATCAAGTATTTGTGTTATACAACTGCCACGTAGAACAAAGTCATTTTTTAGAAATTATACTGCATAATCACAGATGATTAATCAGTCCTTTCAGCACTTTGATTGGAGACATGTGAACTAAGTGACGTCAGTGCGAACATATGTTACCAACCACTGGAGGTCAAATGCTTCAGTCGCTTTTCAATCACCCCTCCTTCACAGGAATGTGATGAAAACAAATCACGTTTTAATGGCACCAATCGCAATTGCTCTGTCAATAATGTTTATTTCATTAGCCCCACTGAGGGCGTCAGGAGGGGTTCATCATATAAAATCGCATTTTGCGACCTTGTGGTCAGCAATGTCAAAGAACAGCCTGCTTCATTTTGCAGTCTGATGAGGGTCTTTCCTGACCGTTTCTTTTTACTCCAAGTAAATATTTATAACCACAAAACACACCGCACGTCTTCATGTTTGAGACATTATTATCTCTCAGTAAAGGGATGATATAAAGATAAATTGTAAAAAAAGTAATGGGGCTACATTTCTAGTGATTCGTCAAAAGATGATCATTATTGAGCCGACTGATCTAGGCCGACACATTCCGCCTCACTGGGGATAGAAGTATAGAGTAATGATTCCTGTAACAGAAAATCCACAGGAGAAGAAAAGTGTTTAACCGGGTAAGCCTGCGCGGCATGCTTAGGCTGATCCGGGTCGATACTTTACGCAGAGTCCATAATGTTGGTTTTCTCGCGGGACGGCTCATATACTTACAGTACATGGCGAACGTGGCTCTCGGCGTAACTTGGTCTTATTCGAGCACATTGTTGATAAGTACATGTTCTGTGAATATACATGCGTGGACATGTTCTGTATATGTTATAATTAATGACAGCAGGATAAATGGTATACATTTAATACCAATACATGTATAATGTAGTATACATAAAGAAAACGAAAAATACATTTGTACCTCAATAAGAGACCACCTGTCTTAAGAGACCACTTACAGCATTTCCCTTGGGTGGTCTCTTAATACAAGTTTGACTGTAAATTCTATATGTTATTAAAACACACATGTACCTCATAATGATGCGTATCGTTCTACAAAGGTCAGGATCAGGTCAATTTTATAAAGTAATACCGCTGAGCGTTTTTCGTTTATATATATACAGTTTGGTCATTATCTTTTTATTTCACTGAAAACGTTGGAAATATTAAAAAGAGATTTATATATGTTAATTTACAATGGGCCTTTGTGATACAAGTAATCCAAATGGGAGACTTATGAGCCGTTCCACGAGAAAACCAACATTATGGAATCTGCGTAATGTATCGATCCAGATCAGCCTGCGCAGGCTAATCCGGGCCAACACATTCCGTCTCAGGGGGATAGAGGTATAGATTAATGATTCCTGAAACATTAAATCCACTGGAGGTGAAAAGTGTCTGTCCGGGTTAGCCTGCGCGGCATGCTTATGCTGTTCCGGGTCGATACTTTACGCAGAGTCCACAATGGTGGTTGTCTCGTGGCCCGGCTCATATTTCCCGTTACGAAGCGATGAATCATAGTATAATGCAGTTAGGAAACGCCACGCGGAAACCAACCTTGAGAACGTTTAATATGAGTTATTATTGCGATCTAAATTCATGCATACTTGTCTTACTAGGTAAATGGAGTTATAAGTTGTCGAAGAAATTCCGGAAGACGACAAGATGATATAAACCGGTATGCTACTTATTAGACAGTGTTGAGACGCATTCTGAATGTTTTTGGTTTTTGAAAATACATCTGTCAACTGCAACTGTCATCAGGGGCGTAGCTCCCATTAGGCACTGTATACACGTGCCTACACATTTTTTCTCAAAATGCCCCAAAATGCAGCTGCGGCGATAGACATCTGCGTAATGTATCGACCAGATCAGCCTGCGCTGTCCGCGCAGACTGATCCGGCCGACACATTCCGTCTTATGGGGATAGATGTATAGAGTAGTTATTCCTGAAACAGAAAATCCACAGGAGGCGAAACAGGTCTATCCGGGTAGGCATGTGTTGCATGTTTAGGCTGATCCGGGTTCGATACTTTACGCAGAGTCGACAATGTTAATTTTCTCACGAGGCGGCCTACACAAAATTATTACAAAGCTACGCACCTGGTCATACATGCGCCTTGTGAAAAGTACTCTTGAATGAAAAGTACGAGTATTGTGACCACAATAAGGCCATGGAATACGCGCAACGGGCCGATTTGTATAATCTGCACCAAACGACCTTGAAAGAAATCTATGAACAATCTCGATTATCTAAAGTTTAAATATTGAAAAGAACGGAAAAACATAGAGGCAAAAGGAAAAATTGCTCAGCATGTTCAATTATCCTTCTGTCAACATGATTTCAATTATCCGTCTGTCAACGTGATTTCAATTATCCGTCTGTCAACGTGATTTCAATTATCCTCCTGCCAACATGATTTCAATTATCCGTCTGTCAACATTATTTCAATTATCCGTCTGTTAACATGATTTCAATTATCCTGTAGTCAACAAGTCAATTGTCCCAGTTATGTAGGTCTACGAGTGGTATATGGTAAGTTAATTGTCCCAGTTCTGTAGGTCTACGAGTGGTATATTATATGGTAAGTGAATGTCCCAGTTCTGTAGGTCTACGAGTGGTATATGGTAAGTCAATTGTCCCAGTTCTGTAGGTCTACGAGTGGTATATGGTAAGTCAATTGTCCCAGTTCTGTAGGTCTACGGGTGGTATATGGTAAGCCAATTGTCCCAGTTCTGTAGGTCTACGGGTGGTATATGGTAAGTCAATTGTCCCAGTTCTGTAGGTCTACGAGTGGTATATGGTAAGTCAATTGTCCCAGTTCTGTAGGTCTACGAGTGGTATATGGTAAGTCAATTGTCCCAGTTCTGTAGGTCTACGGGTGGTATATGGTAAGTCAATTGTCCCAGTTCTGTAGGTCTACGAGTGGTATATGGTAAGTCAATTGTCCCAGTTCTGTAGGTCTACGAGTGGTATATTATATGATAAGTGAATGTCCCAGTTCTGTAGGTTTACGAGTGGTATATGGTAAGTCAATTGTCCCAGTTCTGTAGGTCTACGAGTGGTATATGGTAAGTCAATTGTCCCAGTTCTGTAGGTTTACGAGTGGTATATGGTGAGTCAATTGTCCCAGTTCTGTAGGTCTACGAGTGGTATATGGTAAGTCAATTGTCCCAGTTCTGTAGGTTTACGAGTGGTATATGGTAAGTCAATTGTCCCAGTTCTGTAGGTCTACGAGTGGTATATTATATGGTAAGTGAATGTCCCAGTTCTGTAGGTTTACGAGTGGTATATGGTAAGTCAATTGTCCCAGTTCTGTAGGTCTACGAGTGGTATATTATATGGTAAGTGAATGTCCCAGTTCTGTAGGTTTACGAGTGGTATATGGTAAGTCAATTGTCCCAGTTATATATGTTAACGAGTGGTATGTGGTAAGTTAATTGTCCCAGCTATGTAGGTCTACGAGTGGTATATGGTAAATCAATTGTCCCAGTTCTGTAGGTCCACGAGTATATGGTAAATCAATTGTCCCAGTTCTGTAGGTCTACGAGTGGTATATTATATGGTAAGTGAATGTCCCAGTTCTGTAGGTCTACGAGTGGTATATGGTAAGTCAATTGTCCCAGTTCTGTAGGTCTACGAGTGGTATATGGTAAGTCAATTGTCCCAGTTCTGTAGGTCTACGGGTGGTATATGGTAAGCCAATTGTCCCAGTTTTGTAGGTCTACGGGTGGTATATGGTAAGTCAATTGTCCCAGTTCTGTAGGTCTACGAGTGGTATATGGTAAGTCAATTGTCCCAGTTCTGTAGGTCTACGAGTGGTATATGGTAAGTCAATTGTCCCAGTTCTGTAGGTCTACGGGTGGTATATGGTAAGTCAATTGTCCCAGTTCTGTAGGTCTACGAGTGGTATATGGTAAGTCAATTGTCCCAGTTCTGTAGGTCTACGAGTGGTATATTATATGATAAGTGAATGTCCCAGTTCTGTAGGTTTACGAGTGGTATATGGTAAGTCAATTGTCCCAGTTCTGTAGGTCTACGAGTGGTATATGGTAAGTCAATTGTCCCAGTTCTGTAGGTTTACGAGTGGTATATGGTGAGTCAATTGTCCCAGTTCTGTAGGTCTACGAGTGGTATATGGTAAGTCAATTGTCCCAGTTCTGTAGGTTTACGAGTGGTATATGGTAAGTCAATTGTCCCAGTTCTGTAGGTCTACGAGTGGTATATTATATGGTAAGTGAATGTCCCAGTTCTGTAGGTTTACGAGTGGTATATGGTAAGTCAATTGTCCCAGTTCTGTAGGTCTACGAGTGGTATATTATATGGTAAGTGAATGTCCCAGTTCTGTAGGTTTACGAGTGGTATATGGTAAGTCAATTGTCCCAGTTATATATGTTAACGAGTGGTATGTGGTAAGTTAATTGTCCCAGCTATGTAGGTCTACGAGTGGTATATGGTAAATCAATTGTCCCAGTTCTGTAGGTCCACGAGTATATGGTAAATCAATTGTCCCAGTTCTGTAGGTCTACGAGTGGTATATGGTAAATCAATTGTCCCAGTTCTGTAGGTCCACGAGTGGTATATGGTAAGTCAATTGTCCCAGTTCTGTAGGTCTACGAGTGGTATATGGTAAGTCAATTGTCCCAGTTGTGTAGGTCTACGAGGTGTATATGGTAGGTTAATTGTCCAAGCTATGTAGGTCTACGAGTGGTATATGGTACAAATCAATTGCCCCAGTTCTGTAGGTCCGCGAGTGGTATATGGTAAGTCAATTGTCCCAGTTATGTAGATATACGAGTGGTATATGGTAAGTCAATTGTCCCAGTTTTGTAGGTTTACGAAACGCTAAAATTGAATAGGAAAGTTCCCTCTTCCTCTAAAATCTACGAAAATGAACATTATTATATGCTGTCCAGCTGTAACGGCGTGGTCAATCGAGTGACGTGGTTGCACAATTTCTTAGTACTTCACAAGTTGGTCCAGTTGTTTTTTATGTGTTGAATGTCACGTTTGTCTGCTTAATAATTCGAGGTAACATATGGACGAGTTAAGTGACGACGGATTAAATAACCCAAGTTTAGAAACACTTGTGACAAAGATAGACATGCTAGTGCTTGATCAATACGCCGATTACCTTATATATCCTTACATGAAAACCGTCATAATTTGAAATAGAAATGGTACGAGTATTCGGATAATCCTGAATTAGATTACCGATTTTAGATGTGGCAAAAAGAATATATTCGAAAATTGTTTCCATAGTCGTTCACATTATATATTATATGTCGAGGGCTTGGTGTGAAACGGTTGTAACTAAAAACCTATTTTGAAAACCCTGGTTTAGGGACAATTTTGACCCCTTTGTAAACAATGCAAATTTAGGTGCCATTGCTCAGAACGAGCAATGGCACCTAAATTTCTATTGTTTACCAAGAAAAATGATTTAACGCTTATAAAAACTTTTTGGCGAGGTGATTAACCTTGGTAAAAAAAATACCAATTTTAGTTACAACCGTTTCACGCCAAGCCCTCGATGTACACTTGTCTTCTTTCAAAACAAGTAGGGAACAAGTTATGATAGATATACATGGAAAACAGTATGATTTTGATAAGAGTTGTGAAATCATTCTGGGAAAATTGCTCTTAGTGGAAAAATATTTAGATTTTTTTAAATGTGCCAGTCCTTGATCACTTGACTTAAACACCTCATCCTTTATAATAGTTATCATTTCCCACATACAACACATATGATCCAGACGAATTCGAAAACATCTAGACAGAAATATGAAACAGCTTTATATACGAAAGTATACTTATTAAAAAAAAAGGAGAACAGTTTGTGGCAAAAGGATAAATTGCTCGTTTTAAGCAATTTATTATTGTGTCACTGTATTCAAAAGGATGAATGAATGAGTGGGGTTTTAAGGCCTGTCGACAACTAGGGTCATTTTGGGCGCTTAATAATTGACTTACTGTAAATGATGAAATAATTAAAATTGAAACAAAACCAACGAGTCGATTAGTCAAAACAATCAAACATTATGTATGCGATACTTAACATTAATATAAAAAACATGTAAGCCAATGTAAAATAGGATATAGGCAAACATGACCATGTACTACAAACAAATCGAAGGCGATGTTTCCCGTCAGTAGGTAATGTGTATGAACTTTGCAAAACTTTGCTATACCGTCTTTCCAAAAATTGTGTCCAGAGTGGAATTTTCGATGCAGTCACGATTCTGCTACGTTTTGATTGGAAAGAAAAAATCGACACAAAAAAAAAAACCTTCTAGAGGAAATAATTAAATATGATAATACGTACTCGATAAAGGAACGAGCACAATTAATTTTATGCGAGATCATTTGCGTTTAATAACACTCGTCGTCTATTTCCGAAACGAGTTCAAATAAAAACTCATAAGTTACAATTTTAAAAATTCCTGTAATATGTCGTCATTTTATTAGCGTAACGCAAATGATGAATAAATAACCAAAGGAAAACGACAGAAATGATAGGAAAGGAGTTTGACTCGTCACAAATGTAGTTCCGTAAATTATGGAATCGTTTCATTTGAAGTACTTTATGAAGGGCAAGTAGATTATTTTTTGTACCTCTCATCATAATTTCATGGATTTAAAATCTTGACCATATTACCTGATGATGATTTTTCATTTTCTTTGCTTAGGTCGGTACGACTCGTAAATAACTGATCGTGCTACAAGCAAGGGGCTAATTGCAGTTCACGGGGGATTATTTACCGATCACAAAAGTTAATAAATGTTTACCCGGAATAGGTAGCACCTATACTCATATTAATTAACATAAAGCTAATCAATATCTGAGAAAATGTGGAACAGGATCCGTAAGAGTAATGAATGTGCAAAAGCACGATTGACAAAAGTCAATGCGACATGCGTCATTCGTCTCCCACCTATGGGCTAAGTCTATGTTGAAAAGCAGCCAGTTGTTTGGGAAGATTGTTGTGTGGAGTACTGGTGTGAGAAAACCAGGAAATGCATGAGTAGGTGAACTGGCCGCCATGATATAACTGAGAAATTGTTAAAAACGGCGTTAAACCCCAATCAATCAATCAATCAATCAATGCATCTAAAGGGAGTTATCAATTTTTTTCAGGTAGGTTTTTAAGGTCGTCTGCTGCAGATTTGTTGTATGTGGGAAAGGTTAAACATTTGTATCATCTGCATTTGTTAGATGTTGGCCCTTTCCCTGATAAAGAGAACTTCTGATACCTTTGCTGGCAGGCTACTTTTAAAAATAAAGGTGCAAATTGTATCGGTGAAAGGGTTTATTTGAATCTCATTTTGGCCTTAATCCTTCCCCTCATAGGACAATTCTGCAGCAGACGGTTTTGAACATATTTGTCAAAAAATAGAAAATCTCAATAATTGAATGGATAAGCTTTGACTAAAAGTGGAAAACATTGTGTCAAAAGGAGAAATTGCTTGTTTTGAGCAATTTCTTCTTTTGTCACTATGTTTTCAAAAAGCCGTAAGCTGCATAGGCGTCATAAATCGTTTATACGAGGGAAAGGGTTAATCACTTACAATGAATCAGAAGCATACGACTCTCAATACAAAATATAAAATCTTAACCCTTTCCCTCATACGCCAATTCTGCAGCAGACGACTTTGAACATATTTGTCAAAAAATAGAAAATCTCAGTAATGGAATGGATAACCTATGACTAAAAGTGGAAAACATTGTGTCAAAAGGAGAAATTGCTCGTTTTGAGCAATATCTTCTTTTGTCACTATGTTTTCAAAAAGCCGTCTGCTGCACTGGCGTCAGAAAGCGTCTATATGAGGGAAATAGATTAAAAAGGGGAAGTTTAAATAATGTAGTACTTTCTCCTTTTGCATCAATGTTTTCCAAAAAGTCATTAGTTGCTGAGGCATCAAAATGTGTCTACAAGTGGGAAAATGTTAAACTTCCAACAAATCTACCATTCTTAAATTATAAAGGTGGAACAGAGGTAGAGCGTCGGCCTCTTGTACCTAAGGT
>JASEVX010000017.1:11917650-12262876 GCA_031761405.1 Serripes groenlandicus
GTGTGGAATACTGTGGTGTGTGAAATACTGGTGTGTGTGTGTGTGTGTGTGTGTGTGTGTTGTGTGTGTGTGTGTGTGTGTGTGTGTGTGTGTGTGTGTGTGTGTGTGTGTGTGTGTGTGTGTGTTGTCGTGTGTGTGTGTGTGTGTGTGTGTGTGAAATACTGGTGTGTGAAATACTGGTGTGTGAATACTGATGTGTGAAATACTGGTGTGTTGAAATACTGGTGTGTTAACAACTGGTTGTGAAATACTGGTTGTGTGAACTACTGGTGTTGTGAATACTGGTGTGTGAAATACTGGTGTGTGAAATGAAAATACTGGGTGTGTGCGTGAAATACTGGTGTGGTGAAATACGGTGTGTGTGAACAATACTGGTTGTGTGGATAATACTGGTGTGAAATACTGTTGTGTGAAATACTGCCGTGATATGGCTGAAGCATGGTTGAATAATGTCGTTAAACCCAAATCAATCAATCAATCACCCCAATCAATCAATCAATCAATCAATCACATTCAATCAATCAATTCAAGCAATCAATCAATCAATCAATTAATCAATCAATCAATCAATCAATCAATCAATCAATCAGTAAATCAATTAATCAACTTAAGCTCAAAATAGAACTCCGAAGGTATGGACTAAATATATCAGATGCAGAGGAAAGCACCTAATGTTTTATACACTTAAAAAACAGCAATCTGTTTAACTGATTTTTTCTTATTTACGTAAATTGATTGTTGTTGTCATGAAACCTAAATAATTGAATGAAATAATTTTTAAACTAAACAGCAATATCTTAAGACGTCAGCTGCTTGGGCATTGAGAGTCGCTCTTTTTTACGAGTATTTCCATTACATTTGCTTAACCTTCGTAGATGCCTAAAACACTTTTTATCCTCTGTCACAACTGTTGCATTTTCTATTCAATAGTTTGGAGGCATGTGAAATACATACGGTATAGTACGTGTATATACATACATTGCATGCGACGTCTAAAAGCTAGTTACGTTTAATCCTTTTCCCACATATAGACGATTGCGGACGCCTTTGCAGCAGACGGCGTTTTGAAAACAATGTGACAAAAGAAGAAAATTGCTCCTTTTGCCACAATGTTTTTCAACTTTGTTCAATAATTAAAACTGTCTTATATAGAGATTTTCCATATTTTTAGTTAGATGTTTCCAAAGTCGTTTGATGCAAATTTGTTGTATGTGGGAAAGGGTTAAGACGGCTCACAAAATATAAACTACCAATGTTAAGAAAAGAACAATCTAGATGAATAAAATAGGTTCGTGTAAATATTAAATAGAAACAATCACGTAGATAAGGGGAACTGATCACCTGAATGAATTAAGGACATTCCTCATTATGAACAATGTCTCCCGTTGCCACAATGTTTTCATTCGATAATGATACTTTCATTTACCCAGAATATTCTATAGTTTTGTATTGAACGCTTTTAAAGTGGTTTGCCTGGATTTGCTGTATGTGGGAATTGGTTAACAGTTCATTCATTGCTGCAGAGGTCTAGATAAGGATATTCAGCTCTTCCCCCCCACAATTTCTCTCTTATTATTAAAGCAAAAACCTATGTTGTGGGGTACTCAAAAGAATCGTCTCGCTGAGACGATTCTTTTGAGTACCCACAACATAGGGTTTAGAGGGTCAAATAAGGATTTAAGCGAACATTTAAAACGCCCGTTATCTAAAGCTCTGCTGCTGGTAGAATAGTTCGTTCTCCTATAATAAAGGTAACCGGCTTACCCCGTCTCGTGTTTTTAAAAATGTTTGAGAAGAGATTTATAAGTGATCTGGGGATTTATTAATCCTCGCCTTTTAAATACGTTGGATTAGTTGTACACGCTTTGAGCAGTATCAGACCTAGTCTGGAGAGAAACACCTGCCCCTATCATTACATTATTGGGACCAGGCGCCCTTTGGAACCTGCCCCTTTCATTTACATCATTGGGGTCAGGCGCCCTTTGAGAACCTGCCGCTTTCATTACATTATTTGGCCAGGCGCACTTTTGTAACCTGCCTATATCATTACATTATCTGGGCCAGGCGCACTTTTGTAACCTGCCTCTATCATTACATTATTGGGCCAGGCGCACTTTGGAAACCTGCCACCTGATTCAAATATGCATTGATCATAAATGCCAACTCTGTACCTTTTGCCTTTCCCTGATTCATATAATATTTGACATAAAAAATTATGAATCTCCATCACACCAACGATAGGCATGTCCACCAAGAAAAGTTGACACACGTTATTAGTTCACGTAATAATTCAGAGAAGGTATTGCCTTCATCTACGCTTAAAAACAGCTGAAATAACGAGATATATTAGCCAAGGAATTGAAACATATATTGAGCCGTTCCCGCAGAGAAAACCATCATTATGGATTTTGCGTAAAAGCACTCCGACCGGATCAGCCTAAAGCATGCCGCGCAGGCTTACACTACGCCGGCAGACACTTTTCGCCTCCTGTTGATTTTCTGTCATGAATAATCATTACTCTATATCTCTATCCCCATGAGACGGAATGTGTCGGCCCGGATAAGTCTGCGCGGGACCTGCGCAGGCTTATCTGGGTCGATTACATTACGCAGATGAAATAATGTTGGTTTTCTCGCGAGAAGGTCTCATTTATGAAATAATAAACAGATCAGATAAGGAGATGGTATTGACAACAACGATACAACCCAGTGCATGTTTATGGGCGGCACGTGCACGTATGTCAATGCATGTCGGGAACTGCGTCGTATGATGGTTTAACCCTTTTCCCTCATACGACAATTCAGCAGCAGACGACTTTGAACGTATTTTGTCAAAACATAGAAAATCTCTATAATTGAATGGATAACCTATGGACAAAAAGTGGGAAAACATTTGTTGGCAAAAGGAGAAATTGCACGTTTTGTGCAATTTCTTCTTTTGTCACTATGTTTTCAAAACGCCGTCTGCTGCAGAGGCGTCATAAAGCGTCTATATGAGGGAAAGGGTTAACCCTACCTCCGATACTGACGACGGACGCTCTACGTCGAATACAACAGACGACTTATGAAAACATTGTTGGGAAAGGGCTCAAATGGGTCGTTTTGATCTTCTATATTTTCTTTTTCAAATTTATTTCAAAAATATTTTTCTAAATTTATTAGATGTAAACACTTCCTTCTTCGAATATTGCCGAACTTGACGACTATACAATTGTGATATCATGTGAATGGTTAATCAGAGCCCTTCCAATTGTCAATCATCAATCGTTCTCGGTTTGATCCTTTTTCCTGGTACAGACGAGGGAACTTATTAAGCCAAACTGTTTTCCAATATATGTTCATTACGGTGAGTCAATAAGACCCCCAAATACTCCAAAACACTGCTCAAATGTATCTCTCCAACGTTGTATACATACAACTGGCTGACATAAACAAACAATTGCCGACTATTTTCCACAACGAAGAACACATCGAGAGTGGTCGATGTAATATGACTGTAAACACTTTGTTCCCATGTCAAACGATGTTAACGTGTATCGGTGCTATACACCGGGCACGTAAAAGAACCAAGGGGTCTTTTCGAAAAGAGCTAGGGTATCGCAACACCGGACTCCCTTGTATCTAACTTTGTCTGCTCGCCAAATAGTTATAATCTGCACGCGCGAGGGTTACATAAAAACAAACAATAATGATTAAGGAGAGTGTGCCGCTCATTATTAAAACCCATGTGTGCTCATCGAAATAACTTTTTCTGTTAAAAAATGAATCTAAACAAGTTAGCTGGCAATAATGTGTACATCACCTCCTGATACTCAGTCTCAGCCAAGTGAGTTTGATTTGGGGATTTGAACCGTTGCGTTCCGGGTTCGTTCTCTCAGGAGTGTTTCCTTGGAAAAGGCACATTACCTAGCCTAGTACCGGTTTGGTTTTCAAGGGATCATGAAATAAGATTTCTTTCGTCGTTATATAAATGAAAATAATGTTGAAAACGACGTAAATCTCCAACAAATCAAATCAAGCCTCCTGATACTTAAGTTTCCCACACAGTTTTCATTTAATTTAAAACAAGCGTTGCTGAGAGATAATCCCGAACACGACAACAAGGCGGACGAACGTACAAAACACATCCTCGAAGGGACAAACGCACGCACATACAAACATACGCTGCAACAACGGACACGTTGAAGATGAACTTCATTTTCTTTTAAAATGTTTAAAATAATGTTCTATTGAAACAACAATTTTTTTTTTTTTATCATACAACTTACTTATCCTCAATTCTCAATAGCAATTCTCCAACTGTATTAAAATTGTAATGAATTACTTGAATGAATGCTTGTTGGTTAGAAATTAATTGGTCAAATCTCATAATTACCCTCTGTCACTCCTACATTGTACATATTTAATTGTAAATTTGTCTGTAGGTCGTTGCTATAAACCATTTATTGTTAAATGTGTTAGTGCTAATATAAAGTTATAATTTAAGTTATAAGTTACAAATAAAACAAAAACGTGGCAACAAATATAACCAACCAAATATTTTTCGTGGAGTGTCTATGAATAATATTCAAATTAATTAATTGCCTTCTTCCCTCAAATAAAATGCCTTTATCATGGTACGAAGGTTATCAATAGACAACTCAACTTTGAAGGTAAGTACAAACAAACTACTTCCTTCCAGCGAACCGATTTGTGTGTTCGAATGGATAATTTATTCCGTTTTCAACAATGCTTCAGGTATATCACGGTGTTTCCTGTTTACGTTACCAGTAGGCCTACTACAGGTCCATTCATCCTGACACCGCCGAGTCAGTCGTAATACTAACTCCACAACTCTCAGGGGCCGTAGCTCTCTTTAAGCACTGATAGGCACGTGCCTACACATTTTTTTGTCTCAAAATGCCACCAAAATGCAGCTGCGGCGATATACATCTGCGTAATGTATCGACCAGAATCAGCCTGCGCTGTTCCGCGCAGAACTGATCCGGCCGACACATTCCGTCTTAGGGGGATAGATGTATAGAGTAGTTATTCCTGAAACAGAAAATTCCACAGGAGGCGAAAAGTGTCCTATCCGGGTAGGCCTGTTGTGGCATGCTTAGGCTGATCCGTGTCGATACTTTACGCAGAGTCCACAAAAATTGATTTTTCTCACGAGACGGCCTACACATTTGATTATTGCAAAGCTACGCCCCTGACTCTGAGCGCCAAGAAGAGTTATTCATTAATAACATATTTAAAAGGCTTTGGTGTGGCCCGGGTTGCGGATCGAACCGACATCTCTCCGCCACCCGTGCGTTCCGAAAACACTAGATCATATTCGATTTTCTGGAGCCATATTAGCGCTTTATGTGTCTTTTGAATGCAGGATTGAGTCCAAGTACACACAAACACAGATTACGATATTTCGATTGTAAGCCGTTTCTTTGGATACATACTTTTTAGATACAGCATACAATAAAGAATATAGAAGACTTGTGTCCGAAACGAGCAAATACTGTTCCAGCCCCATGTTTTGAAATTCATTTGTGTTTTATATAAAACAAAACTGAATTAAGATTGCTACTATCATCAAGTATTTGTGTTATACAACTGCCACGATAGAACAAAGTCATTTTTTTAGAAATTATACTGCATAATCACAGATGATTAATCAGTCCTTTTCAGCACTTTGATTGCGAGACATGTGAACTAAGTGACGTCAGTGCGAACATATGTTACCAACCACTGGAGGTCAAATGCTTCAGTCGCTTTTCAATCACCCCTCCTTCACAGGAATGTGAATGAAAACAAATCACGTTTTTAATGGCACCAATCGCAATTCTGCTCTGTCAATAATGTTTAATTTCATTAGCCCCACTGAGGGCGTCAGGAGGGGGTTCATCATATAAAAGAATCGCATTTTTGCGACCTTGTGGTCAGCAATGTCAAAGAACAGCCTGCTTCATTTTGCAGTCTGATGAGGGTCTTTCCTGACCGTTTCTTTTTTACTCCAAGTAAATATTTATAACCACAAAACACACCGCACGTCTCTTCATGTTTGAGACATTATTATCTCTCAGTAAAGGGATGATATAAGAAGATAAATTGTAAAAAAAAGTAATGGGGCTACATTTCTAGTGATTCGTCAAAAGTATGATCATTATTGAGCGATCTGATCTAGGCCGACACATTCCGCCTCACTGGGGATAGAAGTATAGAGTAATTGATTCCTGTAACAGAAAATCCACAGGAGAAGAAAAGTGTTTAAACCGGTGTAAGCCTGCGCGGCATGCTTAGGCTGATCCGGGTCGATACTTTTACGCAGAGTCCATAATGTTGGTTTTCTCGCGGGAACGGCTCATATACTTTACAGTACATGGCGAACGTGGCTCTCGGCGTAACTTAGGTTCTTATTCGAGCACATTGTTGATAAGTACATGTTCTGTGAATATACATGCTCGTGGACATGTTCTGTATATGTTATAATTTAATGACAGCAGGATAAATGGTTATACATTTAAATACCAATACATGTATAATGATGTATACATACATAAAGAAAAACGAAAAATACATTTGTACGCTCAATAAGAGACCACCTGTCTTAAGAGACCACTTACAGCATTTCCCTTGGGTGTGTCTCTTAATACAAGTTTGACTGTAAATTCTATATGTTATTAAAAAACACATGTACCTCATAATGATGCGTATCGTTCTACAAAGGTCAGGATGCAGGTCAATTTTATATAAAGTAATACCGCTGAGCGTTTTTCGTTTTTATTATATATACAGTTTGGTCATTATTCTTTTTATTTCACTGAAAACGTTGGAAATATTAAAAAAGTAGATTTATATATGTTAATTTACAATGGGCCTTTGTGATACAAGTAATCCAAATGGGAGACTTAAGAGCCGTTCCACGAGAAAACCAACATTATGGAATCTGCGTAATGTATCGATCAGATCAGCCTGCGCAGGCTAATCCGGGCCAACACATTCCGTCTCAGGGGGATAGAGGTATAGATTAATGATTCCTGAAACATTAAAATCCACTGGAGGTGAAAAGTGTCTGTCCGGGTTAGCCTGCGCGGCATGCTTATGCTGTTCCGGGTCGATACTTTACGCAGAGTCCACAATGGTGCGTTTGTCTCGTGGCCCGGCTCATATTTCCCGTTACGAAAGCGATGAATCATAGTATAAATGCAGTTAGGAGAAACGCCACCGCGGAAACCAACCTTGAGAACGTTTAATATGAGTTATTATTGCGATCTAAATTCAATGCATACTTGTCTTACTAGGTAAATGGAGTTATAATGTTGTCGAAGAAATTCCGGAAGACGACAAGATGATATAAACCGGTATGCTACTTATTAGACAGTGTTTGAGACGCATTCTGAATGTTTTTTGGTTTTTGAAAATACATCTGTCAACTGCAACTGTCATCAGGAGGCGTAGCTCCCATTAGGCACTGTATACACGTGCCTACAACATTTTTTCTCAAAAATGCCCCAAAATGCAGCTGCGGCGATAGACATCTGCGTAATGTATCGACCAGATCAGCCTGCGCTTGTCCGCGCAGACTGATCCGGCCGACACATTCCGTTCTTATGGGGATAGATGTATAGAGTAGTTATTCCTGAAACAGAAAATCCACAGGAGGCGAAACAGGTCTAGTCCGGGGTAGGCATGTGTTGCATGTTTTAGGCTGATCCGGGCTTCGATACTTTACGCAGAGTCGACAATGTTAATTTTCTCACGAGGCGGCCTACACAAAATTATTACAAAGCTACGCACTCATGGTCATACATGCGCCTTGTGAAAAGTACTCTGAATGAAAAAGTACGAGTATTGTGACCACAATAAAGGCCATGGAATACGCGCAACGGGCCGATTTGTATAATCTGCAGACCAAACGACCTTGAAAAGAAATCTATGGAACAATCTCGATTATCTAAAGTTTAAATATTGAAAAGAACGGAAAAAACATAGAGGCAAAAGGAAAAATTGCTCAGCATGTTCAATTATCCTTCTGTCAACATGATTCAATTATCCGTCTGTCAACGTGATTTTCAATTATCCGTCTGTCAACGTGATTTCAATTATCCTCCTGCCAACATGATTTCAATTTATCCGTCTGTCAACATTATTTCAATTATCCGTCTGTTAACATGATTTCAATTATCCTGTAGTCAACAAGTCAATTGTCCCAGTTATGTAGGTCTACGAGTGGTATATGGTAAGTTAATTGTCCCAGTTCTGTAGGTCTACGAGTGGTAATATTATATGGTAAGTGAATGTCCCAGTTCTGTAGGTCTACGAGTGGTATATGGTTAAGATCAATTGTCCCAGTTCTGTAGGTCTAACGAGTGGTATAATGGTTAAGTCAATTGTCCCAGTTCTGTAGGTCTACGGGTGGTATATGGTAAGCCAATTTGTCCCAGTTCTGTAGCGTCTACGGGTGGTATATGGTTAAGTCAATTGTCCCAGTTCTGTAGGTCTACGAGTGGTATATGTGTAAGTCAATTGTCCCCAGTTCTGTAGGTCTACGAGTGGTATATGGTAAGTCAATTGTCCCAGTTCTGTAGGGTCTACGGGTGGTATATGGGTAAGCTCAATTGTCCCAGTTCTGTAGGTCTACGAGTGGTATATTGGTAAGTCAATTGTCCCAGTTCTGTAGGTCTACGAGTTGGTTATATTATATGATAAGGTGAATGTCCCCTAGTTCTGTTAGGTTTACGAGTGGTATATGGTAAGTCAATTGTCCAGTTCTGTAGGTCTACGAGTGGTATATGGTTAAGTCAATTGTCCCCAGTTCTGTAGGTTTACGAGTGGTATATGGTGAGTCAATTTGTCCCCAGTATCTGTAGGGTCTACGAGTTGGTATATGGTAAAGTCAATTGTCCCAGTTCTGTAGGGTTTACGCAGTGGTAGATATGGTAAGTCAATTGTCCCAGTTCTGTAGGGTCTACGAGTTGGTATATTATATGGTAAGTGAATGTCCCAGTTCTGTAGGTTTTACGAGTGGTATATGGTAAGTCAATTGTCCCAGTTCTGGTAGGTCTAACGAGTGGTATATTTATATGGTAAGTGAATGTCCCAGTTCTGTAGGTTTACGAGTGGTATATGGTAAGTCAATTGTCCCAGTATATATATGTTAACAGAGTGGTATGTGGTAAGTTAATTGTCCCAGCTATGTAGGTCTACGAGTGGTATATGGTAAATCAATTGTCCCAGTTCTTGTAGGGTCCACGAGTATATGAGTAAAATCAATTGTCCCAGTTCTGTAGGTCTACGAGTGGTATAATTATATGGTAAGTGAATGTCCCAGTTCTGTTAGGTCTACGTAGTGGTATATGGTAAGTCAATTGTCCCAGTTCTGTAGGTCTTACGAGTGGTATATGGTAAGTCAATTGTACCCAGTTTCTGTAGGTCTACGGGTGGTATATGGTAAGCCAATTGTCCCAGTGTTTTGTAGGTCTACGGGTGGTATATGGTAAGTCAATTGTCCCAGTTCTGTAGGTCTACGAGTGGTATATGGTAAGTCAATTGTCCCAGTTCTGTAGGTCTTACGAGTGGTATATGGTAAGTCAATTGTCCCAGTTTCTGTAGGTCTACGGGTGGTATATGGTAAGTCAATTGTGTCCCAGTTCTGTAGGTCTACGAGTGGTATATGGTAAGTCAATTGTCCCAGTTCTGTAGGTCTACGTGTGGTATATTATATGATAAGTGAATGTCCCCAGTTCTGTAGGTTTACGAGGTGGTATAATGGTAAGTTCAATTGTCCCAGTTTCTGTAGGTCTACGAGTGGTATATGGTAAGTCAATTGTCCCAGTTCTGTAGGTTTACGAGTGGGTATATGGTGAGTCAATTGTCCCCAGTTCTGTAGGTCTACGAGTGGTATATGGTAAGTCAATTGTCCCAGTTCTGTAGGTTTACGAGTGGTTATATTGGTAAGTCAATTGTCCCAGTTCTGTAGGTCTACGAGTGGTATATATATATGGTAAGTGAATGTCCCAGTTCTGTAGGTTTACGAGTGGTATATGGTAAGTCAATTGTCCCAGTTTCTGTAGGTCTACGAGTGGTATATTATATGGTAAGTGAATGTCCCAGTTCTGTAGGTTTACGAGTGGTATATTGGTAAGTCAATTGTCCCAGTTATATATGTTAACGAGTGGATATGTGGTAAGTTAATTGTCCCAGCTATGTAGGTTCTACGAGTGGTATATGGTAAATCAATTGTCCCAGTTCTGTAGGTCCACGAGTATATGGTAAATCAATTGTCCCAGTTCTGTAGGGTCTACGAGTGGTATATGGTAAATCAATTGTCCCAGTTCTGTAGGTCCACGAGTGGTATATGGTAAGTCAATTGTCCCCAGTTCTGTAGGTCTACGAGTGGTATATGGTAAGTCAATTGTCCCAGTTGTGTAGGTCTACGAGGTGTATATGGTAGGTTAATTGTCCAAGCTATGTAGGTCTTACGAGTGGTATATGGTACAAATCAATTGCCCCAGTTCTGTAGGTCCGCGAGTGGTATATGGTAAGTCAATTGTCCCAGTTATGTAGATATACGAGTGGTATATGGTAAGTCAATTGTCCCAGTTTTGTAGGTTTACGAAACGCTAAAATTGAATAGGAAAGTTCCCTCTTCCTCTATAAAATCTACGAAAATGAACATTATTATATGCTGTCCAGCTGTAACGGCTGTGGTCAATCGAGTGACGTGGTTTGCACAATTTCTTAGTACTTCACAAGTTGGTCCAGTTTGTTTTTTATGTGTTAGAATGTCACGTTTTGTCTGCTTTAATAATTCGAAGGTAACATATGGACGAGTTAAGTGACGACGGATTAAATAACCCACGTTTATCAAGACAACACTTGTGACAAAGATATAGACATGCTAGTGCTTGATCAATACGCCGATTACCTTATATATCCTTACATGAAAAACCGTCATAATTTGAAATAGAAATGGTACGAGTATTCGGATAAATCCTGAATTAGATTACCGATTTTAGATGTGGCAAAAAGAATATATTCGAAAATTGTTTCCATAGTCGTTCACATATTATATATTATATGTCGAAGGGCTTGGTGTGAAACGGTTGTAACTAAAAACCTATTTTGAAAACCCTGGTTTAGGGACAATTTTGACCCCTTTGTAAACAATGCAAATTTAGGTGCCATTGCTCAGAACGAGCAATGGCACCTAAATTTCTATTGTTTACCAAGAAAAATGATTTTAACGCTTATAAAAAACTTTTTGGCGAGGGTGATTAAACCTTGGTAAAAAAAAATACCAATTTTAGTTACAACCGTTTCACGCCAAGCCCTCGATGTACACTTGTCTTCTTTCAAAACAAGTAGGGAACAAGTTTATGATAGATATACATGGAAAACAGTATGATTTTGATAAGAGTTGTGAAATCATTCTGGGAAAATTGCTCTTAGTGGAAAAATATTTAGATTTTTTTTAAATGTGCCAGTCCTTGATCACTTGACTTAAACACCTCATCCTTTATAATAGTTATCATTTCCCACATACAACACATATGATCCAGACGAATTCTGAAAACATCTAGACAGAAATATGAAACAGCTTTATATACGAAAGTATACTTATTAAAAAAAAAAAGAGGAGAACAGTTTGTGGCAAAAAGGATAAATTGCTCGTTTTAAGCAATTTATTATTGTGTCACTGTATTCAAAAAGGAATGAAATGAATGAGTGGGGGTTTTAAGGCCTGTCGACAACTAGGGTCATTTTGGGCGCTTAATAATTGACTTACTGTAAATGATGAAATAATTAAAATTGAAACAAAACCAACGAGTCGATTAGTCAAAACAATCAAACATTATGTATGCGATACTTTAACATTAATATAAAACAACATGTAAAGCCAATGTAAAATAGGATAATAGGCAAACAATGACCATGTACTACAAACAAATCGAAGGCGATGTTTCCCGTCAGTAGGTAAATGTGTTATGAACTTTGCAAAACTTTGCTATATACCGTCTTTCCAAAAATTGTGTCCAGAGTGGAATTTTCGATGCAGTCACGATTCTGCTACGTTTTGATTGGAAAGAAAAAATCGACACAAAAAAAAAACCTTCTAGAGGAAATAATTAAATATGATAATACGTACTCGATAAAGGAACGAGCACAATTAATTTTATGCGAGATCATTTGCGTTTAATAACACTCGTCGTCTATTTCCGAAACGAGTTCAAATAAAAAACTCATAAGTTACAATTTTAAAAATTCCTGTAATATGTCGTCATTTTATTAGCGTAACGCAAAATGATGAATAAATAACCAAAGGAAAACGACAGAATTGATAGGAAAGGAGTTTTGACTCGTCACAAATGTAGTTCCCGTAAATTATGGAATCGTTTCATTTGAAGTACTTTATGAAGGGCAAGTAGATTATTTTTTGTACCTCTCATCATAATTTCATGGATTTAAAATCTTGACCATATTACCTGATGATGATTTTTCATTTTCTTTGCTTAGGTCGGTACGACTCGTAAATAACTGATCGTGCTACAAGCAAGGGGCTAATTGCAGTTCACGGGGGATTATTTACCGATCACAAAAGTTAATAAATGTTTACCCGGAATAGGTAGCACCTATACTCATATTAATTAACATAAAGCTAATCAATATCTGAGAAAATGTGGAACAGGATCCGTAAGAGTAATGAATGTGCAAAAGCACGATTGACAAAAGTCAATGCGACATGCGTCATTCGTCTCCCACCTATGGGCTAAGTCTATGTTGAAAAGCAGCCAGTTGTTTGGGAAGATTGTTGTGTGGAGTACTGGTGTGAGAAAACCAGGAAATGCATGAGTAGGTGAACTGGCCGCCATGATATAACTGAGAAATTGTTAAAAACGGCGTTAAACCCCAATCAATCAATCAATCAATCAATGCATCTAAAGGGAGTTATCAATTTTTTTCAGGTAGGTTTTTAAGGTCGTCTGCTGCAGATTTGTTGTATGTGGGAAAGGTTAAACATTTGTATCATCTGCATTTGTTAGATGTTGGCCCTTTCCCTGATAAAGAGAACTTCTGATACCTTTGCTGGCAGGCTACTTTTAAAAATAAAGGTGCAAATTGTATCGGTGAAAGGGTTTATTTGAATCTCATTTTGGCCTTAATCCTTCCCCTCATAGGACAATTCTGCAGCAGACGGTTTTGAACATATTTGTCAAAAAATAGAAAATCTCAATAATTGAATGGATAAGCTTTGACTAAAAGTGGAAAACATTGTGTCAAAAGGAGAAATTGCTTGTTTTGAGCAATTTCTTCTTTTGTCACTATGTTTTCAAAAAGCCGTAAGCTGCATAGGCGTCATAAATCGTTTATACGAGGGAAAGGGTTAATCACTTACAATGAATCAGAAGCATACGACTCTCAATACAAAATATAAAATCTTAACCCTTTCCCTCATACGCCAATTCTGCAGCAGACGACTTTGAACATATTTGTCAAAAAATAGAAAATCTCAGTAATGGAATGGATAACCTATGACTAAAAGTGGAAAACATTGTGTCAAAAGGAGAAATTGCTCGTTTTGAGCAATATCTTCTTTTGTCACTATGTTTTCAAAAAGCCGTCTGCTGCACTGGCGTCAGAAAGCGTCTATATGAGGGAAATAGATTAAAAAGGGGAAGTTTAAATAATGTAGTACTTTCTCCTTTTGCATCAATGTTTTCCAAAAAGTCATTAGTTGCTGAGGCATCAAAATGTGTCTACAAGTGGGAAAATGTTAAACTTCCAACAAATCTACCATTCTTAAATTATAAAGGTGGAACAGAGGTAGAGCGTCGGCCTCTTGTACCTAAGGTCCCGGGTTCGAATCCCATGATGAACGGGTTCTGCCTTTGGGATTTTTCTACTGGTTACGTATCCAGGAAGCAGACATCGAGCGTGATTAATATAAGCTTAAAGCTTGTTTTGCAATCGATGTAAAATAAATAAGTTTAAACTAAAATAAATTATTAAACTCAAAGTAAGCATACACTGTATACCCTTTCCTACATGCAACTATTCTGCAGCACTAAAAAAATCAAGGCAAATAAATGGACAAGCTTTATAAATGAATAGTTTACTTACTGAAAAAGTTGAAAAACATATTGATAATAAATGTTAATTGTAAAGAGAGAAATTTCTCATTATGAGCAATTTCTCCCTGTGCCATTATGTTTTCACAATATACAATAATGAACACATAAATACTTGAACTTGTTGAATGTGTGATACAATCATAAAGTCAAAGTTTGACCAAAAAATCTTCAGTTAACCCGTTACTTCACACAGACAAATTTGACTCCTGCTGTTGCTGACGACTTTTGAAAACATTGCAATAAATGGTGAAATTGCTCAAAATAAGCAATTTCACCTTTTATTGCAATATTTTCAACTCTTTATTAATATAATTCTTTCAGTTTTCTAGATTATTGAAAGTGTTCGTCTGATGATTGTAAAGCAGACAACCTATTTATTTATTTATTTATTTATTAGGGTTTTACGCCGCTTTCAACATTATTTCAGTTATATCACGGCGACAGTTCACTTACTCATGATCCCTGGGTAAACAAACCAGTACTAGGCTAGAAAATGTGCCTTGCCACCCGGTTTCGAAATCCCCGACACTAACCACTCGACCACAGTGGATTCCGCAGACGACCTATGAAAAGCCATGTGAAGTAATGGGTTAAAACACACATGTGATAATTTCTTTCAGTGTTCATTGATTCCATATTCAGTTAAAAACACACATCATTCTAAGGGATCCTTTCTGTCAGTGTCCAATCAATCTTTTTCAACGCGCTCTTACTGTTTACCCGATATGTATATGTATTTGTGTCAGCTTCTTTGAATCAGAGATAAAGATAAACTATTTCTCCTTTTCCAACAATGTTTTCAAAAGTTGTCTGCACCATGTTAACCCTTTCTCTCATATAGACACATTTTGAAGCCTCTGCAACTAATGACTTTTCGGAAAACATTGATGCAAAAGGAGAAAGTACAACATTATTTAAACTTTCCCTGTTTAACCCTTTCCCTCATATAGACGCTTTCTGACGCCTCTGCAGCAGAGGGCTTTTTGAAAACATAGTGACAAAAGAAGAAATTGCACAAAACATGCAATTTCTCCTTTTGCCACAATGTTTTCCCCTTTTTGGGTTATCCATTCAATTATGGAGATGTTCTATGTTTTGACAAAGTAGGTTCAAAGTCGTCTGCTGCAGAATTGTTGTATGAGGGAAAGGGTTTAGAATTGCATTTGTCTTGTGTTGAGCAACGTCAGTGAAACAAGGACTGGTCATAGCGGGACCCAAAAAATAGTTTCCATGACACCGGTATCTTCCACTGGGAGTACTTTACAATTGCAGCTTCATTCGCGTCAACAATAGATCTGGACTGAAAATAGAATCAATGTATTCGTAAATAGAAGTAGAACTGCCACTGCAACAGATTACTTTTGAAATATATAGTAGGAAAAACAAGAAGACAATTAACACTCCACTACCATAAAGGCAAAATAACCCTACCTTAACGCTTTCCATCATACGACAATTCTGCAGCAGACGACTTTGAACATATTTTGTGAAAATATCTATAATTGAATGGATAACCTATGACAAACAGTGGAAAACATTGTGTCAAAAGGAGAAATTGCTCGTTTTGAGCAATTTCTTCTTTTGTCACTATGTTTTTAAAAAGCTGTCTGCTGCAGAGGCGTCAGAAAGCGTCTATATGAGGGAAAGGATTAAGTTGGAGATGGCTTTTAAAAGAGTCATCCTAGCAATATTTCTATGAAATCATTTGAAAATCAGACCAAGATTTTGCAGAGGAGAAGATTTTTTTAGTTTTCATCATAGATTATAGTCATAAAGGGTAAAACAGCATGACTTAAAAGTGGTCATTGTTTTGAACAAATCATCATGACTTGAACAAATTTTATTTCTTTCTTTAACCCCCTTTGTTTGAATAGGACATTGAGATGATGCTATCTGTGAAGTTTCATCACAATTGGCCCAGTGGTTATTGAGGAGACGTCATTAAAAGCCAAACAAGATTGCCGCAAGCATACACCAATGCTCATCTGTTTTTTCGATGAAGTAAAAAAAAAGGGGCATTACTGAATTATTATTAAAGCCAGAGTTATGTGACTTGGTATAGACATGTGTATTGTTCCTAGGAACATGTTTACCAAGTTTCATTTGAAAATGTTGAATGTTTTTTTTTGTTATGAGGTAAGGTTTAAGTTTTGTGACTACTCATATAACGACACCAAGGGTATCACAAAATCGCAACTTTTTTCTTCGAGAAAAAAAGAAGGGCTAACAATAATGCATGACGGACAATTTGCAATAAAATAATCTTGACTGACTTGCAGCCATTGAGCTAATTGAGCTAATTACTCAAAATGAGCAAGTTATCACTTACTTATAATGTTTTCAAAGCAGATCATTCAATTCAGAGGTCCAGATAACCTTTTTCCCACATACGACAATTCTGCAGCTGACGACTTTGAACATATTTTGTCAAAAAATAGAAAATCCCTATAATTGAATGGTTAACCTATGACTAAACATGAAAAACATTGTGGCAAAAGGAGAAATTGCTTGTTTTGAGCAATTTCTTCTTTTGTCACTATGTTTTCGAAAAGCTGTCTGCTGCAGAGCCGTCAGAAAGCATCTATATGAGGGTAAGGGTAAAATAACTTACGTGAAACATAATAAGGTTTAACCATCTGTTCATTCTGTTGGCAAGTTCTACTGCTTCTGGTATGTTATCTCCTTCTGAACAAAACATAATAAACACAATACTGGGGACATCGGAATGACTGAAATAAACAAGTATAATAAACACAATACTGGGGACATCGGAATGACTGTGGAATACATAAGTATAACTAGAATGGAGTGCTCGGAGGAGCACATGTGTCACCTGCACCTGCTCATTGAAAGTGTGACGAAAAAGTGTGACCGACAGACAGACAGACAGACGGACGGACAGACAGACAGACGCCGGACAAAAAAAAAGTAATTCCTAAGTGCCTACCATGCTATGCAGCGTGACACAATAAATACAATACTGGGGACATCGGAATGACTGTGGAATAAATTAAGGGCGATTATTAGGGCCATAATTCTGCATCCTCGGTACCCATGCTATTCATAAAATATATGATACCCTAGGCAAATTGGCTAGCGAAAATTCGTAAAGCATGCACCATGATTTCCTCCATAAATACACTGTAATTTTCGTATCGCGTGAGGTTTGTGTCATGCGGCCAATCAAAGGGCTGCATTTCACCTCATTAATTATTCATGAGTACGAGATTGTTACAGCCAATTTGACCAGGGTATCATATATTTTATAAATAGCCTGGGTAACAAGGATGAGAGAAATAGCCAAAACTGAAATTCTTTCCCTTAATAAGTTTCATCATAAAGAGGGATTTTTTAGCCTCTGCTGAAACAACTATTGAAAAAAAAATCCTTTTCCCATAACTTTTTCGAGTCGAATTCTAAAAATAAGCATATCTTTTTTTTAACCCTTTCCCACCTGCAGACTAATTCTGAGGCAATAGCAGCGGCTTTTGAAAAAATTGTGGCCAAAAGTGAAATTGCTCATGATAGGCAATTTCTCCTTTGGCCACAATGTTTTCAACTTTATTTAACAATTAAGCTATCTTTAATGGAGATTTATCAGGTTTTTGTCAACATGTTTTCCATGTCATCTGCTGCAGAATTGTTGTAGGTGAGAAAAGGTTAAATAAACATTGCAGGTTAAATAAACATTGCAGGTCTAGCATTTCACATCTGCATGTTTCAACAACAGAAATCAACCCAAAGCTGACACGATTGTATCTAGGAGCTGACACATAACAAACCATTATGAACTAAGAATTGTTCAAGTTCACTAAATCTTGTATCTGGTGCAATTGCATTACCTGGGACTTTGTATTTCCCAAATGCATCAAAGCAGCAGCAGAATTTTGAGGAGACCTTTGAAAGAACTATGAATGAAACTGATAGTATAACTATTGATCAATCATTACAGTTAACCCTTTCCTTCATATAGAATCTTTCTGCCGACTCTGCAGCAGACAACTTTTTGAAAACATAGTGACAAAAGGAGAAATTGCTCAAAACAAGCAATTTCCCCCTTTTGCCACAATGTTTTCCAATTTTAGTTAAAGGTTATTCATTCAATTATATTCAAATTCTATCATAAAAGGAGACTTATGAGCAATTTCCCCTTTTGCAACAACCCTATTTAGTATTTAATCTTTCCCTCATACGACAATTCTGCAGCAGACGACGTTAAACATATTTTGTCAAAAAAAAGAAATCTCTATAATTGAATGGATAACCTATGACTAAAAGTGGAAAATATTGTGGCAAAAGGAAAAATTGTCACTATGTTTTCAAAAAGCTGTCTGCTGCAGAGGCGTCAGAAAGCGTCTATATGAGGGAAAGGGGTAATTGATTCAATAAGTGTTCTTTCTTTTATAGAGAGTTTCCATATATCTTTGACTAAACTGTTTTTTAAAATAGTCTGCTGCAGATTTGTTGCATATGCGATAGGGGTTTAATAGAAGAAAGGCTTTATATAGCAGTAAAATACTTACAGCGTTTCAAATAACGATTTAGCTATGCCACCACCAGGTAAGAAGAGTTCTCCTCCTTTCTGATTATCTGCATCAAGGACAGAGGGCGCTGGGAATGATTGCCGCCTCTCTAGTTCTTCCCACTCATAAAAGTTTCTGAACATTTCACCATATGCCTCTTCTATATGAGAAGATGCAAGGAACCGAAATTGTGGTCTGCAAGAAAAAAATGACCAGATATAATTATTTCAGTGTTTCGTGATTCGCAGACATCTAAGTAGACAGTCAAATGGTTTTACATGCAGAACTTTATCCATAAACAAGAGGCCCATAAGGGCCTATGCTCTACTGGTATGGTTCTTTGGTCATTTTCAATCCAGAGCATGTATGTATGGTGAAGATCGGATAGTAAATGGAGGCTCTTTTGTGTTCACAAGCTGTATTATAGCAATTTTGACAATTTCAAGGGCCATAATCCAGTGTTACATGGGCGGATCTGGCTGGTTTGCGAAAGGAACTGAGCTCTAATCAATATTTAACTACTATCTAAGTTTGGTGAAGATCGGATAGTAAATGGAGGCTCTATTGTGTTCACAAGCTGTATTATATCTATTTTGACAATTTCAAGGACCATAATCCAGTCATGCAAGGGCATATCTGGCTGGTTTTCGAAAGGAACCAAGCTCTTATCAATAGTTAACTAATATCTAAGTTTGGTGAAGATCAGAAGATAAATGGAGCATCTATTGTGTTCACAAGCTCTATTATAGCAATTTTGACAATTTCAAAGGCCATAATCCAGTCTTGCATGGGCGGATCTGGCTGGTTTGCGAAAGAAACCGAGCTCTCATCAATATTTAACTACTATCTAAGTTTGGTGAATTTCGGATAGTAAATGGAGGCTCTATTGTGTTCACAAGCTGTATTATAGCAATTTTGACAATTTCAAGGACCATAATCCAGTCATGCAAGGGCACATCTGGCTGGTTTTTGAAAGGAATCAAGCTCTCATCAATAGTTAAATACTATCTGAGTTTGGTGAAAATTAGTTAGTAAATGGAGCCTCTATTGTGTTCACAAGCTCAATTATAGCAATTTTGACAATTTCAAGGGCCATAATCCAGTCTTGCATGGGCGGATCTGGCTGGTTTGCGAAAGGAACCGAGCTCTCATGTATATATAATTACTGTATAAGTTTGATTGAGATACAATCAAAACTGAAGACTTTATCGCGTTCACAAGCTCTATTATAGCAATTCTGACAATTTCAAGGGCCATAATCCAGTCTTGCATGGCCGGATCTGGCTGGTTTGCAAAAGGAACCAAGCTCTCATGGATACCTAACTACTGTGTAAGTTTGGTGAAGATCAGATAGTAAATGGAGCCTCTATTGTGTTCACAAGCTCTATTATAGCAATTTTGACAATTTCAAGGGCCATAATCCAGTCTTGCATAGGCGGATCTGGCTGGTTTGCGAAAGGAACCGATCTCTCATGGATATCTAACTACAGTATAAGTTTGATTGAGATTCAATCAAAACTGAAGACTGTATCGCGTTCACAAGCAATTGTTTACGAAAGCACAGACACACAGACGGACACTACTCCATGGCATAAGCTCTTCTGGCCTTTGGCCAGTAGAGCTAAAAAGGACAACTATTTTGCGTAGTTTGTCAGTAGGCTTATAATGTAATGAGCCTATAAAACATACAAGACCATTTCGCACATACAACAATTCTGCAGCAGACAACTTTGAAAACATTGTGCAATTTCTTCTTTTACCACAATATTTTCAAATGTCGCCTGATGCAGATGTGTCTGTGCGTGGGAAAGGTTTCCCTCATAAGACAATTACGCAGCAGACGACTTTGAACATATTTTGTAAAAAAATGGAAAATCTCTATTATTGAATGGATAACCTAAAAGTGGAAAACATTGTGGCAAAAGGAGAAATTTCTCGTTTTGAGCAATTTCTTCTTTTGTCAGTTTTCAAAAAGCTGTCGGCTGCAGAGGCATCAGAATGCGTCTATATGAGGGAAAGGGCTAAGGCCAAGCATCTGGCAATGTCATTTTCATTTCAAACAAATCCACAAGTAAACCATTGCATATATACTTGACTCAAGTTGATGGAAATTATACCAGTATCATCTTCCAGGCACATTATTTAACCCTTTCCCTCATATAAACGCTTTCTGACGCCTCAGCCAACATGATGCTGTCACAGACACCACAGTCATTTGAAACAGTTAACCCTTTCCCACATACAACAAATCTGCAGCAGATGACTTTAAAAATATTGTGACAAAAAATTGAAAGGTCACCATAAAAGATAGCTTAATTGTTAAAGAAAGTTGATAACAGTGTGGCCAAAGGAGAAATTGCTCATCATGAACAATTTCACCTTTGGCCACACTATTTTTCCAAAGTGTTTAGCTTGTCAAGAAAATGTTAATTATGCTTTCTTTATTTTATTATCCCCTTTTCAATTTTCTTTTGGCCTTCTTAACCTTTTCCCTCCTAAAGACGTAATCTGATGTATCTGCAGCAGACCACTTTTGAAAACATTATGACAAAAGGATATATTGCTCATATTAAGGCAATTTTTCCTTTTATCACAATGTTTTCAACTCTTTTAAATAATTAAGCTCTCATTTATGGAGATTTTTCACATTTTTTGCAAAGACGCTTCCGAAGTCGTCTGTTGCAGATTTGTTGTATGTGATAACGGGCGAACTCTTTCCCACGTAGAAGCATTTGATGTCTTTCAGCAGACAGCTTTTGCCACGATATTTTCAAGTATATTCAATGATTCTACTTTCATTTACAATGTACAGTATTTTCATGTTTATGCCTTGATGTTTTCTAAGTCATCTGCTGCATATATGAGCGAGAATACCAACATTGTGGACTCTACATAAAGTATAAGACCCGTATCAGCCTAGGCATGCCGCGCAGGCTAACCCGGACAGACACTTTTCGCCTCCTGTGGATTTTCTGTTTCAGGAATCATTAGTCTATACCTCCATCCCCCAGAGACGGAATGTGTCAGCCCGGATTAGCCTGTGGGGACTGTGGAGGCTGATATTGGTTGATACATTACGCAGAGACCACAATGTTGGTTTACTCGCGGGACGGCTCATATGTTGTTTTTCTAAGTAGTCTGCTGCTGATATGTTGTATGTGGGAAAGTTTTAACCCTTTCCCTCAAACGACAGTTCTGCAGCAGACGACTTTGAACATATTGTGTCAAAAAATAAAATAATTGAATGGATAACCTATGACTAAAAGTGGAAAACATTGTGGCAAAAGGAGAAATTGCTTGTTTTGAGCAATTTCTTCTTTTGGCACTATGTTTTCAAAAAGCTGTCTGCTGCAGAGGCGTCAGAAAGTGTCTATATGATGGAAAGGGTTAAGTTCTCTACAGCAGACATGCCCCCATTTACCGGTGGATTATCATTTATTAACCCTTTCCCTCATACGACAATTCTGCAGCAGACGACTTTTGAACATATTTTGTCAAAAAATAGAAATTCTCTATAATTGAATGGATAACCTATGACTAAAAGTGGAAAACATTGTGGCAAAAGGAAAAATTGCTCGTTTTGAGCAATTTCTTCTTTTGGCACTATGTTTTCAAAAAGCTGTCTGCTGCAGAGGCATCGGAAAGCGTCTATATGAGGGAAAAGGGTTAAGTTCTCTACAGCAGACATGCCCCCATTTACCGTTGGTTTATAATTCATTAAATCGAACAACATACCCTTCAATCTGTCTATCTAATCTTTCCTCAGCTGAACTGCTTGTTCCTATGACAACTCGTTTAAACTCGTTTTCTTTGATCCAGTCAACCAACCACTTTCTAAACAGTCCTCTTTTTCCCTGTGAAAAAAAAAATATATAAAGCATCTTATCCTTTCTTAAAATAATGATTGTGATTACTTTTAACTAGGGATGGGAACGAATACTGAAAATGATATTCGAATATTCATTTTACTTATTCGAATATATTCGAATATTCGTTTTACTTATTCAAATATATTCGAATATTCGTTTTTCGAATCAAAAATCGGTATCTGATTTCAGGTTTAACTGAACACTGGTACTCTTCCATTTCCTTTTTCAAATAATGGCGATTTTCCAAGTATTTATATAAGCTATTGTTTACGTATATATTGCATGTTTTCAACTGTTCTTACACTCTTTTTTTTTTCTCAACAGATATATTTGAATTTCAAGTTGAGGTAAATCAAGAAAAATATCCACTCGAAATGATAAACAGAATTGCAACGTTATCTGATCCGTATATACATTCAGGTTGCTTGGTTACCAAATTTAATATTTAACCGAATCAAATAATTAACGAAGTAATGATATATTTTATTCATACAAAAAGCAAAGGGAGTTGGAAGAAGACAAAATTGCGGTCGATTCAATTTGTTCGCTGATGTGAATTCGATTTTAAAGATGTAAAGAGGAAAGCTGCATACTTTTGAGACGTACTGCTATGTTAAATATGTTGTATGCAATTGTTGCAATAGCTGTCTATGATGTTAACATCGACTAGGTTTTGGTTAAGATGGGAGGTTTTTGCGAAACTTGACTTTCACTTTCATAATGATATGCAGAACGTCACCGTTTATACATGTGTGTTTGTTAAAACATATCGATCAAACCGGTCGTCAAGGTGATGTCTGGCTACACATGATACAAACTCGGGTAAACGTGCGGGTGACAATTATCGATTTTTAATTGATACTAAAAAGGTTTGACATACATTGTAAAAACACCACAAACGAAACATACACTCTTTATCACTTCATCCTTAATCAAGATTAGCTCCAACTCGCGACCTCTGTCAGAATTGCACTAATAAATTGTTTGTGGTCACTTTTTTTTTTATTTCTTAAAAAAAAAATGGTAAACTGAAAAAGAATATTCTTATTCGAAAACAGTATTCGAATATTCATCCTTTTTTCGAATATTCGAATATTTGAATATTCGTTTCCATCCCTACTTTTAACCCTTTTCCTCATACGACAATTCTGCAGCAGACGACTTTGAACATATTTTGTCAAAAAATAGAAAATCTCTATCATTGAATGGATAACCTATGACTAAAAGTGGAAAACATCGTGTCAAAAGGAGAAATTGCACGTTTTGTGCAATTTCTTCTTTTGTCACTATGTTTTCAAAAAGCCGTCTGCTGCAGAGGCGTCAGAAAGTGCCTATATGAGGGAAAGGGTAAAAGCTATTTTACCATTATGTGATAGTTTTAGAGTCATCTACTTTGATTGATAAACTGGAATTAACTCTTTCCCTCATACGACAATTCTACAGCAGACGACTTTGAACATATTTTGTCAACAAGAGGACCATGATGGTCCTATATCGCTCACCTGATTTAATCAAACTTAAAAAGTTTTCAGTGTTCTTTCCCCTATATGAGTCTATGAAAAACAAGTGACCCCAGGGCTATAATTTGAACAATCTTGGTAAAGGTCCACTAAATCATGCTACATACCAAATATCAAAGGCCTGGGGTCTCTACTTTTAGACAAGAAGTTTTTTTAAGTTTTTTCTCTATATGAGTCTATATAAAACAAGTGACCCCCGGGGAGGGGTCATTTTTGACCCCAGGGCTATAATTTGAACAATCTTGGTAGGGGTTAACTAGATGATGCTACATACCAAATATCAAAGGCATGGGCCTTCTACTTTTAGACAAGAAGATTTTTAAAGTTTTTCCCCTATACGAGTCTATGTTAAACAAGTGACCCCCGGGGAGGGGTCATTTTTGACCCCAGGGCTATAATTTGAACAAACTTGGTAGAGGTTCACTAGATGATGCTACATACCAAATACCAAAGGCATGGGCCTTCTACTTTTAGACAAGAAGATTTTTAAAGTTTTTCCCCTATATGAGTCTATGTTAAACAAGTGAACCCCGGGGAGGGGTAATTTTTGACCGCAGGGCTATAATTTGAACAATCTTGGTAGAGGTTCACTAGATGATGCTACATACCAAATATCAAAAAAAAAAAAAGTTTTGGTTAATTTCCCCTTTTTTGTTGCCATGGCATCCAAAGTTTTGCATGGAATAGAATTTTTTGAACAAGTTTGAAAGAGATCCACCCAAGGAACATTCCTGTAAAATTATTTTGAATTTGGTTAATTGGTGTAGGAGGAGAAGTCGTTTGTAGGAAAATGTGAACGGACGGACGATGAGCGATCTCAAAAGCTCACCTTGCACTTCGTGCATTGGTGAGCTAAAAAGTAGAAAATCTCTATAATTGAATGGACAACCTATGACTAAAAGTGGAAAACATTGTTGCAAAAGGAGTTTTGCTCTTTAACCTTTCCCACATACGACAATTCCGCGGCAGACGACTTTGAACATATTTTGTCAAAAAGTAGAAAAATCTCTATAATTGAATGGATAACCTATGACTAAAAGTGGAAAACATTGTTGCAAAAGGAGTTATTGCTCTTAAACCCTTTCCCACATACGACAATTCTGCGGCAGAGGACTTTGAACATATTTTGTCAAAAAGTAGAAAGTATCTTTAATTGAATAGACAACCTATGATTAAATGTGGAAAACATTGTTGCAAAAGGAGAAATTGCTCATTTTGAGCAATTTCTTCTTTTGTCACTATGTTTTCAATAAGCTGCAGAGGTGTCAGAAAGTGTCTATATGAGGGAAAGGGTTAAGCGCCGTTTTATATACTATTTCAATTATATCACTGTCACAAGTTAAGCCTTTACCTAACACAGACGCTTTCTGACACCTCTGCAGCAGACTATTTTTGAAAACATTGTAGCAAAAGAACAAATTTCAATGAGTTATCTCTCTGCTGCAGATGGAAATGTGTTAACCTAACAATGTGTTACCTGGACGACTCTCTCCTACGAGTAATCAACACAACAATTCTGAGGTAACTGACTACCTTCCCACATAGACTTTTTGCCTATAGGTAGAAGAAGGATGACGCAAATCACAATGACTTATTGTCAATCATCAGAAAGAATGAATGGAATTCCCCAAAACAGCTCCTGGTTCAATAGTCCTCTTCAATATTGACTAAGCTATCATGGTAAATCTCAAACACAACTCCTGGGTCTATAGTCCTCTTCAATATTGACTAAGCTATCATGGTAAGAAAATAAAAACATTATGGGGAGAGCAGAAATCTAACAAGAGGGCCAAGATGACCCTAGATCGATCACCTGATTGATAGTGTATGGTGAGTGTAAGGAACGACAACTCTGCGAAGGAGATTGCCCTTGCATAATACTCTGCCAAGTGTTACCTCCCTTAGACCATCAATCTAATAACAATATGTCATTTGAAGCAAAAAGTTAATTTTACTCCTTTTCTGATGCTGCTTGGTTGCTATGCTTTTCAACAAATCAATATGGCTTGACAAAGTATGTAGATGATCAATAAAAGAACATTTCTACAAAACTATCTTTAAATCAGACAAGCACTTTTATAAGGATGCTTTATTAAATTATTGTCATTTTGCCCCTTTTTTGATGCCGCCTGACTGCCATGTTTTTCGACCAATCAGTATGGCTTGAACAATTTTTATAGAGGGTCACCCAAGGATAATTTCTACTAAATTATATTTGAATCTGACAGGCAGATTCAGAGGAGAAGATTTTTAAAGTTTGGACATTTTGTCCCCTTTCTGATGCCGCAGCAACCAAAGTTCTCAATGGAATTTAAATCTTTGAACAATTTGGAAAGAGGACCACCAAAGGAACATTCCTGTGATGTTTGGTGGAAATTGTTCTTGCGGTTCAGGAGGAGATGATGTTTAAAAGTTAACGACAGACGACGGACACAGAGTGATCAGAATAGCTCACCTTGAGCCTTTGGCTCTAGGTGATCTAAAAATAGCATTTGACTATAAATAGTGTCAATATATAGTCAAATGCTATTTTTAGATTTAAAACGAGATTGGCACCTGTGATCTGAAGTCCTCTGTATCAAAGCATGACTATGTTGACCCTTTCAGACTTGCAGATGCATTTGTAGCATTTGTAGCAGACACCTCTGAAAACATTGTGGCAAAAGAAGAAATTGCTCATGATGAGCAATTTCTCCTTTTGACACAATGTTTTCAACTCTATTCAATAATTATTAATTTATTTTCTATATTTGCTAACCCTGCTACATATATATCTGTATATGGGAAAGGGTTCAGTATTTGACATTGTTTTTGTGGGATAGTACTGATACATGTATGAATACATGTAGTTCATTTAATTAATGACAAATGATTATAGCTTACCTGAACAAAGGGAGCTCTCTGTTGAACAATTACTAGTTTATGTTCCAGACTTTCATACACTGAAATAAATATTATTATGATGACTAATCTTATACTAACCCTTTCCCACATACAGCAAATTTTCAGGTGACGTCTTTTGACTCAGTGTGGCAAAAATATGCAAAAACCCATCATTGAAATCATTGTGGCACTTGGAGAAATTTCTACTTTCGTCATAATGATAATGTTTTCAAAAGTCAGTGTTCTCATAAAGAAATTGAGTAGGAGACTAAATTGGGAAAATGAAGAGGCTGATCAGACAAAGTGCTTAACATACTAGGATCATCACAATTTCTGCTCGCTTTAAACTTGTTCGTCAATTCTTTCACAGCAAATGTTTGAATTGTGACATACTTAAAAGCCAACCAGATATTTGCTTGAGGCAATTAATTTGGCCGCCGGCTGCATCTTAATGAAAACCCTGAAAATGTCATCAGCAAGGTGGAAATTAACAAAGCAATATAAGCTTACTTTATCCAAGTGGACATGCTTAGATTGATTCGTTGATTGTTTGGAGATAATGGTGTTATCAACAGGATTTCAATGAGTTATATCTAAGTGGTCAATTCACCTGGCTCATGCGCCAGTTATCCACACAGCAGCAGTGTCTATACCTAGACAACTTCCTACATTCCATCAATGACTTCTGTCAATTAATGGAAAGAATAAATGGCAGAGCCCGGTTTCATACTCGCATCCCCTGGGTTGAGAGCCCACATAATAACCAACTGAACCTTCATTGCTTGACAGCAGGAAATGTTTAGAAAAAAGTTCCAGGCTTTAAAATATAGAAGCTTGATTGAAAACACCAATATATTTATAATCTAATACTTTATTTCTCAACTGAACTCACTTGCTTGCTTTCTGGCTGGCTTAATTTGACAAACTTACATAATTCTGATTCAAATGTTCATAATCTTAATCTAATTCAGACTAAGAGAATTGTTGGATATAGCATAGTTCTACAAAGAAGGACATCGTTATGCTCAATTTTCGTTTTGTTATTATCCTGCATACGGTTGCACAATAAATGACAGATGACAAAACAAGCAACGAAGAGTCTAAGTTATTTGGACTAGGTGTAGCATGGGCCTGCATGGCTGTAGATCTTGTATCTAACCTTTCTGACACCTCTGCAGCAGACAGATTTTTGAAAACAGTGACAAAAGAAGAAATTGCTCAAAACAAGCAATTTCTCCTTTAGCCACAATGTTTTCCACTTTTAGTCATAGGTTATCCATTCACTTATAGAGATTTTTCTATTTTTGACAAAATATGTTCAAAGTTTAAATTATTTGGACTAGGTGTAGCATGGGCCTGCATGCCTGTAGATCTTGTATCTTACCTTTCTGACGCCTTTGCAGCAGACAGCTTTTTTAAAACATAGTGATAAAAGAAGAAATTGCTTTTTAGTCATAGGTTATCCATTCACTTATAGAGATTTTCTATTTATTCACAAAATATGTTCCAAATCTAAATTATTTGGACTAGGTGTAGCATGGGCCTGCATGACTGTAGATCTTGTATCTTACCTTCACAACATGTGACAATTTTACAGTTGGTGGCTTCAGGGTGGGCAAATGGATCCCCTCCAACTAATGGTATAATACTTGGATGTTGTATGAAACCCACTCTGTGCATGGTCAGGGTAGAGATCAGTAGATCTGCAGTCAGCTGGGCCACATTTCCTACACTTACACATGGCTGCAATGCACAAAATAACATTAGTTTATATCAGTCATATTGATGCTGGTGTAACAGGAATGGGGTATTGATACAAATACCAGTTCTACAGCCTTGCTGTGGAAGCCGGCCGTTTATCGCGACGTAGGTAGAGGGGTTTGCTTTTTCTAAAAGTAAAGCAACAAGACATCGTAGTTAGTGCATGGATGGGCGACCCGCTGTGGCTAAACTCTGTGATGGACCCCGTACACGTTACACTGGCTTAAAATGTAAGACAACTCTGCACTGATATTTATTATTTATGTATTTTCTAATGATACAGGAATGACAATGCATCCATCCTAAATCTGATTCTGAAGCCCTGCTTCCTAGTTATTCAATCAACTAGGGTTTATTTTGTAGTAAAGTTTTTAACATTGACCCTACTTTCACAGGATTCACTCTTGCATTTAGGACAGTTATGATGTAATAATTATAATTGATCTTCATTCAGGTTTTTTTTACCTTATATAAAAGGGGTCGTTTAACGTCCTCTCCCCCTCGAAAAATAAGCATAGTTTTTCCCCTAAAAATATAAATTCCCCTCCGATAACCTTTTCTTTTTTTTCTTTTTCATATTTATCTTTTGAACATTAGCTTAAATCTCATTTATCGATGCAATCTTCACCAGAACACCATGGACCTGTATTATTCAGGGGTTGGTTCTGTGTGTTATTTGGCTTATGCTTTCTGAGAGAGCTTTTTCCACAATGAACAGAATAAAATTTTGGTGCTGAAATACTTGATATTTTGATGAGAATTAAAGTTGCTGATGTTGCCCTTGGAGAATATGACCCAAAACCTGCTGTGACAAGATGGTTGTTGTCTGGACTAAGACAGAAAAGACCCCATACTTTGCCATATCGAGCCAGAAATTGAAACATAGTTTCTAGACTATGCTGTATATCTCATTCTGACAGTCTCAGCAGTTTCTTTTCACAGCATGATTTGAACCATGTTTACATTACAGTCATGATTGACCATAATTGCACTATTGTAGTTCACATTGTGTTGCTTAAAAATTAAAGATCTAATAAGTTCTCAAAAATGAAAGTTGTTTTCTCATTTAGCAAGTGACAAAAAATAGCACTTGCGAAAAAATGCAAGTAGCAAATATTGCCAAATTCGACCCTTGACAGTGGTATAGTTTGAGTGAACTGGATTATGACAATCTAGTGGAGGAGTTCAAGAACATGAAAAATAGAGAGATGGCCTTGTAATGATAAAAGTTAAACATGCACATTATACTAGTTTACAATTTTTCCCCTTTTTTTCTAAAACGCCGCAAAATTTTCCCCTTCTCGAAGGCCCCAGGCTCCTTCCCCTTTTTCAGAAAAAAAATCCTGTAATATTGAACTTCAAACATAAAAAGATGGGTTGTAATGCCTGACAGTGTTCTACAGTAATCCAAGGTTAAATTTATCTTTCAAGATCACATCAATTCCCAAGCCAAGAAAGCAAATCAGAAATTAGGTATCATCAGAAGATCAATTCCATACATGGATAAAGATATGTTGCTTGCACTGTACAAAAGTCTCGTTAGACCTCATCTGGAGTACAATAGCTCTACTTGGTCTGTAATCAACAAAAAAGGAAGACGGGCAACACAAATGCTCCCTTATATCAAAGATCTCACATATGAAGACAGATTCATAGAAGTAGGATTATTCATTTACTGATCCTCCTACAGTACAGACGATGTAGAGCTGACACGGTAGAAATATACAAAATCTTAACTGGACGACCACGCCGCCACCGCCAACGACGACGCCAGGGTCATGACAATAGCTCTCGTTTTTTTCAAAAGTCGAGCTAACAATACAAGAGACCACAGATTCAAAATATATAAAAATAACTGTCGCTTAAACATGATTATCATTAGGAAGTATTTTTCTCTCAAAGAATAATACATTTATGGAACAAACTGCCAGAATATGTTGTTGAAGCAAAAAGTGTTAATACATGTAGTTTTAAAAATCTTATAGATAAGTCATGGAACAATGTACCATTTAAATTTGTACCTTATTATGTGACGGACCAGAAGTGAGCTTATTAAGCCAAATTGAAGAAATGGACCAAAGAGATGCACATGTCTAAATAAAAAGGTCTCAAGGACAAGGTAAACAAGGTATACAAGGTAAGGTAATTTAAAATGTTGTCTCGGAATGCGATTTTATATGTTGACAGTGACTGTTCGCCAATGCAATATGTGGTACAGGTCAAAAAGGCCTGATCCAAAAAGGCCCACTTTTAATCCATAACATCATTTGTTTCTTAACTTGTTTATTGATGTTGGTAAGTTAAATTACAAATAATATCTAATCAATTATCATATATAACAAAACATTTGTTTGCCACAATAATTTCATATGGGTACAACATTTTACACTTCTTATACGTGTGAAATCTCGAGCCGAAGCAAGCCTATATGTTACCCGTACGAACACATCATACGAGATCAAAACAACGAGAATTCTGTACAATCTTACTGTTTTTCACATATCAAATCTCAACCCCATAGCACTTTTTTTCGGCCATTTTGCTTCCGGTCTTACTGGACGGACAAATTATCGTAACCTATTCATTTCGTAACCGGTAAAACCCACAAACACGATATTCGTATGTTTTGACAAATCAAAGAATACTTAGAACTAGAGAGAAAAATTAAATTAAATTCCTTCTCGATAAAGGAATGAAAACAAGGAATCTGATATGTGATAATTTGCGTGTAATTGCAGTTTTTAAAATGATATTTTCTCAACCGGAAGTAAACACATCCAAATGTGACGTCATTGCAACGCAAGTGAATTCATTGTAATGCAAGTAATACGTAAATAACAAAAGGAAAACGATAGAAATGGTAGGAAAATATAGTTTGACTCGTCACAAATGGATTTCATTCACTGTAAGGACATTATGAAGGGTAAGCTGACTATTCTTTTGTACCTGTCATCATTATTTCATGGATTTTATATCTTGGCAATATAGAGAAATGATTGTAAATATTTCAACGGAAGTTATCGTTCGTTACACTGGCCTCGGATATTATTTTAACTGAAAAGGACGAACAATTCTGTTTCTGTATCGACATAGCTTCATTTCAAGGTAAGATATTGATTATATCAATAATTTGCTTAAAAATATAACTTAATTTCTAAATTATTTGTTAGTATCTGTTGGAAACCATTCCATGATGCTTTCGTCACATCGCGTGACGTCACATGGTGTGTATTGTTTTTGTCTGTATCTGTTTCACGATGCTTTCGTCACATTGTGTGTATGGTTTTTGTCTGTATCATCGCCTGTCTAGCTATATAGTTGTATTGACTTTAAGGCGTTTATCTATATATTGCAGTAAATGTAGCTTCAAATTATTTGCCTTCAATTTACATTTTTGTTCACATTGTACAGTTTAACAGTTTATGTCTATGACCTAGTCTTTGTCAAATCATGAAAGTATGACCATAATCAGTTCACCCTGGTTTTGGGGTATACATAGTAAATGTCATGTCCTCCAACCTGAAAGAGAGGAAAACACTTTCATGCCTTCAAATGAGTCTATTGTTTTAAAGAAATGATGTCATATGTGGACTATCAGTAAAACACATAACTTTTCTTTCAACAGGCTGAATTTCTAGTAGTTTCATCTTTTTTTTATCCAAAATTTGTTTATTGATCAAACTCAAATGAGTCCATTGTTTTAAAGGAATGATGTCATATGTGGACTATCAGTAAAACACATTACTTTTCTTTCAACAGGCTGAATTTCTAGTAGATTCATTTTTTTTTATCCAAAATGTGTTTTATATTGTTTAAACTCAAAAGAGTCCATTGTTTTAAAGAAATGATGTCATATTATATGTGGACTATCAGTAAAACAAATTACTTTTCTTTCAACAGGCTGTATTTCTAGCTAGTAGATTCATCTTTTTTCTAACAAAAATTTGTTTATTGATCAAACTCAAATGAGTCATGATTGTTTTAAAGAAATGATGTCATATGTGGGCTATCAGTAAATCACATTACTTTTCTTTCAACAGGCTGAATTTCTAGGTGTTTTTTTAAACCAAAATGTGTTTATTGATCAGATTGGATAAACTTGATACTATAAGAATTTAAACATTATTTTCACTAGGTTATTTTAAATACTCTGCATGTATGTCAAAAGATTCAACATCTATTGACAGCACTATTTTCATACTTGGGAGCACAACAACCAATGATGTCATAGAACTCTTCAAATTGAAGAGCAAATGCAAAATAAAAAGCCTTTTACGGTCACCGATTTAGGTCCGTCTATGAAACAGAGCAATGTACACTAACTATATCAAACTCAAATAAGGTAAAAACAAACTGAGCATTGAAATCTGTAGATAAAGAGGATCAATCTCTTTTTAAATTCAACAAACACTCAAAATACTTTTTATTCAAATAAATTTGTATAAACATTTTGGTCGAAAAATAAAGAAAACTTCATTTGTTTTTCAACAGAAAAAGGCTATAAGGCAGTTCATAATTAATGTCAGTTATATTAGTCACCCAGTGACCTCACATAATTGTGTTCTGTCCTCTGATATAACTGAAATGTATCTGTTTTCTATGTAATTTATTGTGAAATCCATTTTTCTGTGTGAAATTGTATAATCTATACAATAGAAATCGTAAAATTTAAATTGGTATACATTCATTGTAACAAAAGAATTCTTTACTGGTAATAAAATTACACATATTTTCATGAACTGCTGCTCAAAATAAAAACCTATACTGTAGTTTAATGGTAAAACACCTGGTCTAACAAGAGTTCTAAGATCAATTAAAATCTCAGCAGGTACATGTTTTGAAAGAAGCAGCTAAACTTAACAATGTATAAATGAAACAATTATGTTGTGGGGAGTTGAACTGTCTTACTTAAACACTTATTACATTTTTATCCAGGCTTCTAGTGAAAATAGTTTACTCCCTGTACCCTTTTCAAAAGCTTTTATAATTGAGCAATAACAATTAAAAAAAGGAATGGTTATCAACATTGATAAATCTAGAATCTGTACATGTTCAAGGTTTGAACCAGCTTTGATAACCATTCTAATATCAAAGTTTTAACGAAATGTATACATCATATTTTTATTTTAGAGCAATTTTAACATGCTCACTAACAATGTTAAATTATTGCAAATTCTTCTGGAAAATCCATTTCTCTGTTTGTACTTTTTATAATTTCTTTATTTGCTATAAACATACTGTTTATTGTTTTATGCAAGCAATAAAATATATATTGAATATATCGATCAGATCTTTCATTATCCATTTTTTTTCAAACAACATATTTCAGATACATGTATATATTATTATAATCAGTTGTTGACTGACTAAGTCTGGTACTTATTAACAAATAAACTGATGCTGTTTCAGGTTTTACAAATTAAAAACCAGAAAAGGAGATAGGGTTTCAAAGTGAAAATGTTGTTGAATAGGAACATATTGTTCATTTTGGATATGTTGATTTTGGATCAATTACACCATTCCGACAATGTATTCAGATTTGTCACAGAAATCAATTAATTTACATCAGACAAGGGGCTAAACTTTACCCTTTCCAACATACATCATTATAAATGGGACTTTTGAAAATATTTGTTAAAATTACAGTTTTCTCAGTCTGTATGCATAGTGTTCTCATCTTAAATTGTCTCAAGATTATACATTCAGCCCGATCATGCAAAGTTAGCCATCTGCCTTGGAAGATGATTGTTGTGTGGAGTATTTTAGTATTCTAGAAAGCCAGGGGAAAATGTTAGGTGAACTGAAGTACCATTGAAAGTAATGTTAAGCGCAAGTCATTCAATCAACCATGGTAAGAGTCAGTTTCCAATTATATGTATTACTAGTTCACAAATAACTGGCATTTGTAAAAATAAATCAGAACATTCTTCAATGCCTTCTAGTGTTGTTTTCCATCAACATCCTTGGAAATCTTACAGTCCGTTACAATCCTGACCTAATAAAAAATAAAACAGATATATATGTCCTTTTTTGATAAGACACATTGTTACTGCGTGTGAATTTCATGATCATGATTACGGCTTTTTTCAATAATCAGAGTACGAAACAAAACTGTGACGAATGCACTTAAGTTAAATGTAACAATAAAATGTCTCGAATTTGGAATTGTTTCAATGAAAACTTACGTAGATTAAAATGTAGTCTTTAAAGTTAGTATGTTTTTCATTTGTTGGCACAAACATTTTGTCAGAATTAACAGCACGCCGATGGAAACAAAACTACACAATCACGACTCACTAGGGCGCAGCCATTTTATTGTGCTTACTAAAGCTCTCAAATCGAACATAATTATGACGCGTCTTTATATCGAGTTAAATTTGACTGAATTACGGATTTTATGATATTTATGAAATAAAATTCAAGTTAAAATGAACTTCACTATTATTTTAATTGTAACACCCGATTTTTACTGTTTAATAAGAAACAGCCACTAGTTGAAATAACCGAATAAGTCTACAGTAATCAAAGTGCTTTGATTCAGTGAAAGGGTGAAGGTCAGTTGAAAGAAATTTTGTAAGTGGTGGTATTTATTTTGGTGATTGTTAATTGTTTCTGTATGAAAACTTCATGTGGTTATAACCCATATCTTACACTCACAAATATACAAATCTGGATTTTCGTGATTTAGGTGTGTGTTTGTTTATTATTTAGCTTGTTGTTTAACTAAAATGTTTTGAACAATGACAATAGATTTATAGATAAACATCAGTCTATATTAAATCTTGTTTCTAGAACTGGTTTGGTCAGAAAGTAGAACAACATCTTGGTCCTTCTTTTCCAAGTCAAAGCTCTAAATAAGGGGCATTTTTCATGTTCTTAAATCCTTATTTGACATTCAAACCCAAAATTGTGGGTACTCAAATAGTCAAAAGAATCATCTCGGCGAGATGATTCTTTTGAGTACCCCACAACATAGTATTTGGTAGAGTAATAAGAGAAATATAGTGGGGAAATGATCAGTTTACGCCCTCTTATCTAGTCCTCTGTAATTCATTTCAGAGCGTTTTAATGAACTTTCAGAAATCTTGGGTTTGTTGTCAGAAACATCTCATGTGAATTTGTAAATAAAACTTTAATTTCAAGACAGTCAGGGGTGGCAAAATCCATTGTCCGTATTGCCCAGCTTGTAAGTAAGTCAAAATCATATTTCGCCACCCCCTGACAGTGCTGTAGCGGTAGACTGTCGGCCTCTCATAGTATCATACCAAAGAGTCGGGTTTCGAATCCCTCTATGAGTATGAGCAGATTCTGCCTTGCGATTTGTTCTCACAAACCATGCGATTACTGGTAATGTCTACAGAAAGCAGACATAGAGTTATTATTAAAGCAAACTCTATGTTGTGGGTACTCAAAAGAATCGTCTCACCTAGACGATTCTTTTGAGTACCCACAACATAGGGTTAGTGTGTCAAAAAAGGATTTTAGAACATGAAAAATGCCCCTTATCTAGAGCTCTTCCATCCACTGTTTCTTATATGAGTAGGACCCGACCGGGTAGCTCAATTGGTAGCGTATCTGACTCGTGATCTGGAGGTCACGGGTTCGATACCCAGTTGCGGCGACATTCTTTCGGGCGATGTTTTCCATTGCCTCTCACCTCTGATCTATGTGAGAAAGTAGTCGGTGGCTTCGAAAGAATGTTGTGTAAGTACTGGTGTGGGAAAGCCAGGAAAACATGGGTAGGTGCACTGACCGCCGTGATATGACCAAAGCTGTTGAAAGCGGCGTTAAACTCCAAACAAACAAACAAACAAATCTTATATGAGTAAGATATTATGCTTTGAAATTGTTTGAAATGAATTGTAATATCTAGACTTAATAACAGAAAAGTCAAGCCATGATAAATTAATTCCGTCACCAATGAAGAGGGCAATCAATCAAAGGGTCATAAGTTTGAACCCTGGCTAGGCCATTCATTCTTTCCGATGATTGACAATAATCCTTGTGACTAGTGTCATTTTCCTTCCACTAATCGGCTTAAAATAGTCTATTTAATTTTTGGTAGTCATTGTAATTGTTAATACCTGAAGTGTTTAGGCTAGAACTCAAAACTGATAGGCAAATATGGAAGACCAGAGTTTTCAGTTTTCAAAAGTTGTCATTTAACCCTTTCCCTCATATAGACGCTTTCTGACGCCTCCGCAGCAGACGTCTTTTTGAAAACATAGTGACAAAAGAAGAAATTGCACAAAACGTGCAATTTCTCCTTTTGCCACAATGTTTTCCACTTTTTGTCATAGGTTATCCATTCAATTATGGAGATTTTCTATGTTTTGACAAAATATGTTCAAAGTCATCTGCTGCAGAATTGCCGTATGAGGGAAAGGGTTAAATATTAGATTGTTTGTATGGTGTTTTACACCACTTTCAACAATTTCACGTAATTTTTCTTGGTAAGTTTAACCCTTTCCCTCATACGACAATTCTGCAGCAGACGACTTTGAACATATTTTGTCAAAACATAGAAAATCTCTTTAATTGAATGGATAACCTATGCATAAAAGTGGAAAACATTGTGGCAAAAGGAGAAATTGCACGTTTTGTGAAATTTCTTCTTTTGTCACTATGTTTTCAAAAAGCCGTCTGCTGTAGAGGCGTCAGAAAGCGTCTATATGAGGGAAAGGGTTAATACCAGTAGTACTTTGTCAATGACACCAGCAACCCAAGGATCCAGAGGAGGAAAATCATTGAACCCTTATCCTCATACGACAATTCCGCAGCAGACGACATTGAACCTATTTTGTCAAAAATAGAAAATCTCTATAATTGAATGGATAACATAGATGACTAAAGGTGGAAAACATTGTGGCAAAAGGAGAAATTTCTCGTTCTGAGCATAGGTTATCCATTTAATTACTGAGATTTTCTATTTTTTGACAAAATATGTTCAATGTCGTCTGCTGCGGAATTGTCGTATGAGGGAAAGGGTTAAAGATAAGTAAATCAGATAGATATGACAGAGTGAAATAGTTTACCAATTGTTTTCTAGCTGAGTAACTATCAGTATTTTTTTGAATCACATTTTCAGAAATCATGGAGAGCGTTGATATACAAGCTGGTCAGACTGTATTGGTTCTATGGTCGGGTGTAGCCCCATCTGAGGATTTTCAGCAATCGGTCGCTGACATAAAAAAAAAAGTGGCAAATGGATGTGTCCAGATGGAGCATGTTGAGAGACTTGTCATGGGTAAGAACCGTAATCATCAACAATATGAATGCAAATGTTTATTTAACACTTTCCCACCTGCAGACGCATTTTGATGCATCTACAGCAGAATTCTTCTAAAAGCATAGTATTAACCCTTTCCCTCATATAGACGCTTTCTGACGCCTCTGCAACAGACAGTTTTTGAAAACATAGTGACAAAAAAAATAAATACTCAAAACAAGCAATTTCTCCTTTTGCCACAATGTTTTCCACTTTTGGTCATAGGTTATCCATTCAATTATAGAAATTTTCTATTTTTTGACGAAATGTGTTCATATTCGTCTGCTGCAGAATTGTCGTATGAGGGAAAGGGTTAGAAGAAGAATTTGCTCTTGCAATTTTTCCTTTTGCCACAATATTTTTCTACTGAATTTAATAATAAGAGTCGTTCCACAAGAAAATCAACATTATGGTCTCTGAATAATGTATCGACCCAGAGCAGCCTGCGCAATCCAGTCAGACTAATCCGGGTCAACACTGTCTGTCTCAGGGGGATAGAGTAATGATTCCTCAAACAGAAAATCCACAGGAGTCATAAGGTGTCTGTCCAGGTTATCCTGCGCGGCATGCTTAGGCTGATCCGGGTCGATACTTTACGCACACAATGTTGGTTTTCTCGCGGGACATCTCATAATACTTTTAGTTTTTGAAATCTTTCAAGTCTAAGCTTGATAATTCCCACAAATGCACATGTTTTCAGCTTTTTTCAGTAATACATGTAATACCATCATTCATTTAAAAAGATTTTCCAGGTTTTTGCCAAGATGTTTACAAAGTTGTCTGGTGCATATTTGTCGTATGAGTGAAAGTGGAATTTAGTCAAGGAAGCCTTCAAGTAGTTTCTGGAAAATATTGTTGTTATTCTTATAAAGACAGCATGGCTATGCAGACTGGTTTTAAGCCTTTCCCATATACAGATGCTTTCTGCAGCAGACGACTTTTGAAATCATTTTGGCAAAAGGTTAAATTGCTCATAATGAGCACTTTCTCCATTTGCCACAATGATTTCTAGTCTTTTCAATAATCATATTATCATTTATAGGATTTTTCTATGTTTTGAACTTGAGAATTCAAAGTCATCTGCTGCAGTTTTGTTGTATGTGGGAAAGGGTTAATCTATGCAAGTCACAAATTGTCCATCATTGGTTTCCTAAGGGAATAACTCATTTCATTGCAATTTCAACCTCAACAATTTGGACATTGTGTTATTCAAGCAATTGATCATTTGTCGGACAGTCCACAGTGTTTTTGAAAGCCATATATGCAGCATACGGCATCAGAAGACTTCGGGATAACAGTTTACAGTACAGTGAGTACACAATGTACTCAAACTGTATGGACTATGGTTTGAAGAGGTTGAATCTACAAACAACTAATCAATCTACTCCCTCCTCTATTCAAACCTTTCTCACATACAATAAACCAGCAGACTTCAAAGTTATCTACAGGGAAATATGAAACAAAATCTCTATATTTAAAAGTTAAGTTTTAGAAAAGAGTTGAAAACATTGTGGCAAAAGGAGAAATTGCTCGTTTTGAGCAATTTCCCCTTTTGTCACGATGTTTTCTAAAATTGTCTGCTGCAGAACCTTCTATATGTGGGAAGGGGTTAAAACGACATTCTTTACAAAATTCATTGACACTATTGTACATTTGTCAAAGTCTTCAAGCAATTTTTAACCCTTTCCAACATATGACATATTAGCAGCAGTCAATTTGGAAAATGACTGGGCAAAACTATGGAAAATCTCAATTAAATTTATGAAAGAACTACAGTTTAATTATAAAAATAGAGTTGAATATATTGTGGCAAAAGGACAAATTTTTCATTATTTCCAAAAACTGTCTGCTGCCGATTTATCTGCAAATGGTAAAGGGTTTATATTCAATTGGGTAAGGGTGAAAAGATTTTGGGTTAACCCTTTCCCTCATATCGACGCTTTCTGTCGCCTCTGCAGCAGACGGTTTTTTGAAAACATAGTGACAAAAGAAGAAATTGCTCAAAACAAGCAATTTCTCCTTTTGCCACAATGTTTTCCACTTTTAGTCATAGGTTATCCATTCAGTTATAGAGATTTTCTATTTTTTGACAAAATATGTTCAAAGTCCTCTGCTGCAGAATTGACTTATGAGGGAAAGGGTTAATCCAATACCTTGATAAGGATGCGATTATTTTCTTATTCAGATGGTTCAGTATATCAGAGGTCCAGGTAAGGAGGGGTATTCAGCTCTTTTTCCCACAATTTCTCTCTTATTATTAACCCTTTTCCTCATATAGACGCTTTCGGATGCCTTTGCAGCAGACAGCTCTTTAAAAACATAGTGACAAAAGAAGAAATTGCACAAAACGTGCAATTTCACCTTTTGCCACAATGTTTTCCACTTTTTGTCATGGGTTATCCATTCAATTATGGAGATTTTCTATGTTTTGACAAAATATGTTCAAAGTCGTCTGCTGCAAAATTGTCGTATGAGAGAAAGGGTTAAAGCAAACCGTATGTTGTGGGTACCCAAAATAATCTTAAAACAATTCTTTTGAGTACCCACAACATAGGGTTCAAGGGTCAGATAAGCATTTTAGAACATGCAAAGCCCCTTATCTAGAGCTTGGGTATATTATGATATTCTGAAATGAAACCACTTTCAAATGTTTTCCACTAATTCCTTTATTTGACAGCTAACCATGCAAGTTCTTCATTCGATATGGCCATATCCGGAATACTCCAACCAAGCCCAACTGTACACAATTCTGACATACTGGGTGAAGTCTGTCGCATATTGAAACCCAATGGTAAACTGTTGATTGGTGAAGTGATGACAGCGTCAAGTGACGAGGGAAAGGAACAGTCTACCTCTAAATTTATTTCTTCTTTGAAGTTATCTGGATTTGTTGACATAGCTTCTGTAAGATTCCTCAGTGTTGATTTACCCTTTACCACACGCCATCCCTGGTAGCTCAGTCCGTAGCGACGTGGGCTGTCAATCCAGGGGTTGTGAGTTCAAATCCCATCTAGGCCAACATTTCCGACATTTGATAAAAGGCACTGTGACAAGCGTCATTTGTCTTCCACCAATAGGCTTACAGTCTATGTGGAAGGAATGTTGTATGGATTACTGGTGTAAGAAAGCCAGGAAACATATCAGTAGGTGAACTGGCCGCCATGATATGACTGAAAAATTGTTGTAAACGGCGTTAAACCCCTATCAATCAATCAAGTTGATATGCCCTTTACCACACATAACAAGTCTGCAATGGATAACTTTGAAAACATCTGGGCATATGGAATATTTTCATGAGCAAAAGTAGAATTATTCAATCAAGTTGAAAAATATTGTGGCCTAAGGAGACACTGACTGCTCATTGCTTTCAAAACGTTCTGTTGCAGGTGTGTCAAAGTGTGTCTGCATGTGAAAAAAGCTATGAAAAATATCTTCATTTGAAGTTAAAAATTTATGTTCATGTTTGTCATAACTTTTTAGCTCACCTAAGCACAAAGTGCGAGGTGAAGTTTTGTGATCACTCATCGGCTTCTGTACGTCCGTCTGTTAATTAACCCTTTCCCTCATACAACAATTCTGCAGCAGACGATATATGTGTAGGAAATAGTTGAAAAATTATTTCACCTTTCATTTGAAGTTGAAAACTAATTTACATTATTTGATAAATGTTGTATCAACTAAGACATTATAGGTTTTGGAATGCAAATGTCTGTCTAAGATGGAATAAAGAGCAGAGGACCAGATAAGAGGGAGTTAACAGCTCTTTTCCCCACAATATTTCTCTTATTACTCAACCAAATCCTATGTTGTATGTACTCAAAAGACTTGTCTCACTGAGACGATTCTTTTGAGTACCCACAACTTAGGGTTTGAATGTCAAATAAGAATTTTAGAACATGAAAAATGCCCTTATCTAGAGCTCTGAAAGAGGTTTTTACCCTTTCCCACATCCAATAAATCTAAAGCAGACAACTTTGAAAACAAAGTTAAACAAAATATGGAAACCTTCTATAAATGAAAGAACAATTATTGAATAAAGATTAAAACATTGTGGCAAAAGGAAAAATTGCTTATTATGAGCAATTTTTTCTTTCTGCCAGATAATTTTCAAAAGTCATCTGCTGCAGATGCATCTGCTAGTCTGAAAAGGTTAATAGCCCTTCTAATTATCATTATGACAATGTACTTTAACTTGATTTTTTTCATTTTCAGCCAACAACCATTTCCTTGTCAGATGATTCCAAAAGTGTGCTGATAAAACAGTTGAAGACGAACAACATATCCCTGGTTCAGGTCACAGCATCAAAACCTAATTACGAAGTTGGGTCATCAACACAGTTAAAGTTAAATTTTGCCAAGAAAAAAGGTTTGTATTGGATTAACCCGTTTCCCTCATACGACAATTCTGCAGCAGACGACTTTGAACATATTTTGTCAAATAATAGAAAATCTCTATAATTGAATGGATAACCTATGACTAAAAGTGAAAAGACATTGTGGCAAAATAAGAAATTGCTCGTTTTCAAAAAGCCGTCTGCTGCAAAGGCATCAGAAAGCTTCTATATGAGGGAAAGGGTTTAAGCCACATCAGTTGATCACATTTCTTGTTCTATCTGTGTTCCACAGCCTGTGTGTTAAGAGGTTACATGTTTGATCCCTGGATGGGTCATACCAAAGAGATGGAAGTAATGGCCTTCCCTCCTTGGCGCTCAGGATAGCCTTAAAGACTGTCTCACTGGTGCCAGTATAAATATTACTGGTTACTAACCCAGGAAACACGTGATATAATGGAAAGGTTGTTGAAAGCGGTGTAAAACACCATACAAATAAACAAATTACATGTAACACACCAAACAAATAAACAAATTACATGTAACACACCAAACAAATAAACAAATTACATGTAACACACCAAACAAATAAACAAATTACATGTAAAACACCATACAAATAAACAAATTACATGTAACACACCATACAAATAAACAAATTACATGTAACACACCAAACAAATAAACAAATTACATGTAACACACCAAACAAATTACATGTACAACACCAAACAAATAAACAAATTACATGTAAAACACCATACAAATAAACAAATTACATGTAACACACCATACAAATAAACAAATTACATGTAACACACCAAACAAATAAACAAATTACATGTAACACACCAAACAAATAAACAAATTACATGTAAAACACCATACAAATAAACAAATTACATGTAACACACCATACAAATAAACAAATTACATGTAACACACCATACAAATAAACAAACTTTCTGTGTACTGTGAAGACTGGTGAGCTTGTGTGTTACACACACTCGCGGCAGAACCTTTCTACACCTTCTGACTGCCTCGGTGGTGTATTGTCCGCCTTTGGAGCAGGAGGTTGCAGGTTTTATCCCCTGCCTGGTCATACCAAAAATGGTAGTAGTGGCTGCCCTCCTATGTGCTCAGGGTTGCGGGGTTAGCATGACGACTGACTGGCTGGTGATGGGTTAAATGGACCAGTAGTACGGTTAACTTACCCAGGAAATGCCGTGATATAACTGAAAGGTTGCTGGAAGAAGCGTAACACACCAAACAAATAAACAAATTACATGTAACACACCATACAAATAAACAAATTACATGTAACACACCATACAAATAAACAAATTACATGTAACACACCATACAAATAAACAAATTACATGTAACACACTATACACATAAACAAATTACATGTAACACACCAAACAAATAAACAAATTACATGTAACACACCAAACAAATAAACAAATTACATGTAACACACCAATCAAATAAACAAATTACATGTAACACACCAAACAAATAAACAAATTACATGTAACACACCATACAAATAAACAAATTACATTGTAACACTGGTATTTTTAATATTGTAAGAAAAACTGATGAAAGCACTTTTGAAGTTACAATAGTATAAGAATTTTAATACAATTATTTGTGCATTGTAGACCTGATTTGCTCCTTTCCTGCATTTCTTCACTCCATTGTACAATACGTCCATACACTTTACAAATGAAAGAGTATGTAATAATTTAAGAAGGGGTTGGGGGAGGGTATTGTATACAGTATCGGGTTTCCTGATCTAATAAGGATGTTAGAATCTAGAGATATAAGCAATATTTTCATTATTGAGCAGATAAACCAACTGTGAGTGAGACGACGGCAAAAGTGTGGACATTATCAGCCATGGACATCGGAGACAATGATATAGATCTGGTCGATGATGATGAATTGTTGGATGAGGAAGATTTGAAGAGACCCGACCCCGCATCACTGAAAGGTGGGTTTAAATTAGAGGTCCAGATAAGGACATGTTTGCAGCTCTATCCACAATATCACCCTTATTATCCAACCAAATCCTATGTTGTAGGTACTCAAAAGGATCGTCTCATTGAGACGATTCTTTTGAGTACCCACAACATAGGGTTAGCAGATAAAATAAGGATAATAGAAAAAGCAAAATGCTGGTTATCTAGAGCTCTGGTATGAATAGCTCAGGTGAACGTTTGTGTACCCACAACATAGGGTTAGAGGGTCAAATAGAATTTTAAAACATGCAAAACGCCTTATCTAGAGGATAACTGAAAGGTGGGTGTTATTGTTGTTACGAGGGAATTTACAGATTTGATGTTATTACTTATTATTACCTGTTATTATTATGTTACATTGTATTACCTTATCCCTTTCGCACATACACAATTTTTGGAACAGACAACTTTGAAAACATCTTGTCAAAAATATGTTGTATATCTTTATAAGGGAAAGTTTGATTATTAAAAGGAGTTGAAAACATTGTGGCAAAAGGAGAAATTGCTTGTTTTGAGCGATTTCTCATTTTGCCACACGTTTTTCTAAAGCCGTGTGCTGTAGAGGCGTCAGAAAGAGCCAGTATGTGGCGAAGGGTTAATGAAACCAAACAGTCATTGGTTCCCAAAACAGAATGAGATGCTTTGATTTGAAGGAAAATCTTTTTAACACTCTAGAGGCTGCATTTTTTAGCTTCAGCAGCTTGAAGTTTTGTCAGAATGTTTGACTTAATGGTATCTAGGTCAAATTTAAATATGGGTCAAAAATTAAATCACTAGGTCAAATTGAAGAAAAATCTTGTTAACACACTAGAGGCCACTTTTTTTGCTTCAGCAATATGAAATTTTATCAGAATGTTTGTCTTGATGATATCTAGGTCAAGTTCAAATATTGGGTCTAAAACTAGGTCAATAGGCCAAATTTAAGGAAGTCTTGTCATCACTATAGAGACCACATTTTTTCTCTTATGTTCCTTTGGTGACTCTCTACTAAGATTGTTAAAATTATTTTGATGATATGATCTGTTAAGAACATGGCTTCTCTTATTAAGTGTATTAAATAGCACATTCTCAGGTGAGCAATCCAGGGCCTCATGACCCTCTTGTTTAAAATATTGTTGCAAAAGGAAAAATGTCTCCATTCGTCACAAAGTTTTCAACTCTATTAAAAAGTTTGAGTGATTTTCACTCATTTTCGCATCATTTTCGTAGGTGTTTTTCAAAGTGTTCTGCTGCAGATTTTATACATGGGGGAAAATGTTAATTATGGCTAAATTTGTGATCTAAGGGGGAGTAAGAACTCTTTGGTCCACAATATCTTTGTTATTACTCAAATAGACCTTATGCTGTCTCACTTTGAATACCCAATGGCAAAAGGTTTTGGGGTTATTGAAGATAATAATATTAGAAAGAACAATAAATACCCCCTTTATCCCTTTCCCTCATGTCGAGCCCCGGTAGCGATGCGGGCTGTCAATCTAGGGGTTGTGAGTTCGAATCCCTGCTTGACCAACTTTCTTTCCGAGGATTGACAAAAGTCAATGTGACATGCATCATTCATCTTCCACCAATGGGCTAAGTCTAAGTGAAAAAGCAGCCAGTTGATTGGGAAGATTGTTGTGTGGAGAACTGATGTGAGAAAACCAGGAAATGCATGAGTAGGTGAACTGGCCGCCGTGATATAACTGAGAAATTGTTAAAAACGGCGTTAAACCCCAATCAATCAATCAACCTTTCCCTCATATCCATGCTTTCTGGCGCCTCTGTAGCAGACAGCTTTTTGAAAACATAGTGACAAAAGAAGAAATTGCTCAAAACAAGCAATTTCTCCTATTGACACAATGTTTTCAACTTTTAGTCATAGGTTATCCATTCAATTATAGAGATTTTCCATATTTTGACAAGATAAGTGCAAAGTCGTCTGCTGCAGAAATGACGTATTAGGGAAAGGGTTATCTGATGACATGTGATATTTTACAGCGGATTGTGGAACCGGGCCTAACAAAAAGAAGAAAGCTTGTAAAAACTGTACTTGTGGACTGGCAGACGAGTTAGATACCGAGACGGCCGCCAACTCTAAACCTACTACGACAGCTACATCAGCCTGTGGCAGTGTAAGTTACAATTTTAACCGTCTCTCATATACAGACGCTTTCTGACTCTTCTGTAGCATACGACTTTTGAAAACATTGTGACAAAATGAGAAATTCCTCCTTTTGCCACAGAAATTTCTACTTTCTAAAACAAGAATTTTGTAAAAAGAGATTTTCCAAATTTTTCACTAGATGATTAAAAGTTGTCTGCTGCAGATACATTGTTTGTGGGAAAGGGTTAATTCTTTCACATATATGCAGCAGACAAGATTTAAAACATTGAACGTTTCATAAATGACAGTTATACAATTAAATAGAGTTGAAAACATTGTGTCAGATTCATTGAAATGTGGATGTACATTAGAAAGGTTAAGCTAAACACCTGATAGTATTTTCTGTCATCTTCAAAAATAGAAGTTTTAACATTTATTCAAAGGTCAAGGTAAGAATGGATTAAGAAAATTCTTTATAGGTTCTAAGTTAATCATCATTTAAGTTATTATAATGATACTTGACCCATGAAGGTTCCTGCCGATTCAGTGGTCACTTTTTACCTTTGTCACTGTTTCAAATCTAGTTCTGATTTAATGATACATTTCTTTTCTATTTTTAGTGTTATCTTGGTGATGCATTCAGGTGTTCAAGTTGTCCATATTTGGGAATGCCAGCCTTTAAACCAGGGGAGAAAATATCTCTATCAAACAGACAATTGCAGGCAGACAGATAATAACTAATCTTGTTTTATTTTAAATTGATGAATTTTAATTGCCAGATCAATATCTTAGCTCCAAATCAGCTGGAAATTTGTTTTGTAAAAACTGATTTAATTCCATCTGTTGTACATGTAGCTAACACAGTTACAGAGCAGGTTTTATCTAAGCCTTAATTTTGTTTGTATTAAGGCATGAAGGCCTGATGTGATATTATATGACCCTTTCCCATATACAGATGCTTTCTGATGCCTCTATGGCAAACGCCTTTCAAAAACATATTGAGTATGGAGAAAGTTCTCAAAATGAGTAATTTCTCATTTGCCTGAATGTTTTCAAATTATTTTCAGTCTTTATACCTTCATTTATAATGATTTTCCATATTTTTGACTAAATATTTTCATACTTATCTGCTGCAGATTTGTTGTATGTGACAAAGGGAATAATTCAACAATTTTCCAAATGTGCTCATTTTAGTTCTAAAAACAAGTTTTACCTTGAATCCTAGCCTTTTGATTAGCTTATATTATAGGGATAAATTCTATGATCCTTTGACAAGTGTAGATCCAGAACAACCTCTTGCATCTATGCAGTTTAATCTTGCACTGCACTGTTTGCCAATTAGTCACAGTTTTCAGGGTTCTTAAACCAACACCTTTGCTTGTAAAACTCTGTACAAGACACTTAACCCTTTCCCTGATACGACAATTTTGCAGCAGACGACTTTGAACATATTTTGTCAAAAAATGGAAAATCACAATATTTGAATGGATAAACTAAAAGTGGAAAACATTGTGGCAAAAGGAGAAATTGCACGTTTTGTGCAATTTCTTCTTTTGCCACTATGTTTTCAAAAAGCCGTCTGCTGCAGAGGCGTCAGAAAGCGTATATATGAGGGAAAGGGTTAAATGATTAAACACTATTATAAATAGACTTGAATATGAGAGCAAAATATCCTCACAGAACTTTTATTAGTTAATGAATGGGTTATATAAACTAGAGTAGACATTTAATATTGAAGATTAAAACAATATAATCTTTGGGTGTTAACTTCATTTCTTATTTTAGAAAGACAACTATATATAGCTCCATAGTTTGGCCTGTTAATTTGTTACTTATAATTAGTTCTCCGATGTCTAGATATGTTGCGATACTCCCAAAATGGAAAGCATTTAGTCCCTGCATTGTCTGTCAGACGATCCATTGTGCAATCTTGTAATTCTAAGCATCAGTGAAAGGGAATCAATGAAACTTGATTGGAAACTGAAGTATCAAGAGGACTGTCACATTGTGGAGATATGAATATTATGAATTACAGTGATAACGTCAAATAACTTAAACGTTGAATTAATAAAACAGAGCAAAGTAATAGGAATGTTTAAAAGTTTATAATATCTTATATAGCTATATAGGTTACGGGATGTTATGTACCATTTATGTTCAAAGCTGCAACCAGGGACTACTAATACGCGTAGTAGTCACAGCTGCAACAAGCAAGACAACATTAAAATAATGGAGACGACAACATTTAAGAACAACTAATAACACGTACAAAATTCATAATTTGTACAACAATTTATTTTTAAAGCTGCAACAAACAAATTCTTTATGCCCTTGCTTTATTATGGTATAACATATTACACTTTAACTATTTATAAAATTATATTTAGGCTATATATTTCCCTTTATCAACGTTTTCACTCCCGTTTTGTTGGGTTTCATTAATTCAACGTTTTAGTCATTCGACGTTTTCACCATCACCCGAATATTATCAGTTGTCCGGATTTATGGAGATATGAATATTATCTGTTGTCCAGAATTATGGAGATATGAATATTATCAGTTGTCCAGATTTATGGAGATATGAATATTATCTGTTGTCCAGAATTATGGAGGTTTTTGACCCTTCAACCCTTGATCACATACTAACGCATCTACAGCAGAAAACTTTTTAAAATGTTGTGATATGATGAGCAATTATTCCTTTTGCATTTACAGACATTTGTCTAGTTCTGTGTTAGTTTAAAAATATATGAAATTGCATTTCAATTTGTAGTAAGAGGTTGTGTATACATTCCTGCCTTTTGGAAATATGTTTTGAATATAATCTATTTAGCTGTTTTAAAATTGTGTCAAAGAAAATACTTTGTAGTGTAATCTTTCATCCTGAAAATGATAAATTTTATCATCATTGCAGAAGACAATGTTTGAAAGTTTGTAAAGAATTTTACAAATCTGGCAATCCAGAAAAGGTGTAGGCAAAAAAAAGTACAGGTATTATAAGAGTTGAAACATAACATCAAATCAAGAAATTGCACATTGCTCACAAGAGCAACGTTTTTTTTTACTACAATCTTTTCAAAGCTATTCTTCTGCAGATGGGACCAAAGATGTCTATAAGTAGGAAGGGATGAAATTTCTCCCTTAATGTCTTTCTTAACCCTTTCCCTTATACAACAATTCTACAGCAGACGACTTTGAACATATTTTGTCAAAAAAAGAAAAACTCTTTAACTGAATGGATAACCTATGACTAAAAGTGGAAAACATTGTGGGAAAAGGAGAAATTGCTCGTTTTGAGGAATTTCTTCTTTTGTCACTATGTTTTCAAAAAGCCATCTGCTGCAAAAATTAAATACAAATTAAATTCTTCAGAACTAAGACTATCTCAAGCATCTGCTTCCTCCTGGTATTATTCTGATCATAATTGTTTGTTATAGAACTGTTTGTCCATGTACTTAATGATGAAATAAATGTTGGTTGCATATTTGACTTTGTTTTTGTGTTTACTTAAACATGAAGATCTGATTTATACGTACATGTGTTATTATATAAATATTGCATGGCTTCCAGTGTGACATTACAGATTGTCAACATGAGGAAAATACTGTTACCCGAAGCGAAGTCGAGGTTAACAGTATTTACCCGAATGTTGACAATATGTACTGTCACACTGGAAGCCATGCAATATTTATTATATTATACCGTACAAAATTACATGTTTATTCAATTTATTCTGTACCTTTGTAGGAAAGGTGAACATGGGTATATCTACTACAATGTAACACACACATATGAAAATACCGGTTAACAGTGATGTTAAAGGTGAAGTTATTGTTTGAAATGACGTCATGCACATGCATAACCAACATTTTAACGCGCATGCTATGTAACAGTATACTGTTAACCGGTCAAAAACGTACTGTTAGCATGAGACAGTAAGAAATTGCCCATGATGAGTATATGAGAATTTAACATTACTAAGTCATGTGAGGTATAATAATATGACATGCATGTATTTGAAACAAATTTAAACCTTTCTCAGATACCACAAATCTGTATGGATAACAGAAAACATCAGAAAGAATTATACAATCTCTCTTTAACTGAAAGTATATAAAACATATAATTATTGAAAATAATTAGAGTTATTTAATCCACTTTGATTATTTTCACAAAATAAATAAAAATTCAATGAAAAATACCAGTAGATATACATTATCCCTTTCTCATATACAACAAATCTGCAGCAGATGACTTGAAACCATCTCATCAAAAATGCGAAAACTCTATAAATGATTTAACGCGGTTTTCAACAATTTTTCAGTCATATCACAGTCGCCAGTGTACCTATTCATCCACACAACATTCTTTCCAAGCAACTGGCTGCTTTTACATATAGCCTGTTAGCCCATTGGTGAAAGACAAATGATGATGGTCACAGTGACTTTTGTCAAACGTCGGCAAAAATGCTGGGATTCGCTGACTGAGCTACAAAAGTGTCAAAAGGAGAAATTGCTTGTTTTAAGCAATTTCCTCTTTTGTCACAATGTTTCAAAAGTCGTCTCCTGACAGAATTATACAACATTTCTGTAACTGAGAGTATATAAAACATAATTATTGAGTTTAAATAAAAACATTGCGGTAAAAAAGGGAAATTGCTCACACATGCTGAGCAATTTCTCCTTTTGCCACAATGCTTTTAAAGGTCGACTGCTGCATAATTATGTGGGAAAGGGTTAGACTATTGTGTTATTTAATCAATTTTGATTATTTTTCACAAAATGAATTAAAATTTCAATGAAAAATACTAGAACATATACATTATAATAACATGCATCCGTTCACAAAGATCGGGTTAACCATATCACACATGTAGACGTATTTTGATACATCTGCAGTAGTTGACTTGTTAACACTGACAAGAGGAGCCATTTCTCCTTTTGCCACAATGTTTTCAGCTATATTCATTCAATAAATTATCCTTTTATATATAGAACATTTCTATAGGTTTGCTTAGATCATCATTAAGATGTTTGCAATCTCATCTGCGGCAGTTTTGCTCTATGTTCAAAAGGATAACCGCAGAGAGAACTCTGCCTAGGGTCAGTCCAGTTACCAATAGCAGAACATAGACTCGCAAGCGGATCACTTAGAAATAATTGATAAAAAATAAGCAAAAGTCGGAATTTTCGGATTAAATGTTTCGGTCCTTTAAGGCAATGTTTAACCCTTTCCCTCAAACAACAATTCTACAGCAGACGACTTTGAACATGTTTTGTCAAAAAATAGAAAATCTCTATAATTGAATGGTTAACCCTTTCCCTCATATAGAAGCTTTCTGACACCTCTGCAGCAGACGGCTTTTTGAAAACATAGTGACAAAAGAAGAAATTGCACAAAAACGTGCAATTTCTCCTTTTGCCACAATGTTTTCCACTTTTTGTCATAGGTTATCCATTCAATTATGGATATTATCTATGTTTTGTCAAAATACGTTCAAAGTCGTCTGCTGCAGAATTGTCGTATGAGGGAAAGGGTTAAAAAACTAGGTCACTTGGCCAAATTGATGGAAAATCTTGTTAATACTAGCGGCCGAACTTCTTACTTCAGCAGCTTGCACACATTTCAGAATGTTTGTCTAAATGATATCTTGGCCAAGTTCGAATATGGGTCATATTGGGTCAAAAACTAGGTCACGAGGTCAAATTGAAAGAAAATCTTGTTAACGCTCTGGAGGCTGCATCTTTTTAATTTGAAAATATTGAAACTTCATAAAAAATGTTTGTCTTGATGATATGTAGGCCATGTTTGAATATGGGTCATGTACAGTCAAAGACTAGGTCACATGGCAAAATTGAAGGAAAATCTTGTTAACAATCTAGACACTGCAGTTTTTTCATCTGCAGCTTGAAATTGTGTTGGTATGTTTGTCTTAATGATATCGAGGTTAATATCGAGTATGGGTCATATTGACACCTAAATTAGGTCACCAGGTCAAATTGAAGGAAAATCTGCTATTTTTATTTCAGCAGTTTTATTGGACATTTACGGCACTTTCAACGTTATTTCAGTTATATCACAGTTACAGTTCACATATTCATGATCCTTGTGTACAAACCAGTACTAGGCTAGAAAATGTGCCTTGTCCAAGAGCACTCCACCATGACCATTGTGATGCGACATGGGATCGAACCTGGAACGCCCGGTTTCAAATCCCCGACGCCTACCACTCGACCACGGTGAATTCCTTTCAGCGGTTTGAGACTTGGTCATGTGATTTACAATAGAAATCGCATTGCATAACTCAATTGAGCAATTAGCGCCATCATGGCCCTCTTGTCTTTATCATGTGCTGCGCAGCTGCTTTAGAAGTACTCAGTACCAGGTAAAGTTTTAACCCTTTCACTCATATAGCCGCTTTCTGATGCCTTTGCAGCAGATGGCATTTTGAAACATGGTGACAAAAGTAGAAATTGCTCAAAACGAGCAATTTCTCCTTATGCCACAATGTTTACCACTTTTAGTGATAGTTTATCCATTCAATAATAGAGATTTTCCATTTTTTGACAAAATATGTTTAAAGTCGTCTGTTGCAGAATTGTCAGTATGAGGTAAAGTTTAACCAGAATTGTCTGCTGAAAGTTTGTTGTTTAAGGAAAGGGTTAACCCTTTCCCTCATACAGCAATTCTGCAGCAGACCACTTTAAAAGCATGTTGGCAAAAATCTGAAAAATCTTCATAAAAGATAGCTTTAATTTTTTAAATAAAGTTCATGATGAACAATTTCTCCTTTGTCCACAATGTTTTCAAAAGTTGTCTGCAGGTGGGAAAGGGTTAATAAGTGTTTTGTTACAAAACACAATATTTTATTTATTGGGGTTTTACGCCGCTTTCAACAATATTTCAGTTATATCACGGCGACAGTTCACTTATTCATGATCCCTGGGTAAACAAACCAGTACTAGGCTAGAAAATGTGCCTTGCTCAAGGGCACTCCACCATGACCGTAGTGCCGGGACACCAGGTTTCGAAATCCCCGACGCTAACCACTCGACCACAGCGGATTCCACACAAAACAAACAAAGCCATCTGTTGCAGATTTGTTGTTTGTTTATTTATTTATTGGGGTTTTACGCCGCTTTCAACATTATTTCAGTTATATCATGGCGACAGTTCACTTATTCATGATCCCTGGGTAAACAAACAAGTACTTAGGCTAGAAAATGTATCTTGCCCAAAAGCACTCCACCATGACCGTAGTGCAGCGACTGTGGATCGAACCCGGACACCCGGTTTCGAAATCCCCGACGCTAACCACTCGACCACAGCGGATTCCAGTTTTGTTGTTTGAGGGAAGTGGGTAAGAACTAAGATTGTGATCTCTCCTAACATTGACCCTCAATCTTTGAATCATTAATTACTACACACAGTTTTAAGTATTATCAGGGACTACTAATGTATTAGTAGTCCCAGGTATTATATATACCTCTGATATGTCAAGTTCTGTATCTTTTAAATAACTAAATATCAATCACCTTATTTTATTTTGTTCAGTTACTCGGAAAATATTTTTAGGTAGAAAATTGTCTTTATCACACTGAAAGAGAATGTCAGCTCATGACAATTTACGGCAACAAGCAATTATTCTTCTCTACAATGTTTTCTACACTATCTCGAAATCATACAGGAAACATTTATAATGTCCACATTTTCAGAGGTACATTACATATTTATATTTACCTCTCTGAAATATCAATTTCTGCTTTAAATTAAAACCTTTTAAATTGAAAGAATCGGAAATTGTATAACAGTTCCCACAACTCTGCATTAGACGACTTGGAAATAACTTAGCAAAAATATGAAAAATCACAATAAATCAAAGTGCAAATTGAATAAAGGTGAAAATAAGTGGCAAAAGTAGAAATTGCAATTTCTCCTATTGCTACATTATTTTCAAATGTCGTCTGCTGCAAATACGTCTGTATGTGGGAGAAGGTTAATAATAACATTTATTTTTAATTCAAAAAGAAGAAGCAAATTAAGATTAGATGTGGAAACTGCATTTTGTTTGGAAACGACATAATTTTTTTTTGAATTGTTCGATTAAATCCCTGTGCCCCAAAATGCCAGCAAACGAGTGCACCCTAAGGAAGCCGACGTTCCAAAGTTTGAGCAAGATGTCACTTCAGAAGATTGGATTTTACTGCTGCAGGATACTGCAAGGGACAACCAGGGTAATGTATAACAATAGAAAAACCAACATGTGAACACTATTAGTCCATTCAAGCCGATTGCATAGTATGGCATATTTGTTTATTTTGTTATTCAAAGTGATCGTACAAAACGTTGGTCGTTACAGATTATGACCCCTGGTTTTTAGAATATAACACTCGGTAACTAATTATTACAACGTATTCAAACAGATTAGTGCATTCCCCTTTTGCATAGAATATTTTGTTCTCATCTTAAAGTGTAGTACCACATTAAGAGTGTGAGAAAGTGATGACTTTAATATCCATCAACAAAATATTTTGGTTTACAATCACTATTTTTAGAATTGATGGTTTCGAAAGAGTAACAGTACAGTCAAGTTACCCTTAACAAATCAGTAACGAAACAACGTAGTGCATAAAAGAAACGGTCAATGTTTCGGAACTGTTTTGTTTATAGTCCACAAGTAGAATAATTTTCCTTTAAATTGACAAACACTTTTTCAGTTTTAGTGCAGAAACAGCTGTATAGACCATTGTTTACCAGTTCGAGTTATTAATGCATTAACGGATCAATAGTAGCAATAGGGGATCAGGTGACTTTCTGATGTCAGGGGGTCATCTCAAGCAACATTTTAGCTGTTAAAACTTCTGCTGTTATTGTACAAGTTATTTTTTACCTAACTGCAGATTTGTATTGATAGATTTTCGATTTAACCTCTAGCATCTTTGGGAATGGCTAAATTGCCGAAAACATTTTCAGAAAACCCCTCAGACTCAGTCATGGAACAAAATGGCGATCCCCTTATGCAGGGACACTATATTACGTAATATAGTGTGCCTGCCTTATGGTAACTTGCCTAGCTATTCTATTATCGCTTCAGTGTAAACATACAACGACAAATGAGAATGATTGGTTACATTTCAATTGGTGTATGTATTTGTCTTTCATAAAATGTCAAAATAAATAACTAACATAATTAAGATCGCTAGCTATTGCCGCGAAAAACATATGCTCTCTTCAAAACAAAGTAGAAATAACTGGGTCACGTAAACACTTGCATCAGGCGTTCAGATACAGATGAATTTGAAGTCAGACAAGCAACATTTTTATTGTGTATTTAAATGATACCATAAAGTACTTACCTGATAATTTATACACAACAATTTTGTCTAATAAATTAGTTAGCGTGTCTTGCACATTAAAGTGATACGCTATTGGTTATGATCCGCTAAGGGTTACTTGACTGTAGATCATATATTCTCACTGAAGTTACTTTTTAGCTCGCCAGTACGAAGTACAGGAGAGCTTATGTGTTACCGTCGGCACCGTCGGCGGCGTCGGCGGTGGCGTAGACACCTAGGTTTAAGGTTTGTGTTTAAGGTTTTAATTTGGGTTTTAAGGGTTTATACCTTTAGGAACCATTAGTCATCCATCTACGCACACCACTACACCCGTCCTGACCCTGGGTGAAGGTCAAGATCATTTCTACTTGGTTCTACTTGGTTCAGTTACAAGGTTTAAGGTTTGCGTTTAACGTTTAACATATCACTCTGCATTCACTATTATGACATTGATTGCTTTCATATTTAGTTTATACATTTAGGAACTATTGGTCATCCATCTACGCACACCACTACACCCGTTCTGACCCTGGGTCAAGGTCAAGGTCATTTCTACTTGGTTCAGTTACAAGGTTTAAGGTTTGCGTTTAACGTTTAACATATCACTCTGCAGTCACTATTATGACATTGATTGCTTTCATATTTAGTTTATACATTTAGGAACTATTGGTCATCCATCTGCGCACACCACTACACCCGTCCTGCACCTGGGTCAAGGTCAAGGTCATTTCTACTTGGTTCAGTTACAAGGTTTAAGGTTTGCGTTTAACGTTTAACATATCACTCTGCATTCACTATTATGACATTGATTGCTTTCATATTTAGTTTATACATTTAGGAACTATTGGTCCATCTACGCACCCCACTACACCCGTCCTGACCCTGGGTCAAGGTCAAGTTATATCAGAGTTATTGCCCCTTTTCTGTCAAAAAATCTAACTTTTTCGTCACGTTTTCAAATAACTTTTTTTCTACTCAAAGGATTAGATTGAAACTTCTGACAAATGTTTATATCAATGTGTGTGATTGGTTCACAAAAGGGGGATAATCCAAATAATTTTATATCTTTTATTCTGCTCAAAGGATTGAATTGAAACTTCTGACAAATGTTTATATCAATTTTTGTGATGGGTTCACAAAAGGGGGATAATCCAAATATTTTTTATATCAGAGTTATTGCCCCTTTTCTATCAAAAATTAAAATTTTCTGACAAGGCGCCGGCAGGTGACACACGTGCTCCGGGGAGCACTCTATTCTAGTTGAACTTAGAATTTTTGTCAAAAGTATTGAAAAGGTGTATTATCTTGCAATAGGTGATACTGTGCGACTTTACCTAATACTTTAACTGTTCTGAAGTAGGCCCTGATATACGATGGCCCTGATAGGCGAGCTATATTGTCCTCCGACAACTCTTGTTGGCTTTTATCTTGGTACTGATAAGAAATAATTTTGCACATTTGTGGACTAAGAAAGCATTTGACTGTTAACCGTGTACACATTTGGCAGAAATTATTGTCATATAATATTAATTAACCCTTTCCCTCATATAAACGTTTTTTGACATCTTTGCAGCAGTTGACTTTTGAAAACATTAGGACAAAAGACTTGCCAAACACAACTTTTTAACTTTTTTCTGTAATTCAACAATATTTTTTGAGTAGACATTTGCCGTATGAGGGAAATGTTTAATGGTAAGTGTATAAGATAAGATAAGATAATTTTATTATAGTGACATGGTGACACGTACAAAATATGAATAAAAATGAAACATCAGGCAAAGACACCCGGCCATGTTTGGCCTATCAGTAGTCACTTTAACATATCTACATAATGAATTGAAATATTAGATAAATATTAAATATTTCACTGGGTTCACGTATAAAACATGTATCTATATAATAAAGCCAAGTCATGTGTTAAAACTAGCAATTCATTGTCTAACTTCTTTAGAAGTTAAAAACTATTGTTAATAAAAAGACTGCATGACCAATATTCTCAAATACTGATAATTATTTTTCCCTTAAAGTACTTTACTATTTTTTATTTGCAATCTGAAGGCTTAGATGTCAGAGCAAATTATGGCCAGTTGAATATATTAGAAATGCCACAGAATCATGTCCTTCAAAATTCCGCATAAATATCGGTATGTTGAATATTTTTCAGGTTGTGACATGCAGCAGGTCCTACAGTGATAGAGATCATTCCAAACTATTTCCTGTAGTGAACACTCCTATGTTACCAGATGGATCGTTCAATGGAAAAGTAGCTTTTATCACTGGAGGAGGAACTGGTCTCGGTAAAGGAATGGCAACCACTCTGTCCAAGTTGGGAGCTAAAGTGGTCATCAGTAGCAGGTAGTCAAACAAGTTGCCCATTCAGGGTTCGAAATTAAGTCTTTTGCCTGGAAACAAGTACTTGCTACCTGCTTTGAAAGTAGGTAGCAAATTCATCTTCTAGGTAACATTAACATGATGAAAAATAACATAAGCTAGCTTTTACCTTTAATTTAGTTTATCTGATGACTTGAGATTAAACGTGCATCCACTAAAATGGTTGGTGGAGTTCTTACTGTCTGGTGTAATATTATGTGAAAGCCAGTCACCTTCAAAATATGTAATTTGACTTAATTATGCATAGATAGGAACAGAAACATCAAGCAAAAACGAAACTGGGCCATTTTTTTAGGTAGCAAGTTTTTGCTACTGACTTTTTGGGTAGGTAGCAAATTCCCATTTTAAGTAGCAAATTTGCTACTGCTAATTTCGAACCCTGCCATGACGCGCTTTTGTCACAGATGCTTGTCAGCTATTTGGAGATGTTGGCTCTGTAGAAGAGCCACAGCCTCATGATCAAATGGTCCAGGGTTGGAATCTCTTGTATGAGCAGCTTTAACCTATTCGATCTTTCCCCACATTCAACTTCATTAACCCTTTCCCACATACAGACAGTTTCTGACGCCTCTGCAGCAGATGAGCAATTTCTCCTTTTGCAAAAAGGTTTTCAACCTTAGTATTCAATAATTATACTTTCATATTAATTAAAGTTTTTTCATATTTTTGCCTAGATCATGTGTTCAGAGTTGTCTGAACAACTACAGGTTCAGTACCTGAGATAATGGCATGAGTCATAATTTATAAGACCATTGCTTCACAATGAATGTAAAGTAAATAAGTTATAACTAAAACATTGTTAGAAAAAGAAATATTGCACATGATGAGCAATTTCTCCCTCTCCCACATGTTTTAACCTTTAACCCTTTCCCTCATACAACAATTCTGCAGCAGATGACTTTGATCATATTTTGTCAAAAAATGGAAAATCTCTATAATTGAATCGATAACCTATGACTAAAAAGTGGAAAACATTGTGGCAAAAGGAGAAATTGCTCGTTTTGAGCAATTTCTTCTTTTGACACTATGTTTTCAAAAAGCTGTCTGCTGCAGAGACGTCAGAAAGCGTCTATATGAGGGAAAGTGTTAATGTCAAAACTATGCATTGAATGTTTCAGAAATTAACACTTGTTCATAGTAAGGTTCAAATGTTAGCACAATACGATTGGACTGGACCATAATGGGCCTTTGTTTTTTATACATTTCACATTATACTTTTCAGGCATAAAATTTATTTTTAGTTTGGATCCAAGCTCAGTCAACATTCTTTCTGACGTTTGACAAAAGTCACTGTGACAAGCGTCATTCGTCTTTCACCAATGGGCTAACAGTCTATGTGGAAAAAGCAGCCATTTGCTTGGAAGGTAATGTTGTGTGGATTAGTCATTACTGGTGTGAGAAAGCTAGGAAACACACAAGTAGGTGAACTGGCTGCTGTGATATGACTGAAAAATTGCTGAAAACGGCGTTAAACCCCACTCAATCAATCAATCCATTTCTTTTTTAGAAAAGTAGATGTGATAAAGAGTACAGCTGAAGAAATTCAGAATTTGACTGGAAATGAGGTAATTAAAAATCCTTTATCTGATACATACAACTTAAAAATACTTTATCTGAAACGAACAACTTAAAAATCCTTTATCTGATACAAACAACTAAAAAATCCTTTATCTGATACAAACAACTTAAAAATCATTTTTCTGACACAAGCAACTTAAAAATCATTTTTCTGATATGAACAACTTAAAAATCCTTCATCTGTTACAAACAACTTTAAAATCCTTTATCTGATACGAACAACTTTAAAACCCTTTATCTGATACGAACAACTTTAGATGTCTCTGTTGTGGACAGCATTAGGAAACATTTTGGAAAAAAGGAGAATTTGCTCATCTTTTCGCTACAATCATATATGAGGAAATATTTTGGGAAAAAAGAAGAATTTGCTCATCTTTTCCCTACAATCATTTTATCTCTATTCCAAGAATATATTTAAATTTTCCAGAGATTTAATGCCTTAATATTGCTGAAGTTCTTTACTGATAAGCTAAATTTAAAATGTCCTTTCCATGATGGTTCATTCACAATCTAGATAAAATTCTCCTCAAATTAGCAGTTACATATGTTTCATATTTGCTACTATACTATGACTCAGGTGATCAATTTAAGGCCATCTTGCCCCTCTTGTTTAAATCATTCGCTCATGCAAAAAGATTATGACTGAAAACATCTAGGTTAAAATCTGTACAAATGAATTTAGAATTATGGAATAGAATTTAAAACATATTGGCAAAAGAAAAAATTGCAATTTCTCTTTTGACCACAATGTATTCAGAAGTTATCTACTGCAGATGTGTCAAAATGTATCTATACCAAAGGTTTCACATTCGAATCCTGTGATGAGAGGGTTCTGCCTTTTGAATATTTCCACACAAATGGCGCGAGTACTGGTTAAGTCTCCAGGAAGCAGACATCGAGCATGATTAATATAAGCTTAATGTTTGTTTCGCAATCGATGTAAAATAAATAAGTTCAAAATAATAAACACTTTCTGAGTGACAGATGGGTTAACCCTGCAGCAGACAGCTTTTTGAAAACATAGTGACAAAAGAAGAAATTGCTCAAAACAAGCAATTTCTACTTTTGACACAATGTTTTCCACTTTTCGTTATAGGTTATCCATTCAATTATAGAGATTTTCCATTTTTTTGACAAAATATGTTTAAAGTCGTCTGCTGCAGAATTGTTGTATGAGGGAAAGGGTTGAAGGTTACCTTTATCTTTCACGCATTTCCTTTTTCAGGTGTTAGCAGTACAAGCCGATGTTAGAGATCCGGCTGCTATTAAAGCAGCTGCGGATGAATGTGTTGCAAAATTTGGTCTCCCGAATATTGTTATAAACAATGCAGCCGGCAACTTTATTTCACCCTCTGAGAGACTGTCACCTAATGCTTGGAAAACTGTTGTGGATATTGTATTAAATGGCACAGCATTTGTTACATTAGAGTTTGGGAAAAGAATGATAGAAGAAAAGAAAGGTATATAAGCATCCTATCTTAGTGAATTGTATTTATATGTGTCTCCATCATTTTTTGACACACAATACTAGGGAATCATTTGACTTTCATTGTCATAACCTAATATAAAAAGAACTTTATTACTCAAACCAACACGGTACATAAGTGTTTTGACAAAAGTCATATATTAACAATTTCAACGTGACCTGGCATGATTAACTATACTAAATAGAGGAAGAGTGAGAGAGAATTACTTGTGAAAATGTCAAGTATTCATTTCTCAAGCCTAAAACATTGTAAGTAAACACTCCAATGTAATTCTGCCTGAAAAAAACCAAAAAACGGTTGCATAACATGAATGAAATGGAAAATATTGGTTAACCCTTTCCCTCATGTAGATGCTTTCTGACGCCTTTGCAGCAGCCATCTTTTTAAAAACATAGTGACAAAAGAAGAAATTGCTCAAAACGAGCAATTTCTCCTTTTGCCACTATGTTTTCCACTTTTAGTCATAGGTTATCCTTTCAATTAAAGAGATTTTCCATTTTTTGACAAAATATGTTCAAAGTCGTCTGCTGCCGAATTGTGGTATGAGGGAAAGGGTTAACCCTTTCCCACATACAACAAATCTGCAGTAGACGACTTTTCAATGTCTTTGCAAAACAATAAAACATCTCTATAAATATAGGTATAATTACTAAACAAAGTTAAAATCATTGTGGCAAAAGGAGAAATTGGTTTTGATTATTTTTGAAAGTATTTTGATTTCAGGGGGAGTATTTCTTGCTATTACTACCATCTATGCAATGAGTGGATCTGGATATGTGACCCCAAGTGCCGCAGCCAAATCTGGTGTGGAAGCATTGGCCAAGTGTGTATTACTAAAAATAGACTTCATTTTTGTGTCGCCTGCCTTTTAAGGGTGACAGCTAGGAATTAACCCTTTCCCTCATACGACAAATTCTGCAGCAGATGTCAGGAAGTGTTTATATGAGGGAAAGGGTTAGGTTTAAAATTATTTGTCTTATCTCGATTGAGAAAAAGCTTATATTTATCATGCTCCATGTCTGTTCCTGGAGACATAACCAGTCTCGCGCAATTTGTGTGAAAAATCCCAAAGGAAGAACCCGCTCATCACTTATTCGAACCCGGGACCTTTGGTACAAGAGGCCAACGCTTTACCCGTGCACTTATGTCTTCCACATAGGGATTACTTCTCACTTACTGACATATAGGAAAGCGACACATGTTTGTTTGAACATTGAATTAATTACAGTGATTGTCAATAGTAAATGTGGAAAACAGTGGTACAGAGGTAGAGCGTCAGCTTATTGTACCAAAGGTCCCGGGTTCGAATACCATGATGAGTGCCCTCCTGAATATTTTGTGTGTGTATTTTACATTTACAAAGGTCTTAGAACAAGATTCATATCTTTGACCTTAATTCTAACACAACTACACAATATACATGGTCTTAGACAAATAAACGTTTTTACTGACAATCTTTCAAATAGTCGAGTGTGCTGTCATGAGACAGCTCTTGTTATATTTGATCTGTTGCAGAGTTGTAAGATAGGTTTTACTCTTTTTTTTGTTAAAGATCATTGGCTAGTGAATGGGGAAAGTATGGTATTCGATTCAATTGCATACAGCCTGGACCAATCAAAACGAAGGTAGGTTTTATCTGTAAAGGAATTATTGCTGAAGGCTGTTCCAGGAAAAAACCTGTCACGGACATAATAATAATAATAATAATAATAATAATAATAATACTTTATTTTACGAGGGTAAACACAGTTAGTATACACTAATCTTCCCTGAGGCCCTCAGAAACAGGGGAACGACCAGCAATTTATAGGGTACCATCTATCGAATTTTAATATTTTTTGGGCTCCAATTTTAATTTTTAATTAAAAAATAGCCTCCACCCACCCACCAAATTAATAGAGCTTGTCGTTCCAAGATGATTTCAAAGTCGTCTGCTGCAGATATGTTGTTTGTGGGAACAGGCTAAGTCAAATTAAAGTGAAACTTGAATTTAAAGTTGTCTTAACCCTTTTCCTCATATAGACACTTTCTGATGCCTTTGCAGCAGACGGCCTTTTGAAAACATAGTGACAATAGAAGAAATTGCTTAAAACGAGCAATTTCTCCTTTTGCCACAATGTTTTCTACTTTTAGGTTATCCGTTCAATTATAGAGATTCTCTATTTTTTTAAAAATATGTTCAAAGTCGTCTGCTGCAGAATTGTCGTATGAGGGAAAGGGTTAAGTACATACTATATGAAAAGTACTTTGATATTGCAAACACTGTTTTTGTCATCAGGGTGCCTTCAGTCGACTTGATCCTACCGGACAGTTTGAAGAACGTTTAAAGGATGTATTACCTACAGGGAGATTGGGAGAAAGCCAGGAGTTATCTAACCTGGTATCATACATGGTCAGTGACTACAGCAGCTGGATGACAGGGGAGGTAAGCATTCTCATCAAATCCTAAACATTTCCCTGATAATGATATTGATTGATTGGGGTTTAACCCTTTCCCTCATACAGATGCTTTCTGGCACCTCTGCAGCAGACGGCTTTTTGGAAACATTGTGACAAAAGAAGAAATTGCTCAAAACAAGCAATTTCTCCTTTTGCAACAATGTTTACCATTTTTAGTCAAAGGTATTCAATTATAGAGATTTTCTTTTTTTTGACAAATTATGTTCAAAGTCGTCTGCTGCAGAAAGGGTTAACGCCGTTTTCAAAAAAAAAATCCGTCATATCACGGCAGCCAGTTCATCTACTCATATGTTTCTTGCAGTACATCATACAACAGTCTTTCCAAGAAACTGGCTGCTTTTCCACATAGATTTAAAGCCCATCCTGATTATGAAAATAATAATGGGAACATATTTTGTCAATAAATAGAAAATCTTTATAATTAAATGGATAACCTATGACTAAAAGTGGAAAACATTGTGTCAAAAGGAAAAATTGCTCGTTTTGAGCAATTTCTTCTTTTGTCACTATGTTTTCAAAAAGCTGTCTGCTGCAGAGGCGTCAGAAAGCGACTATATGAGGGAAAGGGTTATAGAGGCAGCACATTTGGGTTAACCCAGTCTTCTATAATATGTGCCTCTTGAAATTCTAGCAGAGCGAGGTTTTATGATAAATACAAGTTTTGAAAAACATTGTCGGAAAAGGAAATCAATTCTTAAAGAGGCAGCACATTTGGGTTTACCCAGTCTTCTATATCGGCCTCTTGAAATTCTAGCAGAGCGAGGTTTTATGATAAATACAAGTTTTGAAAAACATTGTTGGAAAAGGAAATCAATTCTTAATTAAGACAAGCAGTTTCTGCATTTTCCACAATCTTTTCAACTTTTTATCACAATTGTTTTCCGCTTTATTATAATACTTCTTTTAAAACTAGTCTTTAAGTTTCTTTTTACAAAAGAAATGATACATGATATGCATATAAGTTCATTTGCCGAATTACAATTTCTTTTACCTTTCGAAATACATATGTTGCCTTGAATATTTTTGTAAGTGAACATGTGAATGTCAGACAGATAACGAAGAAATGATCCAATACAGGTTGGCATGCATTCAAATTACAGTGATTGATTGATTGGGGTTTAACGCCTTTTTCAACAATTCTCAGTCATATCACAGTGGCCAGTTCACCCACTGATATGTTTCCTGGTTTTCTCACACCAGTACTCCAAACAACTAGCTGCTTTTCCACATAGACTGTTCGCCCAATGGTGAAAGAAGAATGATGCTTGTCACAGTGACTTTTGTCAAACGTCGGAAAGAATGTTGGCCGAGCTGGGGTTCGAACTCACAACCCCTGGATTGACAGCCCTGGTTGCTACCGACTGAGTATCCAGGGCTTTGCAAATACAAATAAAGGAAGATAAGCAATTTGTACCCTGGTATACTTTTTATTTCAGATAGTAAAACTTGATGGAGGGGAATATTACAGTCGCGCAGGGTCATTTAATGAGTTGAGGGAAGTGTCAAAGGAGCAGTGGGATATGCTCGCTCAGATGATCAAAGCCACAAAGGGTTCATGAGACATTGCTCATTTCCTATTTATCATTTGATGAAATTAATCCTTTCCCACATGCATACGTATTTTGATGCATATGCAGCAGATATCTTTTGAAAATATTGTGGCAAAAGGAGAAATAAGTCATGATTCAATAATTTTACTCGCATAATTATACATGTACAACTTTTGTTCATTTTCGCCCCCAAAGGGTTTTTTAAGTTGTCTGCTGCAGATTTGTTGCATGTTGTAAAGAGTTAAACCTTTTCCCTCATACGACAATTCTGCAGCAGACGACTTTAAACACATTTTGTCAAAAAATGGAAAATCTCTATAATTGAATGGATAACCTATGACTAAAAGTGGAAAACATTGTGGCAAAAGGAGAAATTGCTCATTTTGAGCAATTTCTTCTTTTGTCACTATGTTTTCAAATAGCTGTCTGCTGCAGAGGCGTCAGAAAGCGTCTATATGGGGGAAAGGGTTAAGGCCAATTTTCATTTCCAAGAAACTCACAAGTAAACCATTGCATATATACTTGATGGAAATTATACCGATATCATCTTACAGGCACATTATTTAAGACATCAATTCCTCATGACATTTTTTCTGTATTCTGTTAATGTTGCTGGAATATATTTTATTAATGGAATATATATTAGTATTGTAAATTAAAATGTTATAAAGCTTTATGTGATTAAAAAGTTAGAATTTAAATCCTCTTTTAAATAATAGATTTCCCCCCTTATTTCACAACTTCACACTATTTTCTCAAATGAATTATTATGGAAGCAAATGCAAATTGCTGAACAATAAAGGTGTATTCTTGCATGTTTTTGAAACCTTTTCTGCTACAGCCATAGTATTTCACAGGTGTATGGAGTAAAGTTTAACCCTGATCCTGCTGCATTCCTGCAATCGGAATCTTTACCTTTAATTGTTTGTACCCGTCCGGGTCAAACCAAAGACTTTAACTAGAATGGAGTGCTCCGCAGAGCACGTGTGTCACCTGCACCTGCTCATTGAAAAATGACGAAAAAGGGTGACGCACAGACAGACAGATGGATGGACAGACAGACGCCAGACAAAAAAAAGTAATCCCTCAGTGCCTACCATGCTACACAGGGTGACACAAAAACGATAATGATGACTGCCCTTCATGGCGCTAGGGTTGTGGGGTTAGTATTATTACTGACTCGCTGTTTTCAGGATAAATGAACCAGTAGTACTTGTATCTAACCAAGGAAGCGACTTGATATAACAGAACAATTATTGAAAGCTCCTTAATCCCCCCCTTTCCCACATTCAACAAATCTGCAGCAGACAACTTTGAAATCATTGTGAGAAAAATATTGAAACTCTATATATAATATAAAGGTTAAGGTTTAGAATAGAGTTGAAAAACATTGTGGCAAAAGGAAAAATTGCTCATTATGAACAATTTCTTCTTTTACCACAATGTTTTCAAAAGCCATTTGCTGTAGAGGCGTCTATATGCGGCAACGGTTTAAGCACCATACAAACAAATTACATTTCAGATTCGTCTGCTTTGAAAAAAAGAAATAGTAAAATGTTTTGAAAACAAGGAGATACAAAAGTGAATGCTTCAGCATTGTAACTTTACCAACATAATGATGCCCAAATCTGTAATGCTTTATTGAGAGCTGTGAAGCGGTGATGAGCAACTTCTTTACTATTCCCCTTCTGAGAAGCTTAATTCTGTTCTAACCAGCCTGTGGTTTTTCTATCGAAGTAGTGGAACACATTGTGGAAGACGGTACAGAACTCTTTCACTCGTAGGTTGTTGAGATACTTTAAAAAATGATAGGATAAAAAAAACTAGAACTGTGAGTGAGCTCACAAAAGGATACCCCCACGGACGGACGGACAGATATATTACTGACCGGGATAATTTTACTTCATGCACATCCTCAAGTTGTGTACTGCAACTGTGTAAAGTTTCTTCAGAATCGGCGCAGCCGTTAAGGAGGAGTTGCACTTACATGACATATGGACAGACAGACAGATATATATTTAAGTGGTAGCATATCCATAGCACATCTTATTTGAAAGTTTTCGCTGGAATAAATTGATCATGGGTCATCAATACTTACAAGATCATCAGTATGACACTGAACTCTTCTCCCACATACAACAACTTTGCAGCAGAGGACTTCAAAAAAATCTGGGCAAAAATCTGGAAGACTTCTAGAAATGAGGTGTAGTTAGTGAAAGAAGTTTAACCCTTTCCCTCATATAGACGCCTTCTGACGCCTCTGCAGCAGACAGCTTTTTGAAAACATAGTGACAAAAGAAGAAATTGCTCAAAACGAGCACTGACAGGCAGATTCGGAGGAGAAGATTTTTAAAGTTTGGACCTTTTGCCCCCTTTCTGATGCCGCAGCAACCAAAGTTCTCAATGGAATTTAAATCTTTGAACAACTTTGAAAGAGGCCAACCAGAGGAACAGTCCTTTGATGTTTCACGGAAATTGTCCTTGGAGTTTGGGAGGAGATGATGTTTAAAGCTAAAAGTTAACGCCGGACGGACAACGGACAAAAAGTGATCAGAATAGCTCACCTTGAGCCTTCAGCTCAGGTGATCTGAAAAGGCTTTAGGAACTCGCAAATCGGCTCTCAAGAAGGATATTGCCAACACTTTGGCAGATTCCTATGAACAAAAGTCGTCCTCTTCAAACTATTTTCCAAAGTTTTCTAAAATTTCAACAACGAAAGGAGAAACGAAAACTAAACTTTATATAATTATAGTAATGCATTTAATTCTTGAGTTTCTTTCAAAGATATGGATACTGATGTGGAGTGTTTTTTATGCCCCCGGAATCACCGATTCGGTGGGCATCTAGTTTTTGGCCTGTCTGCACGTCTGTCTGTCTGCACGAAAAAAACTTTAACCTTGACCACTACTTTTGAACCATAACAGGTACAGCTACCATATTTCACATGTGTATTCCTTGTGACATGACCTTTCTGTCAGTACCAAAATTTTTGACCTTGCGACCTTGACCTTTGACCTACATGTTGCCATTCTCGAAAAAAAAAATTAACCTTGGCCATTACTTTTGAACCATAACAGGTACGGCTACCATATTTCACATGTGTATTCCTTGTGACGTGACCTTTCTGTCAGTACCAAAATGTTTGACCTTGCGACCTTGACCTTTGACCTAGATGTTGCCATTCTCGAAAAAAACTTGAACCATAACAGGTACGGCTACCATATTTCACATGTGTATTCCTTGTGACATGACCTTTCTGTCAGTACCAAAATGTTTGACCTTGCGACCTTGACCTTTGACCTAGATGTTGTCATTCTCGAAAAAAACTTTAACCTTGGCCATTACTTTTGAACCATAACAGGTACAGCTACCATATTTCACATGTGTATTCCTTGTCACATGACCTTTCTGTCAGTACCAAAATTGTTCACCTTGCGACCTTGACCTTTGACCTAGATGTTGCCATTCTCGAAAAAAACTTTAACCTTGACCACTACTTTTCAACCATAACAGGTACGGCTACCATATTTCACATGTGTATACCTTGTGACATGACCTTCTGTCAGTACCAAAATTTAACCTTGACCACTACTTTTGAACCATAACAGGTACGGCTACCATATTTCACATGTGTATTCCTTGTGACATGACCTTTCTGTCAGTACCAACATTTTTGACCTAGCGACCTTGACCTTTGACCTAGATGTTGCCATTCAGGGCATCAGTGTTTCACAAACACATCTTGTTTTTGTAAGGAATAAAGAGTAGTTAGGTTTTTCTTTATTGGATGATTTTGTACATTAATCAATTTTAAACCATTTACTGCAGACACATTTTTCTGCAGTAGTATATATGGAAACATGATGTTGTCCAAAGCATTCAAAACAATGGATGTTTAGGTATTGGACAAATTGTACAGGGCTAAATTTGTCCAACGCCTTCTCATCCAAGGCACAAAGGTTGTGATGAAACGTGTAGAATTATGGAAAACATAATGTTGTCCAAAGCCTTTAAAATAATGGACTGGTAAGCCGCAGAGCGAACGATATAGCAGATGACTATATTCCAAACGTAACATTCACCTTGACCGGTTGAAATTTTGAATACCCATCCAGATACGCTAGAGATGTTTCTTCCAGAACAACCTTTTACAGACAAATATTATGAATTTTACTAAGATCATTGATCAACTCTGAATGAATATATATATTGAAAATAACTTATTATGCTATATAATTCTCCTTTTTAGTTTAAGCAGTGTGACAGACCATATCAGCGCTGTTCCATTATAAGCAAACAGATGAAATGTCCAGCCTGCTTCATACCGGTCCCAGGCGATAACCAGTTTACCGTGAAGGTTCTTAGCCTGGGCTAAAAGTAAGCAACGATGGACTAGGTGGTCTTAAGACACCCTACTGGCATCCGTATATTAACCCTTTCCCTCATATAGACACTTTCTGACGCCTCTGCAGCAGACAAATTTTTGAAAACATAGTGACAAAAGAAGAAATTGCACAAAATGTACAATTTCTCCTTTTGCCACAATGTTTTCCACTTTTAGTCATAGGTTATCCATTCAACTATGGAGATTTTCTGTTTTGACAAAATAAGTTCAAAGTAGTCTGCTGCAGAATTGTCGTATGTGGGAAAGGGTTAAGACCAGTCTACATGACATGACTTGAAGGAATCTGGTATAAAGGGAACAATTCTACCAACTTATTTGAAAATTTGATACATATTTTCAGAGGAGAATATTGCCAAAATGTTGTTCTGGAGAACTTACAAGCATCAGCTGGTTAAACGGTTCAAGGCACATATGTGTCAGTCAAAGCAATCTGTCAAAATGTGTGTCAAGATATTAACGCATCTGCAGCAGACGACTTTTGAAAACATTGAGGCAAACAGATAAATTGCTTGTAACTCTTTTTTAATAATTTTAATCATTTATGGAGATTGTTGCCAAGACCGTAGGTTCTCTACTGCTGTCTTTTTGCTGTATGTGGAAAAGGGTTAATCCAATTCATACCTTTGTGTCAAAATATGTATCATTTATATTCAATGCATTCACTCATTTCCAATATGTTTTCGGCTGTAAATCGGCATGGTCGCGGATGTATTTGACATAATTGGATATTTTCGTAATGATCAATTTTCTCATTTAACCCTTTCCCTCATACAACAATTCTGCAGCAGACGACTTTGAACATATTTTGTCAAAAAATAGAAAATTTCTATAATTGAATGGATAACCTATGACTAAAAGTGGAAAACATTGTGGCAAAAGGAGAAATTGCATGTTTTGTGCAATTTCTTCTTTTGTCACTATGTTTTCAAAAAGCCTTCTGCTGCAGAGGCGTCAGAAAGCGTCTATATGAGGGAAAGGGTTAACTCATATACTTTCAACTTGATTCAATAATAACAATTTCAGTCCTCATGTTTTCAAAGTCAGCTGCTATAGATTTGTTGCATGTGCTAGTTAATTATCAAGGCATTTTCCCAGATGCGGCGCATTTTGACGCAATAGCAGCAGACGACTTTTGAAAACATTGTACCCAAAAGTGAAATTGCTCATAATGGCCTTTGGCCACATTTTTGTTTAAACTCCATTTAATGTTTTAACTCTCATTTATGGAGATATTTCACAGTTTTGCCAATATATGTTTTCAAAGTTGTCTGCTGCAGAATTGTCGTATGTGGGAAAGGGTTACAACAGTCACCTAGTTCACCATATCTCATAACCAATTACTCATTTCATGCAGAAAAATCATGGATGTCAAAATGGTAAAATACACTTTGGCACATAGGTCAAAAAATCAGATGGATTGCAACAGAGTACTTGCTGTTTTTTGACGACCGTTTCTATGAAAATGAAACTTGAAAAGACTTTTTATTAGTTTCAACAATTTTATTCCATGTCATTCAATTCAAAAGCATTGAACACACACATATATCATTTCTCAATGTACACAGTACATAGTATTAACATTACTTCAGAAAACCTTGTGCTCCCATGCATATATATAACACAAAATTCTTATTAAATATATACAAGTTAACTGTGATCCTCCGTGAAAAAAAAATTGTGTAAAAGAAGAGGGTGAAGGTGGTACTGAAGTTATTGGTATAAAGTTGTTCCTTTCCCTGATAATGTTTAATCCTTTCTCTCATATAGACGCTTTTTGACGCCTCTGCTGCAGACGGATTTTTCTTTTTTCGAAAACATAGAGACAAAATAAGACATTGCTCAAAACGAACAATTTCTTCTTTTGCCACAATGTTTTCCACTTTGAGTCATAGGTTAACCATTCAATTATAGAGATTTTCTATTTTTGACAAACATAGACGCTTTCTGACGCCTCTGCAGCAGACAGCTTTTTGAAAACATACTGACAAAAGAAGAAATTTCTCAAAACGAGCAATTTCTACTTTTGCCACAATGTTTTCCACTTTGAGTCATAGGTTAAACATTCAAATATAGAGATTTTCTATTTTATGACAAACCAAAGTCATCTGCTGCAGAATTGTTGTATGTGGGAAAGGGTTATAGAGCAAACTAATTTGAGCTCTTGTATACATGTGGATGGAAGAGCATGAAGGTGGTACAGCATGAAGGTGGTACTGCATGAAGGTGGTACAGAATGAAGGTGGTACTGCATGAAGGTGGTACAGCATGAAGGTGGTACTGCATGAAGGTGGTACTGCATGAGGTTATTGGTATAAAGTTATGCGTTCCTTTCCCTGATACAGATCAGTCTAATGCAGAAGACTTGTAAACATTGCGGGAAAAGGAGAAATTACTAAAATTCTCTCATTTCTATGTTGTTGTTTGTAGAATTAAACTTCGACATAAAGATGTTACCAGTACAGTTTTATTAGCAAGTTTAATACAGCACAGCTTTGACCCTAGCTCATCAGGGAACATGTTATTTAGATTGCATAATGTTTTGCATGGCTCAAAACTTAACACATTTTAGCCTTTCATAGCAAGAGTGTTAATTACAATGTTACTGGGTCTATTAAGACATACTCCCAATTTTTCAAGGTGGTTTATATATATCAATATCATGTAAAAAATAATGTTATTTTAAAATTCAATAGAAAAAAGGTGGGAAGAAATTGATACAATAATTTTTGGCAAATTGATTAAGCTAAATGTTAAGCTACATAAAAGATTGACAGTTAAAAGCAAATTAATGTGTAGCTACAAATTGAAAAGAAAGACTTACAACTAGTCTGCGTGAATAATTCAAACCTTAGTACGGCAAAACTTCAATCAGAATGTCAGCATATTACTTTTAACCCTTTCCCACATACAACAAATCTGCAGCAGACATCTTTGAACACATCTCATCAAGAACAAGAAAAATCTATAAAAAAATCAAAGTATAATTACTGAAAAAAGTTGAAAACATTGTGGCAAAAGGTAAAATTGCTCTTTTTGAGCAATTTCTCCTTTTGTCACAATGTTTTCAAAAGACGTCTGCTGCAGAGGCGTCAAAATGTGTCTGTATGTGGGAAAGGGTTGAAATACATTAAGGAAAATAGGTAAAAACCACTCAAGGGGAGTAATCACTTCTTCATTCACAATGTCTTTATTTCTTTAACTAAATAATATTGTCAATGCAGATGACTAAAATATCATGATGTAAACATTAAAAATTGAATGACAAACATAACTCTTTTCTTCGCAATTGCCAATACAGGTACATTTAGATTGCTCGTTATTTTACTGAAAGTTGCAAGTCACAGTATCGTGTTGTATATAAATATGAGCCATTCCACAAGAAAACCACCATTGTGGACTCCGCGTAAAGTGTCAAACCTGGAACCTGCTAACCAGGACAGACACTGTTTAGCTCCTGTGGATTTTCTGTTTCAGGAATCATTACTCTATCCCTCTAAGACGGAATGTGTCGGCCCGGATTAGCCTGCGTAGACTGGGCAGGCTGATCTGGATCGATACATTACGCAGAGTCCATAATGCTGGCTTATATATATATGCTGCACTATTGGAAAAACCGACCACAGCATTTGTGATCAGAGAAGATCAAGATCAATCTATGCATTTGTGTAATATGATTTGGCCAATCAGAACCACCTGTAAGAAATATCTGTTAATTCTTTCCCTCATATAGACGCTTTTTGACGCCTCTGCAGCAGAAGTCTTTTTAAAAACATAATGACAAAAGAAGAAATTGCTCAAAATGAGCAATTTCTTCTTTTGCCACAATGTTTTCCACTTTTAGTCATAGGTTATCCATTAAAATATAGAGATTTTCTATGTTTTGACAAAATATGTTCAAATTCGTCTGCTGCAGAATTATCGTATGAGGGAAAGTGTTAAAAATATAGATTAGGGTCAGTGAGCATGGATGTGCAGCAAGATCTGTATCAGTTGTCAAATATACCTTAATGCTTTCCCTCATATAGACCATATAGACGCTTTCTGACGTCTCTGCAGCAGACGGCTGTTTGAAAACATAGTGACAAACAAAGAAATTGCTCAAAACGAGCAATATCTCCTTTTGCCAATGTTTTCTACTTTAAGTCATAGGTTATCCATTCAATTATTTTCTAACAAACTACAAGTTGAGGCAGACGACTTCAAAACATATAGAAAACAACATGGCAGGTCTCTATAACTGAAAATTTAATTGTTGAATAGATTTGAAAACCTTTGCAGTAAAGAAAAGTCAACTTATGTTTTCTGTTAATTTCTATCCGAGACTACATTTCCCTGAAAGTTTTACGAATCCCTTCACATAACTTTTGTTTTAAAGCAACTGGCTACTTACTATCGGAGACATTATTGCCCATGATTGTTTAGAGTGATCTGTGATAATCTGTGTCATATTAAATGCACATACATGGGACTATTTCACCGGTATATATGATCAATACTCATAACAACTTGCTTATTTCCAGCCTAGGCAACATTTGCGCAGATTTACATAATGAACACAAATACAGACTAAAGGTGATAGAAAGAGTAAGTAAATAGAAATATCACTGAAGATGATAAATACCCCCAAAACAGCACCTTGACTCAAAATATGGCTTCCGACCGACCTACAAAAGGGCCATAACTCTGTAAAATAACATGCAATTGTAAAACCTTTATGATATGCACATCTCCTCTTGGTATAGAAGCTTCATGTAAAATTTTATTGAATTCCACCCTGTGGTTTGTAAGAAATAGGCCGTACAAAATATGGCTTCTGACCGACCAACAACTTAATAAGTAAAAGGGCCATAACTCTGTAAAATAACATGAAATTGTAAGACCTTTAGGGTAAATATGGCTTCCGACTGACTGACCGACAGACAGACAGACAGCCCGACACAGTGACTCCTATATACCCCCCCAATACTTTGTTCTTTGGGGGTATAATAATACATTTCATTATATACAATAAACAAGAAAAAACATTAAAATCCGTTGTAAAAATTCAATTCAAACTTCTGATTGTATAATAGTTTTTTTTTTTTACAAATGTAAGCTCTAAGTTTATATACATAAAATAACAAAATGCCAATTTAAATAGTTAACATGTAAAAGCAAAAAAGAGCATCGCAAACAATACAAAAACCCTTGCAGAGTTTTTTCATACAGGATACGAAACTATAAAACTCTGAAAACTCGTAGAAACGTTCTCAGTGCTCAGAAATGAACTCCCTGCTCCAAATAAGGCTTCTGATTGGTCAATTTAGAGAACGAATTGAGACCATCAGAGCACAGATTAAACTTTTATAATTTTGAAGCCTGATGTATTTTTGTCACTGTGACGGTGAAACAGGAACCCATCTCAGCTCACTTTACAATAAACCAGTGTATGAGGTATGGAGGAATTAGGTCTCCAAATGAATTCATACAGACACATCAAAGTCAATGACATTGACCTTTGAACTTTGACATAGCTCTTGGTAAAAAGAAACTTGACATTGAACCTAATTCTGACGCTAATGAAAGGACTGGAGCAATGAAGTCGTCTTATACAAATGTATTATAATCACTATGACCTTGACCTTTGACCTAGGTCAGTGAAATGTGAACTCATACACGAGGCGATGCTGGTGAAAATATGTATCCAGTCTCATAACAATTTTCATACGAAATAAATGAAAATGACTATTTTTCCTAAAATAATTTTAAAGCATACAAAACTTGACGTATATCATATAAAGGTTACGATTCTATAGCAAGCTGTTATCAACTGTCTAAATTATATTTGTTATATTCATTATCACACATTCAACTGTTTCTATATAATTTATTTCTCAATATATTGTCATAATTATATTTTCTTCCAACAGTAAAACAATGTGACCAAAGAAGAAATTTCTAAAAAAAAACAATTTATCCTTCTGCCACAATGTTTTTTAACTTTTTTCAGTAACTATACCTTTATTCATAGAGATTTTCTAAGTTTTTGCCAAGATGTTTTCATTTTTTCAGTTATATCAAGGCGTTCCCTGGTTAAGTAACCAGTACATGTAATACTGGTCCATTTATCTTGACACCAGCCAGTCAGTCGTAATACTAACCTCGCAAGGGTATTTGGTATGACCTGGCAATGAATCAAACTCCTGCACCCGAGGCGGACGCTCAAACAAAACACCACCGAGACCTTTTTTTCCAAGCAGACTAGTCTATGAAATATCATCAGGAGAACTGTTTAACTCTTTCCCACTTATAGACGCATTCTGATGCATCCTAAGTGGACTTTTTGAAATCATTGTGACAAAAAGTGCAATTCCTCATAATGAGCAATCACCTTTTGCCACAAACATTTAATTCTAGCAGATGGCTTTTTAAAAGCATGGCGACAAAAGAAGAAATTGCTCAAAACGAGCAATATCTACTTTTGCCTCCATGTTTTCCACTTTTAGTCATTGGTTATCCATTCAATTATAAAGATTTTTTATTTTTTGACAAAATATGTTCAAAGTCGTCTGCTGCAGAATTGTCGTATGAAGGAAAGGGTTAATAACTACACTTTCACTTATAGGTATTTTTCCTCGCTTTTGTTCAGATGATTTCAAAGTCATCGGATGTAGCTTTGCCGTAGGTGGGAAATGGTAAAAAAGACTTCTTTATCAGAAATAGGAATAAGCGAAACCCTGAAATTATTCAATCAAATGAAAAAGATAACGCTTTTAATCACACAAGCCATCAACATTGTGTAAGTTGGAATGGGGGAAAAACGTTTTCATACAAAAACAAAATGATAATGAACTTATACAAATGCATGTTGCTTGGCAACAGTAATAACCCTTTCCCACCTTAAGACGCATGTTGACGCATCTGCAGCGTACGACTTTTGAAAAAAGTGTGACAAATGGAGAAATTGCTCAAAACGAGCTTTTTTTCAGTAATTATACCTACAATAATAGAGATTTTGCATATTTTTGAATAGACATTTTCAGTCGTCTGCTGCAGATTTGCTGTATGTGGGAAAGGGAACCCTTTCCCTCATACGACAATTCTTCAGCAGACGACTTTGAACATATTTTGTCAAAAAAATTTGGAAAATCTCTTTAACTGAATGAATAACCTATGACTAAAAGTGGAAAACATTGTGTCAAAAGGAGAAACTGCTTGTTTTGAGCAATTCCTTCTTTCGTCACGATGTTTTCAAAAAGCTGTCTGCTGCCGAGGCGTCAGAAAGCGTCTATATGAGGGAAAGGGTTTTAACAGAGATATGACATGATCCGACCAGCTGATCATGTTCCTTTTGGCACGTTGGAGCTGATTCTCTTCTCGAAGGAACCTCTGAACTGCATGGCTTGCATCCAGATGGACGTGTAGCACATGAAATAAACCAGTATTAGAGTAACAAACACCAGTAGTATCGTCTTGTTGCGGCACATTCTCACTTGGTTTATCTTCTGTTTCGTCACTTTTAACGTTATTCCCACGGCGATGACGACGATTATCAGCAATGCGATGGTCAGCTGACCTCCTGCTTGTATTATGGCCTGTAAATAGAGAACAAAATGTGGATGAGCCCATCTACATGGAAACATAACATGTGGAAAAGAAATTTCTCCTTTTGCCACAATGCTTTCAACTCTTGTTTTATATGGGAAAGGTAGAAAGTTGTCTGGTTTGAAAACTCAAGAAGTATCCTTCTTTCTCCTACATTCGGCCCTTGCACTTGTTTCGTGACGTATAAGAAATCAATTTTTCGAGCGACATTTTTTGTCTGCATAACTAGTCAAACTGATGGAAGCGTTTTTCTAAGTTTACATTTTACTTCCGGTTACTTCCTTTTATATTTTAGCAATATGAAACTAGGTCACAAACTGAGGAGAAAGCGTGTTGACGTTCATGACCGATAAACTGGCATATATTTGAGACATATTTTCAAAATATTTCTTATTTTTGTTTATGTTACCAGTTTATGTTGATACTTATCTAAAATAAAATAATATTTTGACCACTCTCTTCTTCATAGCGAAATGCGCATGCGCAAAAATCGATGTTAAAGGTCACGAAACTAGGACACAACAGGATAATTGAATGTTTGAAGGAACATGTCGATACGTCAAAAATGTGTCCGAGAGAAAGTTGACGAAAAAACGGTAATTTCTATCACCATGCTAATTCAAGATATGAACCGGTCCACGAGAAAACCAACATTGTGGAATCTTCGTAAAGTATTGACCCAGATCATTCTAAGCATGCCGTGCAGGCTGACCCAGACGGACACTTTATACCTCCTGTGGATTTTAAGCTTCAGAAATCATTACTCTGTGCCCCTGAGACGGAATGTTTCGGCCATGATTAGCCCGGACAGTGCATGCTGATCTGGGTCGATACATTACGCTGAGTCCATAATGTTGGTTTTCTCGTGTAACGGCTCATAAAAATTAACAACGGGACAAGTAACCCTTGCCCTCATATAGACGCTTTCTGCCGCCTCTGCAGCAGACGGATTTTTGAAATCATGTTGACAAAAGAAGAAATTGCTCAAAACGAGCAATTTCTCCTTTTGACACAATGTTTTCCACTTTTAGACATAGGTTATTCATTCAATTAAAGAGATTTTCCATTTTTTGACAAAATCTAACCCTAACCCAATATCTTATTTAAATGAGTTAACAATAGGAAATATGATGTCTTCCTTAACTTGATTCTGTATCTGCCATCGATGACATTTGATGTATTAGCAGCAGACAACTTTTGAAAACATTGTGGGGAAAAAATAGAACTCCTTTTTTCAATTCAGTAGAATAAATTATAATTCTTATATTTTACCCTCTATTTTTGACATTTAATGTGTTTGCAGAAGACAAACATTGTGGGAAAAAGAAATCACTCAAAATGAGATATTCCTCCTTCTCCCACATTTTGTTTAACTCAGAATAATAAATTATAATTCAAATTTTGAAAAAATAACATATTTTTTTCTTTGATTTCAAAGCAGATTCAAACAAGAGACCCAAGAGGGCCAGTATTGCTCCACTATTAGGTAAAATTTAAATATCCAAACAGTCCAGCCCCCTGGTGGCCATGTTTTTTGACAAATCACCATGGCTCGAAGGAATCTCCTAGTGTCACCCTAGGAACATTTCTGCAAAATTATTTGAAAATTGGCCAAATTGTTTGGGAGGAGAAGATTTTTAAAGTTTTCACTAAAGCCAATATATGGCTAATATGGCTAACAGCCCTGCCTTCAGTTTGGGGAAGAAGCAATTTAAGTGTTTTTTTCGTTTGGTTGCCATGGAAACCATCATTTTGCATGGATGATTGCTATGAAGTTTCATCCCAATTGGCCAAGTGGTTAGGCAGGAGAAGTCATTTTAAGCAAAAGATTTACGCGCAGACAGATGGAAGGATGCACGGACACACAACAGACAATTGGCCATGACATAAACTTGACTGGCATTTAGCCAGTTGAGCTAAAAATGATCAAGAATTACCATTGAATCCAGTCAGACCAAACATTAGAATGACCAGATTAACTTTGTTTGCGGGAGATTATGTGGATGGTTAACACTCTCCCTGATACGACAATTTTGCAGCAGACGACTTTGAACATATTTTGTCAAAAAATGGAAAATTGTTTTCAACTGTTTTTCAATAATTACACAATCAATTCTAGATTTTCCAATTTTTTGTCCAACGCTGGCTACTGCAGATTTATTGTATGACAGAGAGGCTTACAAAGCAATCTTAGAGGAAAACATGTGTAAACTCTTTCCCTCATGTAGACACTTTTTGATGCCTTTGCAGCAGACAACTTTTTGAAAACCCCTTGACAAATGGAGAAATTGCCCATGATGAGCAATTTCTCCATTTGCCAAAATGTTTTCAACTCTTTTTAATCCTTTCCCTCATACAACAATTCTGCAGCAGACGACACAATGTTTTTCACTTTTGGTCATGGGTTATCCATTCAATTATAGAGATTTTCAAAATCGTCTGCTGCAGAATTGTCGTATGAAGGAAAGGGTTAAGTGTTGAAAACAGTGTGGCAATAGGATGAATTTCTCATGATGAGCATTTTCTCCTTTTGCTAAAATGTTTTCAAAAGTCGTCTTTTCCAGATGAGTCAAAATGTGTTGGAAAGGTTTAATAATAAGTGAAAATGCCAGAATTTTCAGACAAAACTTAAAAAATTTGAAACAAAAACAATAATCTCATGTTTTTTGTAAGTTCAGTCCAACCTGTGTTTAAAGACCACCCATGGGAAAAGAACAATTTGGTATCTGATCACAGGTGGCATTTAATTAATTCAGGTTCATTTGTGCAGAAAATGACTAATTGGGAAATTAAAAGTGTGGTTTCTATAGCCAGGTAATTGCTAAACAAAGGTGGTCTTTAGCACAGGTATGACTGTAATAACAAATCAAATAGTTACGTCTGAAATGAACGGACATTTCAAAAGATGCCAAAAATGGAGGGAAAATAAGGTAACTGGATAATAACATAAGGCGCTCTAGCAACTGATGAAAGGTCAACCAAACTTGATCTGTAGGTCACGGGTTCGATACCCGGTTGAGGCGAACATTCTTTCGGGCGATTTTTCCCATTGCCTCTCACCTCTGATTTATGTGAGAAAGTAGTCAGTGGCTTCGAAAGAACGTTGTGCAAGTACTGGTGTGGGAAAGCCAGGAAAACATGGGTAGGTGCACTGACCGCCGTGATATGACCAAAGCTGTTGAAAGCGGCGTTAAACTCCAAACAAACAAACAAATCAACCAAACTTAAAACACCTGACACTTCATAGATACTGTATAGCGGTTCTGCAAAAACTTAAATAAACCTTTTATTTACTAAAAATTAAATATATTTGCATAAAGTATTGACATATTCTCTGCAGAACTAATCATATTCCATAAACTAAGTAAATCAGGGCTAAATGATTGAATTTAACCCTTTCCCTCATATAGACACTTTCTGACGCCTTTGCAGCAGTCGGCTTCTTGAAAACATAGTGACAAAAGAAGAAATTGCACAAAACGTGCAGTTTCTCCTTTTGTCACAATGTTTCCCACTTTTAGTCATAGGTTATCCATTCAATTATAGAGGTTTTCCATTATTTGACAAAATATGTTCAAAGTCGCCTGCTGCAGAAATGTCGTATGAGGGAAAGGGTTAACATTACAAATACAAATGTTTGCCTAAATAGTTTGAATACACCACTGAAAACAGTTTATGCCGGTAAACGTATATTTCCGCCTATACGGATCTGCCTGGAGATGGGAAGTGCTTCAATTCAGAAATAAAGAAGAACTAGTCCATCAAACAGAGAAAATACTGTAAACTTTTCCCACATGCAACAAATCTGCAGCAGACGTCCATGAAAAAATCTAAACAAAAGAATGGCAAATCTTTTTAAATGAAAGTATTATTTTTCAGTTTAAAACATTTAATGGGATTATGGCAGGAATTGCTCATCTTAAAAAAATTCTCCTTTTGCCACATTGTTTTTAAAAGACGTCTGCTGCAGATGCAATATATATATATAACATCCTTGGTCATTTGGTGTAAGCATAACGACGGATAAACAGCGGAAAACCTCATTTGACTGTCATCCAAAGTTGGGCACATCATCTTATTCAACGATATTAACTTAACATAGACCTTTAACCCTTTACAACATACAGCAAATCTGAAACAGACAATGAATATGAACAATGTGTTCTCTAAACCCTTTCCAAAAAAATACAAAGATGCCAACTATTTCAAAAAGGAGATAGTAATTGTTTGTTAGAAGGCTGTTCTGGAGGTCCGTCCTTCCCCCAGATTTGTTTTTAAACAAGAGGGCCATGATGGCCCTGGATCGCTCACCTTAATTATACAATGTACTGCAATGCAAAACACATCAAGACAATTATTCTGAATGCAACCTCCATAGTGTTAACAATATTTTCCTTCATTTGACTTAGTGATCTATATTTTTTTTACCTGATATGACCCATATTCCAACATGGACTAGATATCATCAAGACAACATTCTGACAAAGTTTCAACTTGCTCAAAGTAAAAATGCGGCCTCCGGAGTGTTCACAAGATTGTCCTTCAATTTGATCTAGTGACCTAGTTTTTGACCCAGCATGACCCATATTCAAACTTGGCCTACATATCATCAAGAAAAACATTCTGATAAAGTTTCATCATGCTAAAATTAAAAATGCAGTATCCAGAGTGTTAACAAGATTACCCTCCAATTGCATGGATCCAATATGACCTATATTTGAACTTGACCTAGATATCTTTAAGACAAACATTCTGACAAAATTTCAAGCTGCTGAAGCAAGAAATGCGGCATCCAAAGTGTTAACAAGATTTTCCTTCAATTTGGCCTAGTGACCTAGTTTTTGACCCTAGATATTTTTAAGACAAACATTCTGACAAAATTTCAAACTGCTGAAGCAAATATTGCGGCCTCTGGAGTGTTAACAAGATTTTCCTTCAATTTGACCCAGTGACCTACTTTTTGACCCGACGTGACCCATGTTCGAAATTGACCTAAATATCATCAAGACAAACATTTTGATAAAGTTTCAACATGGTCAAGTTGAAAATGTGGCCTCAAGAGTGTTAACAAGATTTCCCTTCAATTCGACCTAGTGACCTAGTTTTTGACCTCATATGGCCCAGTTTCGAACTTGTCCAAGATTTTATGGAGATGAACGTTCTGATAAACTTTCATGAAGATGGGATGTAAAATGTAGCCCGTAGAGTGTTAACAAGCTCAAATGTTGACGACGCACGACGCACGATGGACGGACGCCGGACAAAATGTGATCACAATAGCTCACCTTACACTTCGTGCATAGGTGAGCTAAAAAGTCCATGCCAAATGCTGCATTCTGGTGTATTAACCCTTTCCCTCATACGACAATTCTGCAGCAGACGACTTTAAACATATTTTGTGCACGTTTTGTGCAATTTCTTCTTTTGTCACTATGTTTTCAAAAAGCCGTCTGCTGCAGAGGCTTCAGAAAGCGTCTATATGAGGGAAAGGGTTAATACTGAAGCCTTATTTCAGCATTTGATTATAGCAAATCATTATCATGTTAATTTGTTGGAAAATAAAATTAAGAAAATAACCTGTGTCCATATTCTTCTTTTTTCAATTGTGGGAAAAATAAAAATGCAATAGTAATGATTGCTGAAGAAGGGGATGGGAGTTTATAGAATTGGGGTGTCCTCCTCATTATTTTATCAACAAATGTGCATGCAAAATGCTGCATTCTGAATCCAAATTTGATTATAGATAAACATCATCATGATATAAGATGCTTTCTGAATCCTCTGCAGCAGATGAATTTGAAAATATTTACCCAAAAATATGGAAATTATTGGTAAGTGAAAAGTGTCATTATTGGATAAATTTGAAAATATTGTGGAAAAGTGGGAAATTGCTCATGATGAGCAGTTTCTTCTTTTGCCACAATGTTTTATAAAAGTCGTCTGCTGCATATGCATCAGGGTGCATCTTCAAGTGGGAAAGGGTTAACAAAACAAGAGCTGTCGGAGGACAGCGCACTCAACTATATGCCGCTTATTCACATAAAGCACTATTTCATTATATTGCACTTAAGTACTATTAACCCTTTCCCTCATACGGCAATTCTGCAGCAGACGACTTTGAACTTATTTTGTCAAAACATAGAAAATCTCCATAATTGAATGGATAACCTATGACAAAAAGTGGAAAACATTCAAGGGCCATTACTCCATATTTAGGATGCAATGGAGTTATCTAACCTAATTGTATGATGGTCCTTAACAAATGTGATTTGAATTATGAAACTTTAACGCAAATGTTAAAACTGACCGAGTTTAAAAATAGCAAAACCTAAAAAAAAGGTTTACCAAATGTTTGACATCATGCAAAACCCGTTTGATATGTTGAAGAATTATATTTGATAAATGAATGATCACAATTAGAAAGGAATGTAACCAAAAATTATGAATTTATCTAAAATTCTCAAAATCAAACAAAAATCATGTTATTTATTCCCAAAAAGTCACACTCAGCATCTTCAACATACAATGTGAAGAAAGGTATTATATGTAATTATATTCCAAATATGAAAGCCCTAACACAAGTACTTATTGAGAAAAATTAAAAAATTAAATGAAAATGCCAACTTGCCCAAAAACTTTAACCACCCAAAATCATGTCTTTTGCCGCAAAAAGAAGGTCACACTCAGCATCTTCAGCATACAATATGAAGAAATGTATTAGATGTAATTATATTCCAAATATGAAAGCCCTTGCATAAGTACTTATAGAGAAAAAAAACAAAAAAAAAAAAAATTCCAACTTGCCCTAAAACTTTAACCACCCAAAATCATGTTTTTTACCCCCAAAAAAAGGTCACACTCAGCATCTTCAGCATTCAATGTGAAGAAAGGTATAAGATGTAACTACATTCCAAATATTAAAGCCGTAGCACAAATACTTATTGAGAAAAATTAAAAAATTAAATGAAAATGCCAACTTGCCCTAAAACTTTAACCACCCAAAATCACATCTTTTACCCCAAAAAGAAGGTCACACTCAGAATCTTCAGCATACAATATGAAGACAGGTATTAGATGTAATTATATTCCAAATATAAAAGCCCTAGCATAAGTAACTATTGAGAAAAAAAAAAAAAAAAAAAAAATTCCAACTTGCCCTAAAACTTTAACCACAGAAAATCATGTTTTTTACCCCAAAAAGAAGGTCACACTCAGTACCTTTAACATTCAATGTGAAGAAAGGTATAAGATGTAACTATATTCCAAATATTAAAGCCCTAGCACAAATACTTATGAATGAAAATGCCAACTTGCCCTAAAACTTTAACCGGACGCCGACGCCGGGGCGAGTAGTAAAGCTCTCATATTCTTCGAATAGTCAAGCTAAAAATAATAGGTACATGAACTAAAATGGCTTCCTTGATAAGTATGAAATTTTATTAAAATTTCTTGAATGGCATTAACCCCAAACAAGAAACCGCTGAAGACGGTAAGGCCGGATTGTCGGCAATTTGACCTTGAAAATCGACAAACTAAGGTCAAGGTCAAAGTAACAATAGAAATCAATAGAACTTGTTACTGGTTACCTTCAGGCAAAGTTTCAAGTTTGCAACCCTTTCTTGTGCTGAGATTTTGCTTAACCAGAAACTTTAACCATTTTGCCTAACCTAAAACTTTAACCAAAATGTTGACGGACAGACAGACAGACAGACAGACAGACAGACGGACAGACGGACATCGCCAATCTATAGACCGGAATTGCTTAAGCAATCCGGCCAATAAAAATGAAACAAATAAAAACAAAACAAGTTTGTTGATATCCTTGCCGAAAAAGGGGTGAGGTAAACTGAAAATGGGCTAAACTATGAAGCCCCACAACTTTTATATACAATATAAAATTTTGCAAGAAAAAAACTTATGAGAAAAAAAAGTCCTAATACCATCAAACTGAAAAAGAAATTTTCATTACCTGCCTTTTTACACACTAAACGCTTAAGTGCGGCTATAGCACTTTCGTAATAAAGAAGAAAATTGTTTAGCGCTTTTCTAATATAGAAGATAATTCTTTGTTTCAGCGCAAGATAGATTTATATACGTTCTGTGATTAGCACCAAAAGAGGCTATACCATTAGAGAAAAAAGACGTTTTCTTGTTCATGAATGGAATGTATCTCAACCTTAATCTTAACCCTTTCCTACATACAAAACATCAGCAGCAATCATCTTTAACCCTTTCCCTCATACAACAATTCTGCAGCAGACGACTTTGAACATATTTTGTCAAAAAATAGAAAATCTCCATAATTGAACTGTAACCTATGACTAAAAGTGGAAAACATTGTGGCAAAAGGAGAAATTGCTTGTTTTGAGCAATTTCTTCTTTTGTCACTATGTTTTCAAAAAGCCGTCTGCTGAACAGGCGTCAGAAAGCGTCTGATAGTGCTGAAAACATTGTAGCAAATATGTAAATTCCTCATAATAAGCAATTTCATTCTTTTGTCACAATTTTTTTTTCAAAAAAAATCTGCTGCAGATGTGTCTGCATGTGGGAAATGGTTTCTGATAAGGGCAAAAAGTAGCCAATTGCTGTTCATTACCACAATGCAATACAAATTGTCTGTGGTAGAAAACACAATGACAGGATTATAAGTCTGGTTGAAAAGAAAGTTTCTGATCAGGAAATCAAATTGTCTGTCATTTTTATTCGCCCTCAAAATAGAATATGATATTTTGATCAATTCATAGACATTGACTCTTGCACTAAGGAAACTCTTTTTAGACATACAAAAAAAGTCATGCACTATAGGACTTTTTTTAATAAACAATCTAAAACTAAAAGACAGAACTGCCTATTATTTAACCTTTTCCCACATACAACAAATCTGCAGCAGACTACTTTTAAAACAGTGACAAAAACAGGAAATATCTCCATTAAAAAAAGATTAAATGTACAATAAAGTGGAAAACATTGTGGCCAAATGAGCCATTTCACGTTTGGCCACAATGTTTTCAAAAGTCGTCTGCGGCTATTGCCTCAAAATGCGTCTGCAGGTGGGAAAGTGTTAAGAATTTAAAACTAAATACAGACACTTTCTAATGACTCTGCAGCAGACGACTTTTTATTTTTTTTTGGCAAAAGTAGAAATTGCTCATGGTGAGCAATTTCTTCTTTTGCCATAATGTTTTCAACTTTATTTAATAATTGTTCCTTCATTTGTAGAACTTTTCCTTTGTTTTTACTTTAAATTTTCAAAGTCGTCTGCTGCAGAGTTGTTGCATGTGGGAAGGTCAAGGTCAAAATAATTCAACACAAACCATGAGAAGTTAGTAACTAGCACATTGGAAGTAGAGCCTCAACACTTAACCCTTTCCCGCATATAGACGCTTTCTGACGCCTCTGCAGCAGACAGCTTCATGAAAATACAATGTTTTCCGCTTTTAGACTAATAGTCAGATGTTATCCATTCAATTATAGATATTTTCTATTTTTTGACAAAATTATGTTCAAAGTCGTCTGCTGCAGAATTGTCGTATGAGGGAAAGGGTTAAGACATATTGTGACATATTAGTAGCTAATACATTGTAAGTAGAGCCTCAACATTTAAGACATATTGTGACATATTAGTAGCCAATACATTGTAAGTAGAGCCTCAACATTTAAGACATATCGTGATATTAGTAGCCAATTCATTGTAAGTAACCGCTATGCAGTACCTGTGAGCAGTCGGAGATATGGCCGCCCTTTTGTTCAAATTCCACTTTAATTTTTTCTACCTCTACTCGGCTATTCTCATTGAATGGTCCGCAGTGTGTACAATTGGTGCTGCTCGTCTCGTTAAAATGCCATCGTTTTTTCCCACGCTTCAGACAGTAATCTGGACCACTGATTTGCCCAATGCTTAACCCGCGGCTGAAATTATATAAAATTAGAAATATCACTGAAGATGATAAATACCCCCTAAACAGCACCTTGACCTACACCATAACTTACTAATTAAAAGGGCCATAACTCTGTAAAATAACATGCAATTGTAACCCCTTTAGGATATGCACATCTCCTCTTGGTATAGAAGCTTCATGTAAAATTTTATTGAATTCCACCCAGTGGTTTGTAAGAAATAGGCCGGACTAAATATGGCTTTCGTCCGACAGCCAGACAGAAAGACCGACACAGTGACTCCTATATACCCCCTCTTCTTCGAAATGGGTATAATTAGAAAAACAGTGTCAGACTCGATTTACCTGACAACTGATCGGCATCTCGTAACCCTTTCCTTTATATAAACGCTTTCTGAAGCCTCTGCACCAGAAGGCTTTTTGTAAACATAGTGAAAAAAGAAGAAATTGCTCAAAACGAGCAATTTCTCCTTTTGCCACAATGTTTTCCATTTTTAGTCAGAGGTTATCCATTCAATTATAGAGATTTTCTATGTTTTTGACAAAATACGTTTAAAGTCGTCTGCTGCAGAATTGTTGTATGAGGGAAAGGGTTAACAGTGTAGGTTCAGATCATCTTGTCCACCTAAGTCTTATCAGAGTCTACACAAGTTGATACAATCTTCTAACAAGCAAAGTAAGTAAGTTGTGAACAAAGCAGATCTTGATCAGACTGTACGGTTCACAAAAGCCAACCTGTACTTTTTCTCATGCACTGGCTCATTAAATTTAACCCTTTCCCACATATAGACGCTTTCTGACGCCTCTGCAGCAAACAGCTTTTTGAAAACATAGTGACAAAAGAAGAAATTGCTCAATACGAGCACTTTCTTCTTTTGCCACAATGTTTTCCACTTTTAATCATAGGTTATCCATTCAATGATAGAGATTTTCAATTTTTGACAAAATATGTTCAAAGTCGTCTGCTGTAGAATTGCTGTATGTGGGAAAGGATTAAACAATGATAGAAAAAAAAATCAACAATAAAATCATTTTCTTAAAAGATTATTTCAATAAAAGTCTTCATAAATTAAGAATAACGAGAGCAAAGGAAAAGATGTTGAAATGACACGTCATATTTACCTTATAAGCAATCCCTACAATATTTATCAAGTTTGAGGCATACAATATTATAAGTCATCTGCCTAATCTTTTCCCACATACAACAAATCTGCAGCAGACGATTTTAAAAAACATTTTGCCCAAGCTGTAGAAAATCTCCATAGATTAGTTGAATTATTGAATAGAGTTGAAAACATTATGACAAAAGGAGAAATTGCTCGTTTGCCATAATGATTTAAGTCGAATCAATAATCATTTCTTCAATTGTAGAGATTTTGAAAATAACTTTATGGATGTTTTCAAAGTCGTCTGCTGCAGATTTATTGTATGTTAGAAAGGGTTATTTCAATTTCAAACTAGAACTATCACTGAATGTGATTAATACCCCCAAACGCTGCCCTGATAGGAAAGGTTGTGAAATATTTAGAAACCCCACCTTAAAAGGACAATGTTATGGATCGGGTTATTCTTGTTTTGTTCATTTTTGGATAACAAAGGGCAATAACTCTGTAATTATGTAAATAAGAGTTATGGTTCTTGTACACTGCACTTCCTCTGATATGTAGTTTTATTAGATTCCATCTGTTAGTTATTAAGTAATTCTCCGGACAAGAAAAAGTAACAAAGGGCAATGACTCTGTATTTAGGTAAAATAGAGTTATGGTACCTGTACACCGCACTTCCTCTCAATGTGTTGTATCATCCTATGATGTTTTATTAAATTCCAACAATTAGTTTTAAAGTTATGCTCCAGACAAGACTCTACGAACAAGAAAAAGTAACAAAGGGCAATAACTCTGTATTTAGATAAAAAAGAGTTTTGGTTCCTGTACACCACACTTCCTCTCAATGTTTTGTATCATCCTATGAAGTTTAATTAAATTCCAACAATCAGTTTTAAAGTTATGCTCCGGACAAGACTCTACAAATAAGAAAAAGTAACAAAGGGCAATAACTCTGTAATTATGTAAAGTAGAGTTATGTTTCTTGTACACTGCACTTCCTCTGATTATGCCCTACCATTATATGTAGTTTTATTAGATTCCATCTATTAGTTATTAAGTAATTCTACGGACAAGAAAAAGTAACAAAGGGCAATAACTCTGTATTTAGATGAAATAGAGTTATGGTTCCTGTACACCGCACTTCCTCTCAATGTGTTGTATCATCCTATGAAGTTTTATTAAATTCCAACAATTTGTTTTAAAGTTATGCTCCGGACAAGACTCTACAAATAAGAAAAAGTAACAAAGGGCAATAACTCTGTAATTATGTAAAGTAGAGTTATGTTTCTTGTGTACACTGCACTTCCTCTGATTATGCTCTACCATTATATGTAGTTTTATTAGATTCCATCTATTAGTTATTAAGTAATTCTACGGACAAGAAAAAGTAACAAAGGGCAATAACTCTGTATTTAGGTAAAATAGAGTTATGGTTCCTGTACACCGCACTTCCTCTCATTGTGTTGTATCATCCTATGATGTTTCATTAAATTCCAACAATTTGTTTTAAAGTTATGCTCTGGACAAGACTCTACGAACAAGAAAAAGTAACAAAGGGCAATAACTCTGTAATTATGTAAATTAGAGTTATGGTTCTTGTACACTGCACTTCCTCTCATTATGCTCTACCATTGTATGTAGTTTTATTAGATTCCATCTGTTAGTTATTAAGTAATTCTCCGGACAAGAAAAAGTACCAAAGGGCAATAACTCTGTATTTCGATAAAATAGAGTTATGGTTCCTGTACACCGCACTTCCTCTCAATGTGCTGTATCATCCTATGAAGTTTCGTTCAAATCCTATGATGCATGGTTAAGATATGGGCCGGACAAAATATGGCTTCCGACCGACCGACCGACCGACCGACACAGTGACTCCTATATACCCCCCCAAAACTTTGTTTTTTGGGGGTATAATAAGAATTTAATTGCAAATGGTCGTTAACACTTTCCCTCATATAGACGCTTTCTGACGCCTCTGCAGCAGACGGCTTTTTGAAAACAAAGTGACAAAATAAGAAATTGCTCAAAACGAGCAATTTCTCCTTTTGACACAATGTTTTCCACTTTTAGTCATAGGTTATTCATTCAATTCTAGAGATTTTCTATTTGTTGACAAAATATGTTCAAAGTCGTCTGCTGCAGAATTGTCGTATGAGGGAAAGGGTTAAATGCGTTCAAAGACAAGGCTATAAAACATACCTCAACATGCGACATCTGTGTTCTTGTAAGCGAGCAGCAGCAGATTCCAAATCTTTCACATCTTTGTGACTCCATAATCTCTCGGCTGTGGCTGACGCTCTAGGCCTGAAGTAACGGTAGAAATATAGGTCTCGTCCAACAATTCAATTCAATAGGTCTCGTCAAACAATTCAATTCAATTTTTTCACTTAAGGATTTTTAAGGTTAGACTATCAACTAGATTTTGATGCAGATGATGACAAAATATGAGCAATTTATTCTTATCCGTTTCCATTGATTGATTGGGGTTGATTGGGGTTTAACGCCGTTTTTAACAATTTCTCAGTTATATCACGGGGTCAGTTCACCTACTCATGCATTTCCTGGTTTTCTCACACCAGTACTCCACACAACAATCTTCCCAAGCAACTGGCTGCTTTTCCACATAGACTTAGCCCATTGGTGGAAGACGAATGGCGCATGTCGCATTGACTTTTGTCAATCGTCGGAAAGAAAGTTGGCCGAGCCGGGATTCGAACTCACAACCCCTGGATTGACAGCCCGTGTCGATACCGTCTGAGCTACTGGGGCTCGGATTTATCCGTTTCCAACCTAGAAAAAAAGACTACAGCAGAAGACTTTAAAAATATCCAGGGGAAATATGGAAAATCTCATTAAAAAATATACAACGATTTCAAAAGTGCTCTACATTTGGGAAAAGTCTTAAAATCTAGATTGATTATATAGTACACCTAATAATGCTTATATAAGAGATTTTTTCTTTCCACCTTTTCCAGGAATATTTGATTATAGCATATATAAAGGAGTATTTAGATTTCTTTTCATATTAAACATTTATAGTAAAATTCTTTGCTGACATTTTGATATATTTTGATTACTTAAATGTTCTGAAGATATAACAGTATATTATGCAGTACTCTTTTAAAATTCTTTTCTAGATTTTATTATTTTAATCCTAACAATTGTTAAAGCCAAGCATTACAGGTTGAAAACAATGTTAGAAAGAAGAATATTTGGATCAGGTCTCCAAAATGATTTCAAAAGACATTTGCTGAAGAAGCATTACAATCTACATGAATATCCTTAACACTCATGTTTAACTATATGCTAGTCAACGCATGATGGCTCAGTCAGTAAGAACAAGGGTTGTCAATTCAGGGATCAATAGTCTGAACACCATCTCAGCCATTCACTCTTTCTGTGTTTGTGATTTATGTCATGCGTATTCAAGCAATAGGATAATAGTCTATGTTGGAAAATACTCAGTTACATGGAAAGAATGTTGTTTGGACAACACCTGCAAGAAAGCCAGGAATTATATAATAAGGTGAACTGGCCATTGTAATACATGTATAACTGAAATTCTGAAAATAGCTCCCAATTGAATCAATTAATTAATTATACATTTCTAACTCACCATAACATCACCATAGCATTTTCATTTTCTATATATTCTGCCCACAAACAAGCCTCTCCACCCAGCACCTTGGATTCGTCTATTGTATAACCTGGTGGTAAATCATAGGAGCATCATAAGTCTAATCCTTTTCAACATACAAGAAAGTCGATTTTGAAAATGTCTTGACAAAAATATGGAAAATCTCTATAAATGAATGTACAACTATTAAATAGAGTTTAAAACATTGTGGTTAAAGGAGACATTGATAATTACGAGTGATTTCTCCCTTTGTCACTATGTTTTCAAAAGTCGTCTGCTGCAGAGTGTTTCAAATGTGTCTACATGCTGGAGAGGGTTATATAAGAGATGTTAACTCTTTCCCACATACAGGCATTTTCTGACATCTGTGCAATTTCTGTTTTTCTATTTTTTTTTAAACTTTATATACTTCAAAATCTCATTTCAATATTTTTTTTTAGATTATAAACCTTGTTCTCGTCATATTTGCGCAGCAGACAATTATTGGATCAGGTATATTAACCCTTTCTGACGCCTCTGCAGCAGACGGCTTTTTGAAAACATAGTGACAAAAGAAGAAATTGCACAGAACGTGCAATTTCTCCTTTTGCCACAATGTTTTCCACTTTTTGTCATAGGTTATCCATTCAATTATGGAGATTTTCTATGTTTTGACAAAATAAGTTCAAAGTCGTCTGCTGCAGAATTGTCGTATGAGGGAAAGGGTTAAGCAAACCCAAGTGATATGAAGAATACCTCAACCATGGCCTAAATATGAAGAGTTGACCCTTTCCTTCATATAGACGATTTCTGAAACCTCTGCAGTAGACAACTTTTGAAAACATCAGGGAAAAAGGAGAAATTGCTCAAAACAAGCCATTTCTCCTTTTGCCATAATGTTTTCAACTTTTTTTCAGTAATTAAACACTCATTTAATGATTTTCCTTGTTTTGCCTAGATGTTTTCAAAGTTGTCTGCTGCAGATTTGTTATATTTAGGAAAAAGGGTTAACAGATCTCTGCCACAAAATATCTATAAAATGACTTAACTAAACCCAATGTTATGTACTCAATGAGACAATTCCTTTAAGTACCACACAAAGTAGAGTTTGAAGGTAAAAAACAGGATCTGTGAACCCTGATGTAAGCCTTGGAAGACAGTGGTACAGTGGTAGAGCGTCTGCCTCTCATATCAAAGATACCAGGTTTGTATCCCAGCATTAGCGGGTTCTGCATTTGGGATTGTTCCACACAAACGGTGCGAGTACTGGTTATGTCTCCAGGAAGCAGACATTGAGCATGATTATTATAAGCTTAAAGCTTGTTTCGCTATTGATGTAAAACAAGTAACTGGATTGCAAGCAATACCATAGTCCCCTACTGGTTTGCACTAAGTCCAAAAAGGGGCATAACTCATTAAAAAATTGACGAAATCCCAGGAAACGCGAACTTGATCTGTGACACATGATTACAAAGGCATATACAAAATTTCAGGTCAATACCTCAAAGCATGTAGAAAAAAAGTGCGGAAAACGAATATTCTAAGTCCAAAAAGGGGCATAACTCATTAAAAAATTGACGAAATCCCAGGAAACGCGAACTTGATCTGTGACACATGATTACAAAGGCATATACAAAATTTCAGGTCAATACCTCAAAGCATGTAGAAAAAAAGTGCGGAAAACGAATATTCTAAGTCCAAAAAGGGGCATAACTCATTAAAAAATTGACGAAATCCCAGAAAACGCGAACTTGATCTGTGACACATGATTACAAAGGCATATACAAAATTTCAGCTCAATACCTCAAAGCATGTAGAAAAAAAGTGCGGAAAACTGATTTGCCGGACTGACTGACTGACTGACTGACTGACTGACAGATGGACTGACGGACGGAGTGCAAACCTAATAGTCCCCTTCGGCACGCCGGTAGGGGACTAATAAAGAAGTTTAAACTTAGTAAGCTCCTTATCTATGGCGGCTGTGTGGTACATACCGTATGAAGTATCGACTGGATCACACTGATAATACTTGGACCATTTTGTTCCGTATTCAATCTGATCGAGGTACCAGCAGGTAGAGTAGATCACGCTGAGACCCAGTGATGTGGCCCTTTGTATGTCCTCCATTCCTCCCTGCCACACATGGATGATCGTATCGTTGGGAAGCTGTAAAAGCAACAACAACAATAAGCGTCTGTGAGACACCGATGCCCGTGGGCAGCAACATAACCCTTTCCCACATACAACAACTTTAAAAAATATCTAAGCAAAAACATGGAAAATCTCTTTGAAATAAGGTATAATTACTGAAAACAATTGAAAGCATTGTGACAAAAGGAGAAATTGCTCATCATGAGCAATTTCTCCTTTTGTCACAATGTTTTCATAGGTCGTTTGCTGCAGTTGAACTTTTTTAAATGCAGATTAAAGGTCAATTTCACAGGCACAAGATCAAACAATTTGGTAGTACAATAATGGTCTTGTCGCCAAAAAAAATCCCACATGACAACTATCAAGGCCTATCTCATACAGGTCAAGAGTAATAGTCAATGATCAATGGTCAACGGTCAAGTTTTGCACACAAATGTTGGCATATATATATATAACACTTTATCACATAAAACCCTCACTGCGAGTGTCAAAATCCCATGACGTAAATATCATATGACACTACTAGTTAGGTTTTTTAGTCTTACGCTCAAGTCTGTTACAACGCAGAAACCAAACAATGAAAATGACATCATAACGTAAGGCCTTTTGGTGCCAAAACCGGCAAATTTCATGTAGAAATATGGGAAACGTTATGTACATTTTTTCGAAATATATATCACTTTATATCACTTTATGTGGTGAATAGAATATCTGATATGTGTTGATTTAGTATCACTTTTAATAAACTCGTTAACTAAGCTGAATATGACGCTCACCAAGGCTCGCGGCATATCATCTTAGTAAACTCGCTTAATAAAAGTGATAATAAATAAAAACTCATGAAATATCCTCTATATATACAATAGGGTATAAATATCAAAAGGACAACTGGTTTGCCATTAAGATATACACATTTCCCCTTGGTATAGAAGTTTCCTTCAAAACTTCATTTTATTCAATGATCCATCCTGCAGTTTCTGAGAAATAGTACAGACTTGATGTTGGTATTAACCCTTTCCCTCATATATACGCTTTCTGACGCCTCTGCAACAGACGACTTTTTGAAAACATAGTGACAAAAGAAGAAATTGCTCAAAACTAGCAATTTCTCCTTTTGTTTCCACTTTTTAGTCATAGGTTATTTATTCAATTAAAGAGATTTTCTATTTTTTGACAAAATATGTTCAAAGTCGTCAGCTGCAGAATCGTTGTATAAGGGAAAGGGTTAACCCTTTAACTAATAATCAAGGGACCATAACTCCATAATATAACGTCCAACCGGATTGCCATAACAATATCCACATCTTCTCCTGCAGAGCTCCAGATAACTGGCGTTTTTCATGTTCTAAAATCCTTATTTGACCCTCTAACCCTATGTTGTGGGTACTCAAAAGAATCGTCTCATTGAGACGATTCTTTTGAGTACCCACAGCATAGGGTTTGCTTTAATAATAAGAGAGAAATTGTGGGGAAAAGTGATGAATACCCCTCCCTATCTGGACCTCTGTCTTGGTGTAGTAGGTTCCTATAAAATGTCATCCAAATTCAACCTAGAGGTTTAGAGAAATACTGTGGACACATTATGTTGGTATATTAATCTATAACACTATTTATTATAATCAAAGGCGCATAATTCTGTGAAACATTCAACTGAAATTCAATAAGAATGAGCATATCTGTGGTAGAGAAGCCTCCTATAGAATACAAACAAGATTTTATTCATGTTCTAATTAAAAATTTACATATATACATCTTATTACAATTCCTATATTCCTATAGAATTTGATTGAATTCAAGTTGTTGGCAAAAAAATAGCAGGGACACAAAAGTGACCCATTGCGCAACAAACATGGTGAATCTTAGAAACCCCCTAAAAATGAAAGCAGTTGAAAACCTTGCGGCAAAAGAGGTAAATGCTTATTGTGAGCAATGTTTCCTTTTGCCACAATGATTTCTAGAGTTGTCTAGTGAAGATGCTACTGCATGAAGAAATGGGTTAAAAGATTTTTTAATTTAAAGCTGCTGTGAAAGTCATTTTGTGCATCGCATAGAACTGTAGAACAAATTTTGAAAGCAGGCTACCGGTATATGTGAAAAGATTTGAAATTAATCCATTTGCTTTAGACGAAGTCGCTTGAATTTAAATGAAAGGTCAGATGGAACTACTAGTGGTGGATGCTGGACGATGAGTTTTGAACTCTTTCCCACCTATAGACGCATTTTGAAACATCTGCAGTAGAAGACTTTTTGAAAACAGTGCGTCAAAAGGAGAAATTGCTCGAAACAAGTAAGTTCAACTTTTGCGTCAATGTTTTCAAAACCTTTTTTAGTAATTATACCTTCATTTTTAAAGGTTTTCCATATCTTGAGTAGTTGTTTTTAAAGTCGTCTGCTGCAGATGTGTTGTATGTGGGAAGGAGGTAATAACAAAGGTTCACCTGAGCTATTCATACAAGAGCTCAGATAACGGGCGTTTTGCATGCTCTGGAATCCTTATTTGATCCTCTAACCTGATGTTGTGGGTACTCATAAGAATTGTCTCAGTGAGATGATTCTTTTGAGTACCCACAACATAGGGTTTGCTTTAATAATGAGAGAGGAATTGTGGGAAAAAGAGCTGATTAGCCCCTCCTTATCTGGACCTCTGCATACTTGTGTTATCAATCAAGTTAACATTATTAATTAATGATATTTGAATATTTGATCCTCTATCCCTATGCTGTGGGTACTCAAAAGAATCGTCTCAGTGAGACGATTCTTTTGAGTACCCACAACATAGGGTTTGCTTTAATAATGAGAGAGGAATTGTGGGAAAAAGAGCTGATTAGCCCCTCCTTATCTGGACCTCTGCATACTTGTGTTATCAATCAAGTTAACATTATTAATTAATGATATTTGAATAACATGTACCGGTATACCCAATCATTTTTAATTGATATTGTAATGTTAATTTTTGAATAGTTAATTTGTTAATATCTGTGTGTAAAAAGCATGTGCATATGTTTATGCTGTTTCATACCTTGAAGCTACTCCCCTGTACATAAGGCAAAGAAAGGGTTAAATACAATTAAGTTAAGTTGTACCTTTGCACGAAGACTATTTTCACAAAGGTTTTAGTAAAACGAGTTAATGTAGAATTGCATGCAATACAAAAGTCCCCTACCAAACTTGAAAAAAGGTACATTATTCAAGCCTCACTTTAGAGTTACGGCCCTTGACATATATTGTCCTGATTAAATGTATGAAGTTCTAGAGTTCTAGACATGAAATCGCGGAACAAAGTCTTCAAGTCTGACCTTGACCTTGGGAGTATGTGGCTGGTTATTGTGCATGACACATCATCTTGATATGAAGAATATATATCAAAATCCATTCAAGCATGTGTAAGACACAGTCCGACATGTCAGAAAATCCTGAGAATGTTTGAGCCCAATTTGTAACCTTGATCTTGAAAGTGGGTGTCTGCTTGTTGTGCATGACACATCATCGTGTTATGGAGAGTAATATCAAAATCCATTCAAGCATGTGGAAGATACAGCCCTGACAAGAAATGTCGGACTGAAAATGTTTGAGCCCAAACTGTGACCTTGACCTTGGGAGTAGGTGGCTGGGTGTCATCTTGTTATGGAAAAAAATTGAGTTAAGTAATATCAAAATCCATTCAAGCATTTGGAAGATACAACCCGGACACACAATTGAGGACGGGCAATGTTTGAGCCCACACTGTGACCACGACCTTATGGAGTATGATTGAGTGAAGTAATATCAAAATTCAGTCAAGCCTGTAGACGATACAGCCAGGACAAGAAATTTCAGACGGACTGACAGACGCGAGGAAACCTATAGTCCAAAACCGGTAGGGGACTAATAAGATACAAACACAAAACATTAATATAGATTCGTTTGAATGTAATTGAACCAAAACATTTTCGATGCATTGAAATGCTCGAAACTGAGTTTTCATGTTACATACGGTTTCAATATCTATTAAACACTCTAAAGGGTTAGCCCTTTTCAACATACATACACTTTCTGATGCCTCTTCTGATGTTTTTAACTTTTATTCAGTACATACACAGTGGAACCTGTGTATAAAGACTACCCCTGGGGAAACAACAATATGAACTTTCTCACAGATGGCCTTAATTGCAGGGTCATTTATGCAGAAAATGAGTTAATTGGGAAAGTGAGGTTGCTAAACAGGAAATCATTATTGCAAGGTGGTCTTTACCCTTTCCCTCATATAGGCGCTTTCTGACGCCTCTGTAGCAGACGGCTTTTTGAAAACATACTGACAAAAGAAGAAATTGCTCCAAACGAGCAATTTCTCCTTTTGCCACAATGTTTTCCACTTTTAGTCATAGGTTATCTATTTAAATAAAGAGATTTTCTATTTTTTTACAAAATTTGTTCAAAGTCGTCTGCTGCAGAATTGTCGTATGGGGGAAAGGGTTGACTGTACCTCCATCTCTAGAGATGTTCCTTGCTGGTGTAAAGATGTTTTCAAAGTCGTCTGCTAAAGATTTGTTGTAAGTGGAAAGGGTTTATATATTTAACAATATAAAAAAACAATTAATGAACACCCATCAAGGGAGATTGAATCAGAATTGTTTCCATAGGACACAAGACCCTTCCACTTAACCCTTTCCCACATACATCAACTCAGCCGACTTTGAAATCTTTTAGCAAAAATATAGAAAATATGTTGTGGATGTGTCTGTATGTGTGAAAGGGGTCATTTAATTGTCAGCAGTCATTACTGCAGTGGTGTTATTTAAGAGAAGGCACAAGAGAAAGTTGATGCAAGGCATCAATGTCGCCGGAAAAGACTGCATTGATTTATTTATGTATTCTTGACTTTTTTTAGTCTATTCAAACATTAGGAACGTTGAAATGAAAACATTTGCTTATAAATGTTATATTCATACCTATACATTAGGGTATCTATAAAAAATTAACGAAATGTGTACACATTTATCTTGGCTTAAATTTAATTTTGCTGTTGTTACTTATTTAAATAATAGTATTCATTCATATAATTTCAATGTTTGTCAATCTTATTCGAATCACAAGGTAAATATCCTGGTATTGCTTTAAAGGGAGGTAATTTGAAGTAAACAAAAGTCTTCAGAAGGAGAAATATATCAGCATTACCGTCTACAGTTTAAATTGTTCTATTGTTTGTGGATTTACAAATGTTCTTTTTTTCTTATTTCTACATGTACAACGAAATATTGCGGCTTCTCTTTGACGATTTGCGTCAAACATTCGTCTTGTACTTGTCTAAAATAAAATAATATCACTCGCTTTTTCATATCGAAATGCGCATGCGCGAAAATTGATGTTAAAGGTCACGAAACTACACAACAGAATAGGGTCTATATTTAGCTTAGAAACAGTTCCTACTTTAGATATTCATGGATTAACATTATTAAATGAATTCTACACAAATCAAGACATCTCTTTGAACATGAAAACAACATTTAGTAAGTTAAAATTGCTATTAAAAGGAGAATCCGAAATTGACCTCAATGATGACACATAAGAGTCTGCATTAGGGGGTGTTGGTTCACGTCTTGAAGGGACCACTTTTGTCTTCGTAAATAAGACAAAAAACTTAAATGCGAGTGAAATAAAAAAAACTGCAAACATTAAAAAATCGGAATATTTATTTCATTGTAGATGTGTCATTTATTAGTGTTCGTAAACAACCACAATTGTAATATGTTCAAATCATCTAGATTTGTTTCTTTCTAATAATAAGCCGCCCTCCCATGTGATTTCAGAAAAGCTATTAAAAATAGAAGTCGCGGGCTTCTGCCCGGCGACTAATAACCATTCTACAGGTAGACAGTGACACATTTTAAGAGAAACTTCCAATAGAGTTAAATGATTCTAGGTCAAACGCTTGTGAGAGAAACATTACACAAAAACTGGCATGAAAGGTAATATTGACTGACTGACAATGGTTAATCTTAGTTTCATACATCTCTAAACATTTGTGTGTGTGTGTGTGTGTGTAGCGATGGGGGTGGGGGTGGGGGAGGATTGGGGGGATGGGCAAAACAAGATGACAGCATCGCATGCCAAGGTTGGCAGCAGACTACATTTTGAAATGTTGCGGCAAAAGATAAATTTCTCCTTTAGCCGCAATTTTTTCAACTTATTGTATATTGGTAAGGGTTGAATAAAACATTTTGTGTGGCCATCGACTGTGACAAAGCCAGGTTCATCTTGGATACAGTGCTAAAACTCTAAACTAGAATGGAGTGCTCCATGGAGCACAGTGTGTCACCTGCACCTGCTCATTGAAAGTGTGACGAAAAAGTGTAACGAAAAAGTGTGACGGACAGACAGACGCCGGACAAAACAAAATGTAATCACTAAGTGCCTACCATGCTACGCAGGGTGACATAAAAATTGGGGATAGATCTTTGTAAAACTCACCTGTACATTATTATTCATGATCTCTTGCCAGAACACAAACCTAATACCATTGTTTCTCTTGGAACCAACACTTTTTAGATCCCCAATCAACCTGAAATTATATATCATCAGTTGTAATAGGTTTCTGTACTCAAGAGACCAGAGGGTTTACCCTATCTGAAGTAACCCTTTCAAACATACAGACACTTTCTGACGCATCTGTAGCAGACGACTTTTGAAAACATTATGTCAAAAGGAGAAATGAGCATTTTCTCCTTTTGCCACAATGTTTTTAACTTTATTCAATAACTGCTCTTTCACTTATCGAGAGTTTCCATATTTATGTCTAGATACTTTCAAAGTCGTCTGCTGGAGATTTGTTTTATGTGGGAAAGGGTTACCCTTTCAAACATACAACAATTCTGCAGCAGAAGAGTTTGAAAACATCCCAGGAAAAATATGGTGAATATCTATAAATGTATGTAGGATTATCAAGGCAATGTAGTATTTGTGGGGGGAAAAAGTGTATGCCCCTCTGAACCCTGTCCCTGATTTGGGACTAGGTGTCCTGGATTTGATCCTTGCTTGGGGCGGTTATGGTGAAGTGTCATTGAGCAAGGCATGTTTTCCTAGCCTAGCAGTCACCATGATATAACTGAAATACGGTTAAATTGGCTTAACCCTTTCCCACATAGAGAGGCTTTCTGATGCCTCTGCAACAGACTGATGACTTTTGAAAACACTGTGACAAAAGGAGAAATTGCTCGTTTTGAGCAATTTCTCCTTTTGCGGAAGTGTTTTCAACTTTATTCAATTATTATGCCATTATTTATAGAGATTTTTCACGTATTTGAAAAAATGTTTTCAAAGCTGTCTGCTGCAGATTTGCTGTATGCGGGAAAGGGTTAAACCCCCAATAAATCAACCCTTTCCCTGGTATAGACAACTTTAGAAGACTCTGAAGATGAAAACATTTGATTGATTGATTGTTTGGTGTTTTATGCAGCTTAAAACAATTTTTCAGTTAAATCACAGCAATTCCTCGGTAATTTTACCAGTACTACAGGTCCATTTATCCTGACAGTTGTAACGCTAACCCTGTAAACCTGAGTGCAGCCAGGGATCAAACCTGTGACCTCCCACACCTAAGGTGAACACTCAACCACTACACCACAAGGCAGTGATAACATTTGAAAACATTGCTGTAAAATGAGTAATTAACTAGAATTGTTTTTGCAAAAAACAGATGTCTCCCCTCAAATATCTGTCAAAATCTCTCAAAACATTCCAACCTATAAATTTGGGACAGATATGGAGCGGACACGAAATAAAGCCTCAAACCTTTGACCTTCAAGCGTGACCTTGACATTGACCCTATATTGTCGAGACGTGGGTTCTGCACGTCGCCTTGATGAGGTAAACATGTGACCCAAGTTTCATGAAAATCCTTCAAGCCGTCTGGGAGATATGGAGCGGACACGAAATAAAGCCTCAAACCTTTGACATTCAAGCGTGACCTTGACCTTGACCCTATATTGTCGAGACGCAGGTTCTGCACGTCGCCTTGATGAGGTGAACATGTGACCCAAGTTTCATGAAAATCCTTCAAGCCGTCTCGGAGATATGGAGCGGACACGAAATAAAGCCTCAAACCTTTGACCTTCAAGTGTGACCTTGACCTTGACCCTATATTGTCGAGACGCGGGTTCTGCACGTCGACTTGATGAGGTGAACATGTGACCCAAGTTTCATGAAAATCCTTCAAGCCGTCTGGGAGATATGGAGCGGACACGAAATAAAGCCTCAAACCTTTGACCTTCAAGCGTGACCTTGACCTTGACCCTATATTGTCGAGACGCGGGTTCTGCACGTCGCCTTGATGAGGTGAACATGTGAGCCAAGTTTCATGAAAATCCTTCAAGCCGTCTTGGAGATATGGAGCGGACACGATTTCGGACAGACGGACAGACAGACAGACAGACAGAAGGACAGACAGACAGACAGACGCCCAGGACAAAAACAATATATCTCCCCTGTATACAGGGGGAGACATAATTACTCAAGGGGAACATTTGGATGTAGGCGCCCCTAAAAATATCAAATCAAGCTACTCAGCCCTTTCCAAGATATAAAAGCTTTCTGACGCCTCTGTAACAGACTGCTTTGTGAAAACATAATGACTAAATTAGAACTTGGTCAAAAGCAATTTCTCCTTTTGTCAATACATTCAACCTTTCTTCAGTAATTATTCCATTTAAAGTGGTTTTCTATATTTTTCCCTTGATGTTTTGAAAATTGTCTGATGCAGATTTGTTGTTAGAGGGAAAGCAAATCTGCAGCAGACGATTATGAAGACATCTAGGCAAACATATGGTAAATCTCTATAAATGAAAGCATAATTACTAAACAAAGTTGAAAATATTGTGGCAAAAGGAGAAATTGCTTGTTTTGAGCAAATTCTCCTTTTGTCACAATGTTTTCAATAGTCGTCTGCTGCAAAGGCGTCAAAAAGCGTATATATGAAGGAAAGGGTTGAGTTAAAGAGACATCTTTACCTAGTGACATAGTACTCCAGGACTTTTCTGATATCGTAGCTGTAGTAGTATGGATCGTTGGCGGGACTGTCTCCTTTTCTACCTTCTAGTTTGGCTAAGAACTTCATTACTTCTGGATTGGACTGCCTGAAATTTTAAAAGTATAATTCAATATGGGATAAATTTATCTTTGCTAACCGTGGGTGCTTCGTACTTCATTACGTTCCCATAAAACTATGCATATCCCTTTATTTTTGACGCCTCTGCAGTAGACAACTTTTGAGAACATTGTGACTAAAAAAAGAAATTGCTCAAAATGAGCAATTTCTCCTTTTGACACAATGATTTCAACTCTATTTAATAAGTTATGTCTTCATTTAGGGAGATTTTCAATATTATTGTTAAGATGTTTTCAAAGTCGTCTTCTGCAGATTTGTTTCATGTGAAAAAGGGATATAAGAAAGTCATGGATACAGTGCCTTTGGTTTGTGAAGATGATGATGTAAAAAGTATTGGTGGTTATTTATTTTACTCTTCTTCTTAACCCTTTCCCACATACAACAAATCTGCAGCAGACGACTTAAAAAATTATCAAGTCCAAAAAAAAAGAAACACTCTATAAATGATAGTCTATGTATTATTATTGAATAGAGTTGAAATCATTGTGGCAAATGGAGAAATTGCTCATTATGGGCAATTTCTCCTTTTTCCACAGTGATTTCAAAAGTCAGTGATTTCAAAGCTTCTATAAGTGGGAAAGGGTTTACCCTTTTTTGCCATATAAAACTACCTGTAGGTAACTTAGATAATTATCCTTTCCGACTTTTTTGACAAATCTGCATAAGACATCTTTTGATAACATTATGGCAAAAGAAGAAATTGCTTATAATTTCACCTCATTATGCCGTAGTTTTCAAATCTATTCGATCATAACACATTCATTTATAGAGAATTCAATATTATTTCCTGAATGTTTTCAAAGCCGTTTGTTGCAGATTTATTTGTACATATATATGGGTAAGGGTTCATTCAGCAAAAGATTACTTATATATATTACATGAAAAAGAGACTTCTGTTATGCTACTTTCTACATAATGTTTAAATATTTTGATTTCCTTTCTTAGGATTTTGTCAAAACAGAAGAGACTGAAGTACTCCACACAGGAAAGGCAGTCTCGCTAAATCACCGAAATAAGCAAAGAAAAGAACAACTAAACTATAATCAGAATATCAAATGCTACACGGAAGCTATAATCAAAATATCTTCTATTACAGAAAGATATATTGCAAAGTCATCAGTGCCTTAAACCCTTTCCAACGTAAAGACCCTTTCTGACGCCTCTGTAGCAGACGACTTCTGAAATGCATAGTGGCAAAAGGAGAAATTGCTCATTATAAGCAATAACTCCATTTGCCACTATGTTTTCCGCTCTTTTCAATCATTATACTTTCATTTACATAGATTTTTAATAGCTTTGATAAGACGTTTTCAAAGTCGTCTGCTGCAGAATTGCTGTATGTGGGAAAGGGATAACTGTAAAATATATTACTGTCATCAGTGCTTTTAACCCTTTCCCTCATACGACAATTCTGCAGCAGACGAATTTGAACATATTTTGTCAACAAATAGAAAATCTCCATAATTAAATGGATAACCTATGACAAAAAGTGGAAAACATTGTGGCAAAAGGAGAAATTGCACGTTTTGTGCAATTTCTGCTTTTGTCACTATGTTTTCAAAAAGCCGTCTGCTGCAGAGGCGTCAGAAAGCGTCTATATGAGGGAAAGGGTTAACCCCTTTCCTCACACAGACGTAATGTGATCCCTCAAAACCAGGAAATTTTTTCTTAAGTTAATCTTCCCTTTCCCACATATAGACGCTTTGTGACGTCTCTGTGCAGCAGACGACTTTTGAAATGCATTGTGGCAAAAAGAGAAATTCATCATGAGCAATTTCTCCATTTGCCACAATGCTTTCAACTCCATTTGATAATCATACTATCATTTCGAGAGATTTTCTATAATTTGGACTTGGTAATTTCAAAGTCATCTGCAGAATTGCTGTATGTGGGAAAGGATAGTTGCGTTCTGACACCTCTGCAGCAGACGACTTTTGAAATGCATTGTGGCAAAAAGAGAAATTGCTCATCATGAGTAATTTCTCCATTTGCCACAATGCTTTCAACTCCATTTGATAATCATACTATCATTTCGAGAGATTTTCTATAATTTGAACTTAGTAATTTCAAAGTCGTCTGCTGCAGACAGCTTTTTGAAAACATAGTGACAAAAGAAGAAATTGCTCAAAACAAGCAATTTCTCCTTCTGTCACAATGTTTTCCACTTTTAGTCATAGGTTATCCATTCAATTATATAGATTTTCTATTATTTGTCAAAATATGTTCAAAGTCATCTGCTGTAGAATTGCTGTATGTGGGAAAGGGTTAGGCAAATATTTTCTCCGATGTTTTCAATGCTGACTATATATTCAACATCAGGTAAACAGTTAATCCTTTCAATGCTGAAATATTTAAATTGGACTCGCCCAAGTGTACATTTTGAAGCGTCCATGGACAATTCTAGGATTATCGAGATAAACATGCTAGCGGCAGAGTTCGGTGGGAAAGTGTACTGGTGGGACATCCTTCACAAAATCGGATACAGCAGTTAATGGGCCAATTTATTGTCTCGGGTTTTACCCCGCCTTAAACAATTTGTCAGTTATATCACGGCATTTTCAAAACGAGCAATTTCTCCTTTTGCCACAATGTTTTCCACTTTTTGTCATAGGTTATCCATTCAATTATAGAAATTTTCTATTTTTTGACAAAATATGTTCAAAGTCGTCTGCTGCAGAATTGTCGTATGAGGGGAAAGGGTTCACATACCAGCAGGTCATCGGTACTTCATCACCCCCAAGATGCAGGAATTCATCTTTGAAGGTTGTCATAACGTCCTTGAAAAAGGTCTTCAGAAATCTAAACGTCTCATTCTTACTTGGATCCATCGGTCCCAGATACCCTTCAACGGGCCTGTCCCCTTGGTAACACTGGGTTAAAATGTCTGGTCGACTTAAACCCCAGGAGTAGGTGTGCCCTGCAATGATACACAAACATGAATGCAAATCTGATCAAGGACATTTTTATTGTTTCCTGCAAACACATCAAAATATATGTATTAGGTAAAAGGTTATCCCTTTCCCACATACGACAAATCTGCTTCAGATGACTTTGAAATCATTTAGTCAAACATATGAAAACTCTATAAATGAGGGTATATTTACTGAAAAAGTTGATAACATTGTGGCAAAGGGAGAAATTGTTCGTTTTGAGCAATTTCTCCTTTCGCCAGCATGGTTTCATAAGTCGTCTGCTGTATAGGTGACAAAAAGCTTTTGTATGTGGGAAAGGGTTAAACGCCTTCACAATGAAGATAAATCTTTACCTCATTTAATGGATACCTGATACAGACTAAAACAAACAGCTCTGATCCCTAAGCTAAGCTCCATAACAATTGTGAAAAACATTGTGGGAATAGGAGAAATTGCTTGTTTCAGGAACTTTCCTTTTTTTACAGTAATGTCCTTAAAAGTTGTCTGCAGGTATGACATCAAATACCCTCTGTACCAGGTACCCTATGTGATCAACCCTTTCCCGCATATAGATGCTTTCTGACGCCTCTGCAGCAGACGGCTTTTTAAAAACAGTGACAAAAGAAGAAATTGCTCGAAACAAGCAATTTCTCCTTTTGCCACAATGTTTTCCACTTTTAGTTATACATTCAATTATAGAGATTTTTTATTTTTTCACAAAATATGTTCAAAGTCGTCTGCTGCAGAATTATCGTATGAGGGAAAGGGATAACTCTTACCTGGAGTATCAAACTCGGGTTCAACTCGGATTCCGCGCAGACGAGCAAACTCTATTACGTCCGCAATGTCCTCTGGCATATACACAAAGGTCGGGTGGAAAGCCCCCTGAAAAGACAATAAATACGGAATACAATTGTAATCAAATTAAATCTTAGGTAACCATTTGCTTGAATACATTGACATTTGAGATAATTTAATCTTCAAACAGTGGATTGTATAACTTGGCTAAATTGACATTTGTCTAGTTTTGTCAAAATCTTTTTGATGCAAAATACTTTTGAATCATACAAACAGTAAACATCTCTTATATAACTTTTTTGCAACATGTTGACACATTTTGTTCCCTCTGCAGCAGACGACATTTGAAAACAGTGGCAAAATGTGAACGAGAAACTGCTCATTATGAGCAATTTTCTCCTTTTGCCTCCACGTTTTCAACTTGATTCAATTATAAATACATATATTCAGTTGTAGGGATTGTCCATAATTTCCTGAGGTGTTTTTGTTGTATGTGGGAAAGGGATAAAGAAAATTGAGACAAATGGACAACAGTGTTTTAAGGAATCAGTGCTATCTATAACTAAAGTCAAAGCGAAATGTTTTGTTTTTAATTTAAGCTTATTTATTTTTTACATCACTTGCGAAACAAGCTTTCAGCTTTATAACTTAATCAGGCTCGATGTCTGCCTGACTTGGAGACATAACCAGTACATACTTCATTTGTTAGGAAAAATCCAAACGGCAGAAGACACTCATCACAGGATTCGAACCTGAAACCTTTGGTATGAGAAGCCACAACTCCTTTAACTTCTCTTTTTTTGCACAAATGTTTTCAAGAGTCATCTCTGCTTAACATTTTGCTTCACTTTTAAAAATGTCACTTTTGGTGCTCTAATTAACCTATTCCCTCAAAAAGACGCTTACCGACACCTCTACAGCAGACGACTTTTAAAAATATTGTGACTAACGGATAAATTGCTCATAATGAGTAATTTATCCTTTAGCCAAAAGGTTTACAACTTATAATACTCAATTATGATACTTTCATTTATTTTGGATATGTTGGCCAAGATGTTTTCAAAGTCGTCTGCTGCAGATTTCTTGTAACGTTTTATTAACAAGTCTCAATTATGTTACATGTATAATCACAAAATTAGTTAATAGTTAACCCTTTCCCACATACAACAAATCAGCAGAAGATTACTTAGAACACGGCTAGTCAAAACAATGAAAACTCACCATAAATGAAAATGCTATTAAATAAACAAGTCTTAATTATGTTACATGTATAATCACAAAGTTAGATAATAGTTAACCCTTTCCCACATACAACAAATCAGCAGAAGATTACTTAGAACACGTCTAGTCAAAACAATGAAAACTCACCATAAATGAAAATGCTATTAACCCTTTCCCTCATACAACAAATCTGCAGCAGACGACTTTGAACATATTTTGTCAAAAAATGGTAAATCTCTTTAATTGAATGGATAACCTATGACTAAAAATGGAATGGTTTTGAGCAATTTCTTCTTTTGTCACTATGTTTTCAAAAAGTCGTCTGCTGCAGAGGCGTCAGAAAGCGTCTATATGAGGGAAAGGGTTGATATTGAATAGTTAAAAAAAATGTCGCAAATGGAGAAATTGCTCATCATGAGTAACTTCTCCTTTTGCCACAATATTTTTAAAAGTCGTCTGCTGCTGAGGCGTCAGAATGAGTATCATATGTGGGAAAGGGTTAAGGACAAGCTATAAGTATAAATATTATTATGTGCCTATATATTGGTGTTATTATTATACATGTCAATTACCCACGTGGCAACATTATTAATGCCCCTCTAATAGATCTATTATTAATTATCTCATTGCGATATATATTTGCTGTGCTCTGATATTTCATGTAACTTTTATTCATTTCCAGATAAAGCTGCATTGTTACACACATCATTTTATCAGATGGCTCCTTTGAACAATGCAGAAAAGTGGACACATTGCAGAATTTGATTTTATTGAAATTGTATGCCATTTGCACCAGTATGCCAGTTATATATATCACTGTGACAGTTAACCCTTTTCCCACATACAACAAATCTGCAGCAGACAACTTTAACCCTTTCCCTCATATAGACGCTTTCTGACGCCTCTGCAGCAGACGGCTATTTGAAAACATAGTGACAAAAAGAAGAAATTGCACAAAACGTGCAATTTCTCCTTTTGCCACAATGTTTTCCACTTGTTGTCATAGGTTATCCATTCAATTATGGAGATTTTCCACTTTTTTACATAATATGTTCAAAGTCGTCTGCTACAAAATTGTCGTATGAGGGAAAGGGTTAAAAACAAATTGGCAAAAATTTGAAAATTCTCTGTAAATGAAAGTATAATCATAGAATAGTGTTGAAAACATGGTGACAAAAGGAGAAATTGCTTGTTTTGAGCAATTTCTTCTTTTGTTACCATTTTTTCAAAACGCTGTCTGCTGCAAAATGAGCAATTTCTCCTTTTGACGCAATGTTTTCAACTCTATTCAATTATTATATTTCATTTTTATATAAATGTCTTCAAAGTTGTCTGCTACTGATTTGTTTTATGTGAGAAAGGGTTAAAGATCAGCCTCTTTAACTTACTCAAACAAATTTACCAATAATCAATGCTAGATCTATACTGAAATTATCATTTTAGAATAAATATGGATAATTTGCTATGAAAACTCATACCATACATTCTTAGGTCTTCACATTGACATCTTAACTTAAGTATAAATGAATTAAGTATAAATTATTTATCCAATACAGTATTGATACATCCTTTGGATACATCTTGAAAGCTCATTGTGGGCAATTTCTCCTTTTGCCACAAAATGTTCAGTGTATGAAATATTTATTGACCCTTTCCCACATATAACATTTCTGCAGCAGACGTATTTGGAAACCTTTTCGTCAAAATGTGAAAAATCTCCATAAGTGAGAGTATAGGTATTGGATAGTGTTGAAAACATTTTGGCAAAAGGAGAAATTGCTCATTATGAGCTTTCAAGATGTTTTCAAAGTTGTCTGCTGCAGAGGCATCAAAAAGCGTCTGTATGTGGGAAAGGGTTAAATAAGAATACCCATAATGCAATGCAATGAGCTGTATTAGAGAAAATGGATGTCTTGCTGCACATCCAAACAGTGATTTAACCCATATGAGCTATATTAGACAAAATGGATGTCTCAATGCTGCACATCCAAACAGTGATTACACATATGTGATATGAGCTGCATTAGACAAAAATGGATGTCTCAATGCTGCACATCCAAACAGTGATTACCCGTATGTGCTATGAGCTGTATTAGACAAAATGGATGTATTGCTGCACATCCAAACAGTGATTACCCATATGTGCTATGAGCTGTATTAGACAAAATGGATGTCTTGCTGCACATTCAAACAGTTATTACCCATATGTGCTATGAGCTGTATTATACAAAATGGATGTCTCAATGCTGCACATCCACAGTGATTACCCATATGTGCTATGAACTGTATTAGACAAAATGGATGTCTCAATGCTGCACATCCAAACAGTGATTACCCATGCGTGCTATGAGCTGTATTAGACAAAATGTATGTCTTAATGCTGCACATCCAAACATTGATTACCCATATGTGCTATGAGCTGTATTAGACAAAATGGATGTCTTGCTGCACATCCAAACAGTGATTTAACCCATATGTGCTATGAGCTGTTTTAGTCAAAATGGATGTATTACTGCACATCCAAACAGTGATTACCCATATGTGCTATGAGCTGTATTAGACAAAATGGATGTATTACTACACATCAAAACAGTGATTTAACCCATATGTGCTATGAGCTGTATTAGACAAAATGGTTGTCTTGCTGCACATCCGAACAGTGATTTAACCCATATATGCTATGAGCTGTATTAGACAAAATGGATGTCTTGCTGCACATTTAAACAGTGAATACTCCTATAACATCGTTTACTGTAAATGTGTAGAAGCTCTTTATTTTATGATATCCATTGTCCCGTATAAAGCTATGATTAAAAAGCTGTGTATGATATACCTTAGCAAAGTAAGGCACAAAATCATGTCACATGTTTTTGTATTTCACATTCCCTATAAACAACTAGAATTGTTTTGACAAAAACATATGTCTCCCCCTCAAATATCTGTCAAAATCTCTCAAAACATTCCAACCTATAAAGCAGACAAACAAAAATTTGACCAAGTTGGACAGTACTCAATTTTTAATTACTAATGTTTTGTCTTGACCTGGTACAAAGTGGACATGATTTCAAATGGTTTACAGAAACACATATTTTTACTGCAGCTGTAACATTCAAGACTGAAGTATTCTTCAAAACAGTTAACAACTGTTGCTAAACATAAGCAAGCCGTCTTGGAGATATTGAGTGGACAGGAAATAAAGCCTAAAACCTTTGAGCTTCAAGCGTGACCTTGACCTTGAACCGGTATGGTCGAGACGCGGGTTCTGCACGTCGCCTTGATGAGGTGAACATGTGACCCAAGTTTCATGAAAATTCTTTAAGCTGTTTTGTAGATATGGAGCGGCACAAAATAAAGCCTCAAACCTTTGACCTTCAAGCGTGACCTTGACCTTGACCCAGTATGTTCGAGACACGGGTTCTGCACGTCGCCTTGATGAGGTGAACATGTGACCAAATTTTCATGAAAATCCTTCAAGCCGTCTTGGAGATATTGACTGGACACGAAATAAAGCCTAAAACCTTTGACCTTCAAGCGTGACCTTGACCTTTAACCGGTATGGTGGAGACGCGGGTTCTGCACGTCGCCTTGATGAGGTGAACATGTGACCCAAGTTTCATGAAAATCCTTTAAGGAGATATGGAGCGGACACAAAATAAAGCCTCAAACATTTGACCTTCAAGCGTGACCTTGACCTTGACCCAGTATGGTCGAGACGCGGGTTCTGCACGTCGCCTTGACGAGGTGAACATCTGACCCAAGTTTCATGAAAATCCTTCAAGCCGTCTTGGAGATATTGAGTGGACACGAAATAAAGCCTAAAACCTTTGACCTTCAAGCGTGACCTTGACCTTGAACCGGTATGGTCGAGACGCGGGTTCTGCACGTCGCCTTGATGAGGTGAACATGTGACCCACGTATCATGAAAATCCTTTAAGGAGATATGGAGTGGACACAAAATAAAGCCTCAAACCTTTGACCTTCAAGCGTGACCTTGACCCAGTATGGTCGAGACGCGGGTTCTGCACGTCGCCTTGATGAGGTGAACATCTGACCCAAGTTTCATGAAAATACTTCAAACCGTCTTGGAGATATGGAGTTGACACAAAATAAAGCCTCAAACCTTTGACCTTCAAACGTGACCTTGACCTTGACCCGGTATGGTCGAGACGCTGGTTATGCACGTCGCCTTGATGAGGTGAACATGTGACCCAAGTTTCATGAAAATCTTTCAAGCCGTCTTGAAGATATGGAGCGGACACGAAATAAAGCCTCAAACCTTTGACCTTCAAGCGTGACCTTGACCTTGACCCTATATTGTCGAGACACGGGTTCTGCACGTCGCCTTGATGTGGTGAACATGTGACCTAAGTTTCATGAAAATCCTTCAAGCCGTCTCGGAGATATGGAGCGGACACAAAATAAAGCCTCAAACCTTTGACCTTCAAGCGTGACCTTGACCTTGACCCTATATTGTCGAGACGCGGGTTCTGCACGTCGCCTTGATGAGGTGAACATGTGAACCAAGTTTCATGAAAATCCTTCAAGCCGTCTGGGAGATATGGAGCGGACACGAAATAAAGCCTCAAACCTTTGACCTTCAAGCGTGACCTTGACCTTGACCCTATATTGTCGAGACGCGGGTTCTGCACGTCGCCTTGATGAGGTGAACATGTGACCCAAGTTTCATGAAAATCCTTCAAGCCGTCTGGGAGATATGGATCGGACAAGATTTTGGGGACGAACAGACAGACAGACAGACAGACAGACATCAAGGACAAAAACAATATATCTCCCCTGTATACAGGGGGAGACATAATTAAATGTTAATGTCATCCGCATTGTTATACAATCATAAACAATTAATTAACCCTTTCTCTCATACAACAATTCTGCAGCAGACGACTTTGAACATATTTTGTCAAAAAACAGAAAATCTCTAAAATTGAATGAATAACCCATGACTAAAAGTGGAAAGCATTGGAGTTTTATGCCGCTTTTAACATTATTTCAGTTATATCACGGCAACAGTTCACTTATTCATGATCCCTGGGTAAACAAACCAGTACTAGGCTAGAAAATGTGCCTTGCCCAAAGGCACTCCACCATGCCCGTAGTGCCGCGACTGGGGATCGGGACCTGGAAAACCCGGTTTCAAATCCCCAACACAAACCACTCGACCACAGCGGAAAGGGTTCATCACAATACATATAGGGAATAGTATGTTGCAGTAGAGATATAAGTCACTCCTTCTTACTACAAAGTGCATGGAAAAGTTGATATCCCATGAGACCATCAGTAGTAAAATATAAAGCCACATAACCCTTTCCCATATACCTGAAATCTGGAACTGACGCCTTTGAAAGTATTCAGTCAAAAACATGGAAATTCTATAGAAATGACAGATTTTTTTTTAAATAAAGTTTAAAACCTTATTGCACAATGTTATTGCAAAAGTAGAAATTGCTTGTTTCGAGCAATTTCACCTTTTGTCAAAATGTTTTCAAAAGTTGCCTGCTGCAGCGGCATCAGAAAGCATCTGTAAGTGGGAAAGGGTTCAAGCCACAGCACTTTTTTTCTTTTATAATATAAACATTTTAAGATGGAAAAGGACAAATTATACAAAATAAAATGTTTTCTATAATAACAAAAAACCCACGACAAACCAAGGTTAAGGTCAAAGTAACCATAGAAATCAATAGAACTTGTTACTGGTTACCTTCAGGCAAAGTTTCAAGTTTGTTACCCTTTCCAGTGCTGAGATTTTGCCTCAACCTGAAACTTTAACCAAAATGTTGATGGACAGACAGACAGACAGACAGACAGACAAACGGACAGAGGACGGACAGAGCCAATCTATAGACCGGAATTGCTAGAGCAATCCGGCCAAAAGCAAAATTTTACATATGAAATGAAATTCATGAATAGCAAGGGAATGAAGTCAAACAACCACATTTTGAATGACCTTTTCAATAATAATTTTAAACAAAAAACAGGTTTTACATATAAAATGAAATTCATGAATGGTGTGTGAATGACGTCAAACTATCACATTTTGAATGAAGTGAGTCTATACCATAACTTGGTAACATTTTTTATCCTAGACAAATACAGCGTTTTTTATCTATTGTGGTGTTTTTTGTCATGTAATTTATTGCATGCATTATGCACAGGAAAAATAATGTATGATATTTTCAGAAATGTCTGCCTAGGATGATAGCTAGAAAAAGGTAACAACTGGATATCCAGAAATATAACCTTTTTTAACCCTTTCCCTCATATAGACGATTTCTGATGCCTCTGCAGCAGTCGGCTTTTTGAAAACAAAGTGACAAAAGAAGAAATTGCTCGAAACGAGCAATTTCTCCTTTTGCCACAATGTTTTACCCTTTTAGTCATAGGTTATTCATTCAATTAAAGAGATTTTCTATTTTTTGACAAAATATGTTCAAAGTCGTCTGCTGCAGAATTGTTGTATGAGGGAAACATTGCAGCAGACAACATTGAAAACACCTTGTTTGAGATACAATAAACATCTTTAAACGAAAGTTTTATCATTGAATAAGAGATGACAGTTTTGTGACTTAAGCCTTTCCCAACTGCAGACGCGTAGTGACGCATCTGCAGCAGACGACTTTTAAAAACATTGTGGCAAAGAAGAAATTGTTCATAATGAGTGGTTTCTCTTTTTGCCACAATGTGTTCAACAATTACAGTTCGATTCATAGAGATGTTCCACTTTCTTGCCAGATGGAAGGGTTAACATTTTTTCCACAAATATTTTCAAAAGTCATCTGCTGCAGAGGCGTCAGAAAGCGTCTGTCTATATGTGGGAAAGGGTTAAGAATCACCAGTTGCCTGTATAAGATCAAAGTGTTAAATTGTTAGCTTATGTAAGCAGTCAGCTACTACTATGACCAGATGAGGTTTGTAACTAATCGCTAACCGGACGTCGTAACAATAAATACAGTTAATTTATATGGTGTGTAACGCCACTTTCAACAATATTTCATTCACATCACACTTAATTTATATGGTGTAAATATGCCACTTTCAACAATATTTCATTCACTAAACATTTAATTTATATGGTGTAAATACGCCACTTTCAACAATATTTCATTCACATCACATTTAATTTATATGGTGTAAATATGCCACTTTCAACAAATATTTCATTCACATCACATTTAATTTATATGGTGTAAATACGCCACTTTCAACAAATATTTCATTCACATCACATTTAATTTATATGGTGTAAATAAGCCACTTTCAACAATATTTCATTCACATCACATTTAATTTATATGGTGTAAATAAGCCACTTTCAACAAATATTTCATTCACATCACATTTAATTTATATGGTGTAAATAAGCCACTTTCAACAATATTTCATTCACATCACATTTAATTTATATGGTGTAAATAAGCCACTTTCAACAATATTTCATTCACATCACATTTAATTTATATGGTGTAAATATGCCACTTTCAACAAATATTTCATTCACATCACATTTAATGGTGTGTTCCCGGAACGCCTACTCGACTTAAAGTGTATTAGGGAATTAGGGGGCCTTGTAAAGGGTAAACTATACATTTATTTTGTAGATGACTTTGGAACTCTTTATTACAAACTTTTGATATTGATTGAAAAAAGTATTAAATATCTGTATTACAATCTTAGAGAGTAAATTTTGTAAATAAAATTATCAGTTTGATAGCTATTAATTAATTAAATTCGAACTGTCATAATATTTGTCTTTCTTTAAGTTAAAGCAAACTGTTCTAAAAATTTAATAGCTATTGGTCAAATTCAAACTGTCAGAATCTTCTGGTTTTAAGGGCAATGATCAAGATGTGGAAATCATTTCTCATGTTCAACCATGGCCAATGCACAGCGTAATGTTAAACTCATCACCAATAGAAAGGGAGGCCGTAACTTGGCACTAGATGGATTCATCTACAGAGTAAATCGTAGAGGTGAAGACAAAGTATTCTGGAGATGTATCAAACCCGGTTGCTCTGCTTCTTTGTCAACCTTCAATAACATACCAACAGGCTTTGGAAGACACAACCATAACCACCCAGCAGACCTTGTCAATGTTGTCGCCAGGCAGATAATGAATAAGGTCTCTAAGCGCTGCGTAGAAGAAGTGCGACCCCTTCCAGCCTTATTCTCAGAACAAGCCTTCTTACCAGGAAAAAGCCAAGCAGTTTACCAACGATTCTTCAGTCTAATTCAAGAAAAGATGAGAGACATTGGTTTCAGATTTTCCCCAACCAGTTACTTGACTTTGAGACAGCCGCCCACAATGCCGTCAACGAGACGTTTCCAGGAATCATCTCCAAAAGATGTTTCTTCCGTTATACGCAATGTATTTGGGGGAGAGCACAGGCGACAGGTCTTCAGATTCCATATAAAGACAATGAAGATGTAAAGTTATTAGTAAGACGGGCGGCAATTCTTCCTTTTCAAAATCCAAAAACCATTTTTTCAACTGTATAATTTTGGAAATGTTTAAATTCAGACTTGAAGCGTAATACATACAAAATTATATTATTACTTTTATAAAAGTAACAATCTGACCATGTTCAATTATCTTGTCATAATGATAATCAATTAAGTCCACATAAATCGATCACTTATAACTGCCCTTTTAAAGAGCCCCCTAATCCCTAATTTTGACCAGGTAGAGATTAAATCGAGTAGGCGTTCCGGGAACAAACCCATTTAATTTATATGGTGTAAATATGCCACTTTCAACAAATATTTCATTCACATCACAGTTAATTTATATGGTGTAAATATGCCACTTTCAACAAATATTTCATTCACATCACATTTAATTTATATGGTGTAAATATGCCACTTTCAACAAATATTTCATTCACATCACATTTAATTTATATAGTGTAAATATGCCACTTTCAACAATATTTCATTCACATCAGTTAATTTATATGGTGTGTTACACCATTTTCAACAATATTTCATTCGTACCACAGTATTTCCAGGTCAACCCTTTCCCACCTGTAGACACATTTTGACGCATATGCAGCAGACGACTTTTGAAAACATTGTGACAAAAGGAGAAATTGCTCAATCAAGCAATTTCTCCTTTTGCAACCAAGTTTTCAGCTTTTTTCAGTAATTATACCTTCAATAATAGAGATTTTCCATATCTTTGAGTAGATACTTTTAAAGTCGCCTGCTGCAGATTTGTTGTATGTGGGAAAGGGTTTAGTAACCAATACTGCTGGTAAGTATATCCTGACACAAGCGCATCAGTAGTAATGGGAATCCGCTGTGGTTGAGTGGTTAGCGTCGGGGATTTCGAAACCGGGTGTCCCGGGTTCGATCCCCAGTCATGGCACTACAGTCATGGTGGAGTGCCCTTGGGCAAGGCACATTTTCTAGCCTAGTACTGGTTTGTTTACCCAGGGATCATGAATAATTAAAATTAATTGCGCGCTAAATGACCTTAGCTGTCGATGCGCCATAAAACAATATTCATTCATTCATTCAGTAGTAATGCTATCCCCACAACACTGAGCGCAGGACGGGAAACCACTACGACGGTACCATTTTTTAAGACTTCGGTATGACCGAGGATTTATCACTGGTCCCCAACTCTTAAAACAAATGAAACCCGAGAGAATCTATAGGTAAAATTGTGGTAGCTTTAACCCTTTCCCTCATACGACATTTCTGCAGCAGACGACTTTGAATGTATATTTTGTCAAAAAATCAGAAAATTTCTATAATTGAATGGATAACCTATGACTAAAAGTGGAAAACATTGTGTCAAAAGGAGAAATTGCACGTTTTGTGCAATTTCTTCTTTTGTCACTATGTTTTCAAATAGCCGTCTGCTGCAGAGGCGTCAGAAAGCGTCTATATGAGGGAAAGGGTTAAAAGTTACAATAAAGTCTAACTTAAGACATATCAATTAAAAAGCAGAGGTCAAGATAAAGGGGAGTTTTGCATGTTCTAAGATCCCTATTTGACCCTCTCACCCTATGTTGTGGGTACTCAAAAGAATTGTCTCAGTGAGACGATTCTCTTGAGTACCCACAACATAGGTTTTGCTCGGATTATAAGAGAGATATTGTGGGGAAAACAGCTGTTTACCCCTGCTTTTCTGGACCTTACGAAAAAAGGTTTTAAAATGTTACGACACAAATCACACCACACACCCTGACCTACCTTAGCACTCAGATCTGGGAACGCACTGCTGTAGAAGGGGAAGGATTGATCGTCCACTAGATGCCAGTGTAAGACGTTCATCTTGTTTTGGGCCATACCCTCCTGTAATAAGTAAGATTCTATTGTCATGGCCGGTTTGCTATTATTAGACTTGTAGTAAACAGTTATGTACTCTTTCCTACATACAAACAAATCTGAAGCAGCAGACTTTGAAAACATTTAGTCAAACATATAATTGTGAACTGTTTATAAATGAAAGAACAACTATTGAACAAAGTTGAAAACATCGTGACAAAAGGAGAAATTGCTCATTATGGGCAATTTCTCCTTTTGTCAAAATGTTTTCAAAAGTCGTCTGCTGTAGAGCTGTCAGAATGTGTCTATATGTGGGATAGAGTTAACATATCTCAACTCTACATTCGACTTTCAACCTGAAGACCTTCATCAGGAAATGAATTTATTACAGTTGTATTTTACATTCAAATTTCAATCGCACAAACAAAGGTTTGAAAGAAAAACTGGGTGATGTTTCAGTAACATTGATTTATAAACCCATTGTGGTCAAAACTTTAACAGAAAATAGTATATAGTTAACCCTTTCCCACATACAACAAATCTGCAGCAGACGACTTTGAACATATATTGTCAAAAAATAGAAAATCTTTATAATTGAATGGATAACCTATGACTAACAAGAGCTGTCGGAGGACAGCGCGCTCGACTATATGCCGCTTATTTACATAAAGCACTACTTCATTATATTGCACTTAAGTACTATTAACCCTTTCCCTCATATGGCAATTCTGCAGCAGACAACTTTGAACATATTTTGTCAAAACATAGAAAATCTCCATAATTGAATGGATAACCTATGACAAAAACTAGAAAACATTGTGGCAAAATTTTCTAAGTAATTCAAGGGCCATTACTCCATATTTAGGAAACAATGGAGTTATCTAACCTAATTGTACGATGGTCCTTAACAAATGTGTGAAGTATGAAGTGATTTGAATTATGAAACTTTAACATTGAGCTAAACGCAAATGTTAAAACTGACCGAGTCCAAAAATAGCAAAACCTTAAAAAAAGGTTTACCCAATGTTTGACATCATGCAAAACCCGTTTGATATGTTGAAGAATTATATTTGATAAATGAATGATCACAATTAGAAAGGAATGTAACCAAAAATTATGAATTTATCTAAAATTCTTAAAATCAAACAAAAATCATGTTATTTATTCCCAAAAAGTCACACTCAGCATCTTCAACACACAATGTGAAGAAAAGTATTATATGTAATTATATTCCAAATATGAAAGCCCTAACACAAGTACTTAAACACAAAATTAAATGAAAATGCCAACTTGCCCTAAAACTTTAACCACCCAAAATCACGTCTTTTACCCCAAAAAGAAGGTCACACTCAGAATCTTCAGCATACAATATGAAGACAGGTATAAGATGTAATTATGTTCCAAATATAAAAGCCTTGGCATAAGTACTAATTGAGAAAAAAAAAATAAAAAAAAATTCCAACTTGCCCTAAAACTTTAACCACCGAAAATCAGGTTTTTTACCCCAAAAAGAAGGTCACACTCAGCATCTTCAGCATTCAATGTGAAGAAAGGTATAAGATGTAACTAAATTCCAAGTATTAAAGCCGTAGCACAAATACTTATTGAGAACAAGAATTGTCAGATGACAATGGAGCTCGCCTAGGGGTGCTGTTTATAAAGTGGTATTTAGATTAAATTAAATTAAATGTTAAACGTTAAACGCAAACCTTAAACCTTGTAACTGAACCAAGTAGAAATGACCTTGACCTTGACCCAGGGTCAGGACGGGTGTAGTGGTGTGCGTAGATGGATGACCAATAGTTCCTAAATGTATAAACTAAATATGAAACCAATCAATGTCATAATAGTGACTGCAGAGTGACATGTTAAACGTTAAACGCAAACCTTAAACCTTGTAACTGAACCAAGTAGAAATGACCTTGACCTTGACCCAGGGTCAGGACGGGTGTAGTGAAATGCGTAGATGGATGACCAATAGTTCCTAAATGTATAAACTGAATATGAAAGCAATCAATGTCATAATAGTGAATGCAGAGTGATATGTTAAACGTTAAACGCAAACCTTAAACCTTGTAACAGAACCAAGTAGAAATGACCTTGACCTTGACACAGGGTCAGGAAGTGTGTAGTGGTGTGCGTAGATTGATTACCAATAGTTCATAAACGTATAAATTAAATATGAAAGCAATCAATGTCATAATAGTGACTGCAGAGTGATATGTTAAACAGAAACCTTAAACCATATAACAGAACCAAGTAGAAATGACCTTGACCTTGACCCAGGGTCAGGACGGGTGTAGTGGGGTGCGTAGATGGACCAATAGTTCCTAAATGTATAAACTAAATATGAAAGCAATCAATGTCATAATAGTGAATGCAGAGTGATATGTTAAACGTTAAACGCAAACCTTAAACCTTGTAACTGAACCAAGTAGAAATGACATTGACCTTGACCCAGGTGCAGGACGGGTGTAGTGGTGTGCGCAGATGGATGACCAATAGTTCCTAAATGTATAAACTAAATATGAAACCAATCAATGTCATAATAGTGACTGCAGAGTGATATGTTAAACGTTAAACGCAAACCTTAAACCTTGTAACTGAACCAAGTAGAAATGACCTTGACCTTGACCCAGGGTCAGAACGGGTGTAGTGGTGTGCGTAGATGGATGACCAATAGTTCCTAAATGTATAAACTAAATATGAAAGCAATCAATGTCATAATAGTGAATGCAGAGTGATATGTTAAACGTTAAACGCAAACCTTAAACCTTGTAACTGAACCAAGTAGAAATGACCTTGACCTTGACCCAGGGTCAGAACGGGTGTAGTGGTGTGCGTAGATGGATGACCAATAGTTCCTAAATGTATAAACTAAATATGAAAGCAATCAATGTCATAATAGTGAATGCAGAGTGATATGTTAAACGTTAAACGCAAACCTTAAACCTTGTAACTGAACCAAGTAGAAATGACCTTGACCTTGACCCAGGGTCAGAACGGGTGTAGTGGTGTGCGTAGATGGATGACCAATAGTTCCTAAATGTATAAACTAAATATGAAAGCAATCAATGTCATAATAGTGAATGCAGAGTGATATGTTAAACGTTAAACGCAAACCTTAAACCTTGTAACTGAACCAAGTAGAACCAAGTAGAAATTACCTTGACCTTGACCCAGGGTCAGGACGGGTGTAGTGGTGTGCGTAGATGGATGACAAATGGTTCCTAAAGGTATAAACCCTTAAAACCCAAATGAAAACCTTAAACACAAACCTTAAACCTAGGTGTCTACGCCACCGCCGACGCCGACGCCGCCGACGCCGCCGACGCCGGGGGTAACACATAAGCTCTCCTGTACTTCGTACTGGCGAGCTAAAAATTAAAAAATTAAATGAAAATGCCAACTTGCCCTAAAACTTTAACCACCCAAAATCACGTCTTTTACCCCAAAAAGAAGGTCACACTCAGAATCTTCAGCATACAATATGAAGACAGGTATTAGATGTAATTATATTCCAAATATAAAAGCCCTAGCATAAGTAATTATTGAGGAAAAAAAAAAAAAAAAAAAAATTTCCAACTTGCCCTAAAACTTTAACCACCGAAAATCATGTTATTTACCCCAAAAAGAAGGTCACACTCAGTACCTTTAACATTTAATGTGAAGAAAGGTATAAGATATAACTATATTCCAAATATTAAAGCCCTAGCACAAATACTTATGAATGAAAATGCCAACTTGCCCTAAAACTTTAACCGGACGCCGACGGAGACGCCGACGCCGGGGCGAGTAGTAAAGCTCTCATATTCTTCGAATAGTCGAGCTAAAAATGAAAAACATTGTGGCAAAAGGAGAAATTGCTTGTTCTGAGCAATTTCTTCTTTTGTCACTATGTTTTAAAAAAGCTGTCTGCTGTTGCCCTCATGTAGACACAAGCTCATGCACTTGCAGCAGCTTACATAATCCACAATGTTTCTAACTCTATTCAAAGATTAAACTTGTATTTCTCTCCATATTTTCCACCCAGATATTTTAAAAGACGTCTACTGCAGATATGTTTGTATGTGGGAAAGGGTTAAGTATCACAAGTACAGCTTCTACCATGATTAAGATTTTAAATGAAACAAGGTGGATCGCTCACCTGAGAATGGGCTATTTAACTCTTTCAGACGCCTCTGCAACAGACGGCTTTTTGAATACATAGTGACAAAAGAAGAAATTGCTCAAAACGAGCAATTTTTCCTTTTGCCACAATGTTTTCCACTTCTAGTCATAGGTTATCCATTCAATTATAGAGATTTTCTATTTGTTGACAAAATATGTTCCAAGTCGTCTGCTGCAGATTTGTTGTATGTGGGAAAGGGTTAATAGAAACAGAAATGGTAAAACTATGACCCAGGCTATTAATTAAACTCATCAAGTTAATACAGTGACCTTGAACATCTTCCTGACAATTTGACGGGAATGGTATTTGTCAATGTTGCTAACTAATCAAGTCACAAAAGAGGAATTCGTAATATGTAAATTGTGCTAATCAAACAGCCGCAATGTTATGAAATTATCAATAATTGGCCATAATTATGTTAGAACATATGCCCCTCAATGTTTTCAAAAGTTGTCTGGTGCCCAGTAGTCAAATGTCATTTGTATTAGGGATCGGGATACAGCAGATGCTATTTGGCAGTGAGAAGGTTATGTGGCCAAAATGTATGACACCATCTGTATTATTGATTTACCAAGACAGGTTTTTACCCTTTCCCCCATATAGACGCTTTCTGATACCTCTGCAGCAGACGGCTTTTTGAAACATGTCAACAACAGAAAGAATTGCTCAAAACGAGCAATTTCTCCTTTTGCAACCATGTTTTCAACTCTATTTATTTATTAAACCCTCCTTTATTGGAGATTTTTCAGTTTTTACAAATATGTTTTTAAATTTCTCTGCTGCAGATTTGTTGTATGTGGGAAAGGGGAAAGGGTTAAGTATACAGAGTACATATCCCTGTCAGAATAAATCAAAACCTCACCACTCCAAGAGACAAAATAATCATCGCCCTCCACCCCATTGTTTTACGTCCCATCTCTTTGATGATGATTTTATAAGGAGACTGCCCTATTCAGAGGTTTTTGCGTTAACCCTTTACCCAATAAAGTCTTGAAGCGGTGGATGAATTTTGACACATTGTGGAAAACTAGTGCAAAAACTGTCACAAAATACGCCCATCAGGACCGACTAGTGATTTGTTCATTTCTTTCATAGCAACGAGGTTTAATAACCATACACATTCACAGTAAATGAAAGAAGATTGGATAAGAACTGTTGAAGTTAAAGACCGGACAAGGCCTTTTGGGCCAAATTTGGGATAATTCAAGGGCCTTAGGTGAATTGGCTGGTTATAACACTTTGAACAGAGGTCATGCACGCGAGCATTTTCACTAATTTAAGTAAAGATCAGATGAAAACTGACTTACAGAGTGGACAAGACTAACTTGACCAACTATTGAATTATTCAAGGGCCATAATCGAAAAGTGCACTTGGCAATTTGGCTGGATAACGAACTTGGCCAAAGACATTATGCCCACAAATAATGTTCATCATGTTTGGTGGCAATTTGGCTGGTTAAACGCCACTTTTAACAATTTTTCAGTTATATCAAGCCGTTGCCTGGGAAGGTTACTGGTCCATTTATGCTTTGACCAGCCAGTCAGTTGTAATGCTAACCCCGAAACCCTGAGCGCCAAGGAGGGCAGCCATTTCTACCATTTTTAAAGTATTTGGTATGACCCGACCGGGGATCGAACCCTCGACCTCCAACACCCGAGGCAGATGCTCTACCACTACAGACTTCATGGATGTGCAGGTGTTATCTGGCAACAAATGCAACAGAAAAACCTAAGGTTCGTTTCCTAGTGTGTAACTCATGTGTTCTCTGGTAAAGAGAAAATAGAAATCATTATTTATTATTATCAAATGTCTTACTTGTTTTACAATGATTTCTAAATATTTAGAGAAGGAGGTCCTAACGAGAGGCATGAATTAGGGGTTGATTGATAGATTGTTTGTCATTTTACGAAGAATTCAACAACTTTTCAGTTATATCACGGCAATTCCTGGGTAAGTTACCAGTACTACTGGTCCATTTATCCAAATTCAAGGGGCCATAGCTCATTTAAAAATTATTCCAGTGCAACACCAACTAGGCTTCAATCATTCTTGTGAAGTTATATTGAATTCTGACCAAGGGTTGCTGAGAAATAGTGTTCACAAGAAATGTCCACAGACCAACAGACCGACAAGCGTGACTCCTATATAGCCCCCATATACTATGTATCTGGGGGTATAATAAGGGGGGTTCGGCCTGACTAATAAAACATGCCAGCAAAAAAGATATCCCAGACACTTACCAAGATATCATAAATTGTTTCCTTGAACATAAAATGGCGTGATGAGTCGACCATGACACCCCTGTGGATGAATCTGGGAAAGTCATTGATTACTGTGTCTCGTATGTAAAGCTGGAAATAGAACCAAATTATTTTTTGAGACATAGTCTCTTTAACCCTTTCTTGCATGAACCAAAAACGCAGCAGACGACTTTGAAAACATCTAAGAAAAATCATGGAAAATCACAACAAATAAAGGTATAATTACTGAAAAAAGTTGTAAACATTGTGACAAGAGGAGAAATTGCTCATTCTCCTTTTGTCACAATGTTTTCAAACATTGTCTGCTGCAAAGGCGTCAGAAAGCGCCTCCATATTTGATAGGGTTAAATGGGGTCATGTGGCATCTCCGTTTCAGTCTCGCCAAACCCTTGAAAATAATCATCATGAACAATATATCATATTTGCCAAAATGTCTTTAAGTCTATTCAATAATCATGCTTTCATTTAGAGATTTTCCATATTTTTGCTGGGATGTTTTCAGTCGTCTGATACATATTTGTTGCATTTGAGAAAGGATTAAATTGTTTCCTTTTCATAATCAAATTCAGGAAACTGTTTACTGTTTGAACAATTAATTCAAAATTCTGCTGCACAGGTTGCATTAAAGTTTCTGTAGCAGGACATGAATAACATAAATTTGCTTTTTTTCCATAATGTTTTAAGAAAGCTGTCTGTTAACCCTTTCCCTCATACGGCAATTCTGCAGCAGACGACTTTGAACGTATTTTTTTCAAAAAATAGAAAATCTCCATAATTGACTGGATAACCTATAACAAAAAGTGGAAAATATTGTGTCAAAAGGAGAAATTGCACGTTTTGTGCAATTTCTTCTTTTGTCACTATGTTTTCGAAAAGCCGCCTGCTGCAGAGGCGTCCGAAAGCGTCTATATGAGGGAAAGGGTTAACAAAATGTCTCAATCAAGTGCATCAATTTACAAACTGACTAACTAAAATAAATGTAAGGTATGGGGGAGGATGGCCTTGACCTCCACATACCCAATGTACGCGTAAAATAAAGTTTAAAAAAAAAGATGTGTTTGTGAAACACTGATGCCCCCAATGGCAACATCTAGGTCAAAGGTCAAAAATTTTGGTACTGACAGAAAGGTCATGTCACAAGGAATACACATGTGAAATATGGTAGCCGTACCTGTTATGGTTCAAAAGTAGTGGTCAAGGTTAAACTTTTTTTTCCGAATGGTCAAAGGTCAAGGGTCAAGGTCGCAAGGTCAAAAATTTTGGTACTGACAGAAAGGTCATGTCACAAGGAATACACATGTGAAATATGGTAGCCGTACCTGTTATGGTTCAAAAGAAGTGGTCAAGGTTAAAGTTTTTTTCAACAGACAGACAGACAGACAGACAGACAGGCCAAAAACTAGTAGATGCCCACTGAATTGGTGATTCCGGGGGCATAAAAAGCGCATCAATTTAAAGGTTTAAATAAACCCATACAATGTCATATAAAATACTGACCAATTGGTTTGATCCCTTGAAGACCAGTTGACTGAGAGTCTCAAGACCTCTAAGAGCACCCCAGACTTCGTTTGCCATAATATGGATTCCGGTTCTCTTCACGAACAGATCATCTGGTTAAAATAAAGCAGAAGAAAGTCGATCAATTCCAGAGCTCTAGATAAGGGGTGTTTTGCATGTTCTAAAATCCAAATTTGACCCTCTAACACTATGTTGTGGGAACTCAAAAGAAATGTTTCAGTGAGACGATTCTTTGAGTACCCACAACATAGGAGTTGCTTTAATAATAAGAGAGAAATTGTGGGGAAAAGAGCTAAATACTTCTCCTTATCTGGACCCCTGCTGAATTCAATTTTCGTATAATCTTTTTAAAATATGACCTAAGTACTTAGTTTAGTTTAAACTTATTTATTTTACATCGATTGCGAAACAAGCCTTGGGCTTAGATTAATCACGCTCGATGTCTGCTTCCTGGAGACTTAACCAGTACTCGCGCCGTTTGTGTGGAAAAATCCCAAAGTCAGGACCCGCTCATCACGGGACTCGAACCAGGGACCTTTGATACGAGAGGCCGACGCTCTACCTCTGCCCCACTGTCTTCCACACCTAAGTACTTGGTTGTGCTTATAACCCTTTCCCTCATATAGACGCTTTCTGATATCTCTAAAGCAGACGGCTTTTTGTAAACATAGTGACAAAAGAAGAAATTGCTCAAAACGAGCAATTTCTCCTTTTGCCACAATGTTTTCCACTTTTAGTCATAGGTTATCCATTCAATTATAGAGATTTTCTATTTTTTGACAAAATATGTTCAAAGTCGTCTGCTGCAGATTTGTTGTATGAGGGAAAGGGTTAAAGGTATTCTCCAATAGTACATGAAGTACGCCTCATTAATCCTTTCCCACCTGCAGATGCATTTTGATGCAATACAGCAGACGACTTTTGAAAATATCGTGACCAAAAGTGAAATTACTGATGATGAGCAATTTCTCCTTTTGCCACAATATTTTCAACTTTATTTAACAATTAAGCTATCTTTCATGGAAATTTTACAGGTTGTTGTCGCTATAATTTCAAAGTCGTTTGCTGCAGATTTGTTGGATGTGAGAAAGGGTTAATCTTATTAAAATCAGACCAAAATACTTTGATGTGCTTATATTGCATCAGAAAACACGCATAAAGGTTTTCTCTGAATTTGGGTAAGTACGCCTCTCTCTTTATTTTTTTGGTGAGTATGGACGACACCCTTTTGAAATAATAATACATGTAGTAATAATAATTAAATTAAGACTAAATGATAACATAATTTTTTAATAAGTTGTCTGCTGCAAATTCATCTGAAAGTATGAAATAGTATTAACCCTTTCCCTCATACAGACGCTTTCTGACGCCTCTGCAGCAGACGACTTTTGAAATCATTGTGGCATAATGAGCAATTTCACCTTTTGCCAAAAAGTTTTCAATTCTATTTAAAAAATATCCTTTCATTTATAGATAGTTTTCTTATTATAATTGCCGAGATATTTTTCAGAGTTGTCTGCTGCAGAGTTGTTTTATGTGGGAAACGGTATTAAGGCCATCACTTATGTAAATACTGTTTGACTATTGCGTGTGAAGGGCTATAACTCTGGTAGTACTGTGTGGATGTCATATCAAACCGCAGGTGTGCAACTGAACATTCTGGTTAATACTCTTTGAGATATGCATAACAAAACAAGCCACAGAAAATCTAAAAGCCCTTCTCACAGAGTGGTGGCATAAATATGACATAATTATCAGGCATTAAGTTACTTATTCATATTGTATAAATCATAACCCTTTCCCACTTACATTTCATGTATCTGTAGCAGACGACCTTTGAAAATGTTGTGGCAAAAGGAGAAATTGCTTAAAGTGAGTCATTTCTCCTTTCGTCATAATATTTTCATCTAATCATTTTTACTTTCATTTACGGAGATTTTCCATGGTTTTTTTGTTTGGATGTTTTCAATGTCGGCTGCTGCAAATTTGTCATTATGTGGGAAAAGGGTTAATCAGAGCCACGACTCACATGTTTCATCCATCTTTGTATTGGGATACCTGGCACACGGTTTCCTTATCTTGACAAACACCAGTGACACGACGGGCGCTTCAAGGTAAAGGGGCGTCTCGTATTTCTGAGATGGGTCTTCGAACATGGTACCCTGTGCATGCTGGAAGTTATCATACATATCCTCCACCGCATCCTCCAGTATATACTCCTTGTATCTCTCTAATGCCTTATCTATAACATCACAGCGAATTTTACCTAATTTAAATCTAAAACTATTTTTATCAATACGGTACACTTTATCTGGTTTTGACACGTAATACTGTGGGAGCGGCCACGGTTGTCCCGTTGTTGCATGCGGAGCACGGCGTATCTTCTGCTCTGGCATGACATATTGCTCAAAGTTGACAGCGAAATCAGTCCAGTCCCAAACCACTTTTAAACTACCCTGTTTATTGGAATCTGAGTGTAGCACACCTTCCATGTTGGGAATACCGTTAACATTGTCTGGATATCTTTGGTCGTAGTGACCTTGTTGGAAGACATTATTATCATTTACTACTTGATTGTTCATATTTTCTCTTGTATCTCTAGGACCAACATTATTTGAATCCGCCCGCCTCTCGTCCTGCCTATCTACTGGCTGTTCTACAGGTAGTCTACCCTGATTGTTATTATTTATATCCACAGCTAAATCTTCTCCTTCGTATTCTTCATCCTCCTCATCCTCCTCCTCCTCATCGTCCTCTTCTTCATCTTCATCATTATCATCAGCTGCATCATCAGCTACTTTATCAGCTACTTTATCAACATTTGCTTCTGCATCGCGATTTATCACTTTAGCTCTTAAAGGTACACCTTCCCCTCCATTAGTTTCACGATTAATGTCTTTCTTTGGTGTAACAACACTATCTTTCATCACAACATTTTGACTATTTTTATCAAATAAATCTACTGGCATTTGATACTGTTTAGCAGGGACATCCTGTCCAACTTTAAAAGCTGTTTGCCTGTTACCATTATTTACAATATTACCATTATTATTATTATTATTATTATTATTAACATTTGGATGAAAGTTATCCCGAACTGAATCAACAGGTCTCTGATTCAACCGATTAGTCTGTTCCACCATCTTCTTATCACTCGGAACCTTCAACAAGTTTTTATTCACACTATTACCAACATCACGTCTTGCGTTATCTTGGACTAGATTTTGATTGACTAGTAAATTTTGTTTATCACTTAACTGGTGGGGTTTTACATCATGTAGATGGTTGACAACATTAGCATTGTCTTGTGGGTGGTTATTTGGGGGGATATTTGGCTTGTTATACTTTAAATTCATTGGTTGGGGCTGACCAAGTACGGAGCCTTGCTGATTAGGTTTGAAGCCTTTCTGACCCTGTCTACCTGAATCCTGAAACCAAAGGAAAAGAAAGGAATAGAAGAGGGCTGGAAAAGGGGGAATAAACTGGTCTTTCCCCCCACAATATCTCTCTTATTACTTAACCAAACCTTATGTTGTAGGTACTCCAAAGAATCTTCTTATTGATACAATTCTTTTAAACCTTTCCCTCATATAGACGCTTTCTGACGACGGCTTTTTGAAAACATAGTGACAAAAGGAGAAATTGCTCAAAACGAGCAATTTCTCCTTTTGCCACAATGTTTTCCACTTTTAGTCATAGGAATTATCCATTCAATTATAGAGATTTTCTATTTTTTGACAAAAATATGTTCAAAGTCGTCTGCTGCAGAATTGTGGTATGAGGGAAAGGGTTAAGTACCCCACAACATAGGGTTTGAGTGTCGAACATGAAAAAATATCCCTTATCTGGAGCTTATAAGTTTAACCCTTTCCATCATACGACAATTCTGCAGCAGACGACTTTGAACATATTTTGTCAAAAAATAGAAAATCTCTATATATAATTGAATGGATAACCTATGACTGAAAGTGGAAAACATTGTGGCAAAAGGAGAAATTGCTCGTTTTGAGCAATTTCTTCTTTTGTCACTATGTTTTCAAAAAAGCCGTCTGCTGCAGAGGCGTCAGAAAGCGTCTATATGAGGGAAAGGGTTAAAACTCTTTCCAACATTCCAAAAGTCTGCAGCAGGCTACTTTGAACACATCTAAGACACAAATATGGAAAAACACTATAGATGAAAAGTACTATCACTGAATACGGCTGAAAACAAAGTGTTAAAAAGGAAATAATTTGCTGATCGTCATCAATTTTTCTTTAGCCACAAAAGTTTTCCTAGGCTGTCTGTTGAAAATGCATCAAATGAATGAATGAATGTATATTGTTTTATGGCGCATCGACAGCTAAGGTCATTTAGCGCGCAATTAAATTTAATCATTCATGATCCCTGGGTAAACCAAACCAGTACTAGGCTAGAAAATGTGCCTTGCCCAAGGGCACTCCACCATGACCGTAGTGCCGCGACTGGGGATTGAACCCGGGACACCCGGTTTCGAAATCCCCGACGCTAACCACTCGACCACAGCGGATTCCTACTATAGATGAAAGTATTATCACTGAATACGGCTGAAAACAAAGTGTTAAAAGGAAATAATTTGCTGATCGTCATCAATTTTTCCTTAGCCACAAAGTTTTCCTAGGCTGTCTGTTGAAAATGCATTAAAATGTGTCAGGATGTAGGAAAGAAGCCATTTCCAGCATAATTAGGTCTCACTGCATGTCTGTTTTTGTTCTGTATTGAAGTTAAACTATTGGGGGGCAACACAATTTTTTATTGTGTTACGACTATTCTTAGCCTTTTTCACACTTAAAACATTGTCACATATAGATCGATGCTTTCTGCAGCAGACGTCTTTTGAAAAAAATTGTGACAAAAGGAGAATTTGCTCAAATCGAGCAATTTCTCCTTTTGCCAAAATGTTTTCAACACTATTATATATTTATACTTTCATATATCGAGATTTTTCACATTTGCGCGATGATGTATTCAAAGTCATCTGCTGCAGATTTGTTGTTTTTGGGAAAGGATTGAAATATTTTCACCTTTCATAACGAACAACTTTTTCATAATCTATTCAATCATCATTCATTTAGACACTGATTTTCAAGTTTTTGCCAATATTTGTTTGAGAAAAGTTTCCGCTGCATACTGGTTGTATGTGGAAAAGAGATATATATATATCAAGACCCCCATTAACCATATCCCACCTGCAGATGCATTTTGACGCAATAGCAGCAGACGACTGATGATCATGTTGATCAATTTCTCCTTTGGCCACAATGTTTTCAACTTTATTTAACAATTAAGCTAACTTTTATGGATATTTTTCAGGATTTTGTCCCTATGTTTTCAAAGTCGTCTGCTGCAGATTTGTTAACATGGGACATTTTTTTAGCAACAAATTGATGTATTTTAACCCTCGTTTTCCCATATACAACAAATCTGCAGCAGACGACATTTTGGCAAAATATAGAAAGTTTCTATGATTGCAATTTTAATCATTGAAGAGGTGAAAACTTTGTGGCAAAATTAAATATTGCATATTATGAGCAATTTGACATTTTGCTCTAATGTTTTCAAAATTTGTACACTGCAGACGTATCAGAAAGCGTTTGTATGTGAGAAAGGGTTAAATATGCAGATTCAGAAACCTCTGTTACCTTATTCAAGGTCTGTACAACAGGGCTGTCTGCCCTCTGACCTTTAAAACTTGGAAACACCTCTCCTGCATTTTGATTGGCTTGAGGAATCTTTGGGATATTAGCTCCTCCTCCTCCTCCTCCTGCTCCGCCTAATCTATTTAATCTGTCACCAAGAGGACCTGAAGAAAGACAAGATCAGAAGTCTATGATATTTGAGACACTTTAACCGTTTACCATTTGTAAATGCACTTTGATGCACCTGCAGCAGACCAAGCAATTTTTCGTATTGTGTTCAACTTTTTTCAGTGATTATTCCTACAATTATAAAGATTTTCCCTATTTTTAAGTAGAAATCTTTAAGTCGTCTGCTGCAGATTTGTTGTTGGTAGGGAAGGGTTAACCCCTTTCCCACATACAAGAAATCTGCAGCAGGCAACTTTGAAAACATCCAGAAAATTTAGGTTTAATCTCTGAAAAAAAGTTGAAAATATTGTGGCAATTTCTCCTTTTGTCACAATGTTTTAAAAAGTTGTGCTGCAGAGAGTTAGAAAAGCGTCTGTAGATGGGAAAGGGTCAAGCTTTATGAGAGTCATTTGTCATTGAGGAAATTATGCAACATATTGAGAACATAATTCCACTACCTGCATAAAGTGACGGCTTTCAATTTAGAAGTCTAATGACGGCATAATCTGAGCTTTTTGTGGTTAACCCTTTCTCACAAACAAAAGATATGCAGCAGATATTTTGAAAAAATGAAGGCAAAAGTTATGTTTTCAAAAGTTGCATGCTGGCTAGAAAGCATTTGTATGTGGGAAAAGGGCTTAGAGGTGAATTCTAGGAGCCGACCTTTTTACGTGGGTCAAAGGGTAAACAGAGCACCAGACCCTCGGTTCAAATCCCAGCAAATAATTGAACAAGTTCTCCTTTTATCACACTATTTTTTCAAGAAGATTTGCTCTAAAGGCATTGACTGTATAAAGGGGACAAGGTTATGGATAAAGATTACTTTGGTTCAGACAGGAAAAGCTTAGAGATTAGAATACGGAAAATAAAATCATAATCCTTTTTTAAATCCATGGTTCTTATCCACCCGTAGATGCATTTTGATGCATCTGCAGCAGACAACATGAGTAATTTCTCCTTTAAACACACAATTAATGTTTTCAACTTATTTTTCCAGTAGTTATTATACCTTCATTTCTAGAGATTTTCCTAATCTTGAGTAAATGTTGTCAGTCGTCTGCTGCAGATGTATTGTATGTGGGATTTAAGGGTATGTTAAACCCATGTGTCTCTTATTCACTTCAGTTTCATATACACTGGCACTCCTCTATATAAAACTCTCCGTTTTAAAGTGGATCCCGTTATAACACTGGTCTTGCTTTGCTCCCAAAATTTTATTGCATGAAATATGTGAGAATAGAATTATAAATTTTCAAAAACCCAATTTGAGACATTTGAAACACCAAATACGACTATAACGTTAATCCACATGTTTGCATAACGCTTTGTTCAACAATAGACAGATAAAGAATCGATATCGTTATCGAGCGGCTTTCAATATTAAAACAATAGACAGATAAAAAAAAAAAAATCGATATTGTTATCGAGCGGCTGTTTGCATAATGCTTTCAATATTACAACAATAGACAGATAAAAAAATCGATATCGGGTGTAATTATTGTTTGTGCATTACGCTAATTGTGTTCAGTCACCTTTAAAACTGATACAACTTAAAACGAGAGCGGCTGTCATGGTGTGACAAACGAACACGCTCAATTATAAACTTCATAATGTAACAAAAACCCTTCCGTGAATACAACTTGGGAAAACCCAAAATATACACGTGACCATTCCAGCCAATCGTATTTGCGATATGTATATTAAAACTATTTAGCTTAAATGTATGCAGTAAACGTCATCAATATTGGGGCTGTTGAATAGGCATGCGCATGAGACATGTATCGATTGTAAACTTCCGCAAATATTGCAAAACAAATCTCGAAAGTTCACTGCAATTAACGCAAATTGTCAAATAAATAACCCTGTATTAGATCGACGATTAGAAATGCGTATTCTTCGGTCCAAAGATTTCACTCGCAATAATCTGCTGGTGCCTGAAATCTCACCATGCAAATTGAAATTTGCACTTGCAATTCGCGAGTATGTGAGCTTAAATTCGACCCCTGATACATCTATCAAATGTCAAAGAAACAGGTAAATACATCTTGCAAGCTTGTTTTAGCCAAAACACTCTCTCTTTGCAATTGAATTAGTGTATGCATTTTAATGACTCGGCAGATTTTTGGAACAGCGTTATCAATTTAACCCCGTATATATCGCTGTGCAAGACCATGGCTCCCAAGTACTGTGTTATAGAGGAGTGCCAGTGTACTACTGTTACCTCTCAAACAGACCACAATTCTGCAAACTATAATTTTCTAAATATATAAAAAGTTTTAACTCTTCAACAAATCTATAGCAGACGACATCTAGACGAAAGTATGGACAATTTCAAATATTGTATTTTGCTGACGATATGTGTGCTGCAGATGTGACAAATGTGTGCTGCAGATGTGACAAATGTGTGCTGCAGATGTGACAAATGTGTGCTGCTGATGTAACACTTGTGTGCTGCAGATGTAACACTTGTGTGCTGCAGATGTAACACTTGTGTGCTGCAGATGTGACAAATGTGTGCTGCTGATGTAACACTTGTGTGCTGCAGATGTGACAAATGTCTGCTGCTGATGTAACATGTGTGTGCTGCAGATGTGACACTTGTGTGCTGCAGATGTGACAAATGTGTGCTGCAGATGTAACACTTGTGTGCTGCAGATGTGACACTTGTGTGCTGCAGATGTGACAAATGTGTGCTGCAGATGTAACACTTGTGTGCTGCAGATGTGACAAATGTGTGCTGCAGATCTAACACTTGTGTGCTGCAGATGTGACACTTGTGTGCTGCAGATGTGACAAATGTGTGCTGCAGATGTGACAAATGTGTGCTACAGATGTGACACTTGTGTGCTGCAGATGTGACACTTGTGTGCTGCAGATGTAACACTTGTGTGCTGCAGATGTAACAAATGTCTGCTGCTGATGTAACAAATGTCTGCTGCTGATGTGACAAATGTCTGCTGCAGATATGACAAATGTGGGCTGCAGATGTGACAAATGTAGGCTGCAGATCTCACTCTTGTGGATCCACACATCATTACATCAAGATGGCGTCACATTCTATACAGAACCATGCTCTGGGAAAACCTGCCAAAACATATTCATTCCAAATGTAGAGAAAAGAAATTCAGTCTTCGCGTTCACTCAATCTAATCCAAATCCAATGTTTACCAAATGTTTCCAGAAAAGCGTTGACGACTTAATGTGAAAGCAGTGCAGTCAGATCTGCAAGTTGATCTGGTTCTACATAGGTCACAAATGCCATTATAATGTTGTTTTTTTAGTGAGCAAGGCTCATATGCAGAGATCCAGATAAGGAGTGGTTTGCAGCTCTTTTCCCTACAATATCTCTCTTATTATCCAACCAAACCCTATGTTGTGGGTACTCCAAAGAATCATTTCATTGAGGCGATTCTTTTGAGTACCCACAACATAGGGTTAGCGGATAAAATAAGGATTTTAGAACAAGCAAAATGCCCCTTATCTAGCTCTGCAACTACAATGTCAGATGTCCAGATAAGGAGGGTTTTGCAGCTCTTTTCCCTACAATATCTCTCTTATTATCAAACCAAACCCTATGCTGTAGGTACTCCAAAGAATCGTCTGATTGAGACGATTCTTTTGAGTACCCACAACATAGGGTTAGCGGATAAAATAAGGATTTTAGAACAAGCAAAACGCTCCTTGTATATCTAGAGCTCAGTCAAATGGATATTTCGATCATGCTGTGATTATTCTAGACTTCCGAATGATTGCTTTCCGAGACATTGATAGACTTTACTTCCTTGGTGAAATGATGTGAGCCAGAAAAATAATTCCGTCTCCGCCGGAGAAAATTGATTCCCCCGCATGGTGGAGCATTAGGGTTACAGATCACACTGTATTTAATCTAGCTATATCGTGACATGTTTCCTTGGATGACAGTTTACACCCTTCATCCTTCTCAGGTGTCTGTATCTGACATCACTCAGTTGGAAAAGTGTAACCTTTTGCCGTATATAGGCACATTTTGATGCCTTTGCATCTTTTCCCATCGATATCTCTTGTATTACTCAACTAAGCCCTTAGAATAATGTTGTTGATACTCAAAAGAATCATCTCACTAAGACGATTCTTTTGAGTACCCACAACATAGGGTTTGAGACTCGGATAAGTATTTCGCGATGTGAAATCCTCATCTTATCTAGAGCTCTAGTCTACAGGGTTTTCTGACTTCATTTAAAGTTTTCACTATATTCATATAGGGCAAAGAAGTCCCACCTCCAGTGGGAAACTTATAAAAGCCCTGGAAATTGGAAGAGAAAATATGATGCATAATAAAATTGAGCAATGAATGGTAAGCATAGTGAGAAATATTTCAAATCCCAATGCAACCCTTTCTTAAATTAATCTTCTATCTTTAACCCTTTCCCTCATATAGACGCTTTCTGATGCCTCTGCATCCGACAACTTTTTGAAAACATAGTGACAAAAGAAGAAATTGCTCAAAACAAGCAATTTTTCCTTTTGCCACAATGTTTCCCCACTTTTAGTCATAGGTTATCCATTCAATTATAGAGATTTTCCATTTTTTGACAAAATATGTTCAAAGTCGTCTTTTGCCCACATTATTTTAGAAGTCTTAAATTCTGCTCCAGATATAGTGTAATGTTGGACTGGAATTTAACCCTTTCCAACCTGCAGCAAATCTGCAGCAGACGACTTTGAAAATGTCTACTAAAAATATGGCAAAATCTCTATAATTGTAGGTGTAATTACTGAAAAAAGTTGAAAACATTGTTGGAAAAGGAGAAATTGAGCAATTTATTTTCAAATCGTCTCTGCTGCAAAGGCATCTATAGGTGAGAAAGGGTTAAGGGTAAGTTTTCAAACAGAGAACTTTGAGAATCAATGTGACATCCTTGTATTACAGATCACTGGAGACAAGTCAATCTGTTTGTCAGAATTAAAACTTGCCTCAAATAGACTCTTTCTGACGCCTATGCAGCAGACAGCTTTTTTGAATACATAGTGACAAAAGAAGAAATTGCTCAAAACAAGCAATTTCTCAGTTTGCCACAATTTTTTCCACTTTTAGTAATAGGTTATCCTTTCAATTATAGAGATTTTCCTTTTTTTTGTCAAATTATGCTCAAAGTCGTCTGCTGCAGAATTGTCATATGAGGGAAAGGGTTAAAACTTGCCTCAAATGTTAGCAAAACAACTTCTCTGAGAATATTGTATCAGATAAACCATTTAATTAATCTGCAGCAGAAGACTTTTAACCCTTTCCCACATATAGACGCTTTCTGATGCAGCAGACAACTTTTGAAAACAGTGTGGCAAAAGAAGAAATAATGAGCAGTTTCTCCTTTCTTTCAAAATGTTTCAAAAGACGTCTGTTGCAGAATTGTTGTATGTGAGAAAGGGTTAAACATTTAGAAAAAACTTTGGGAAATCTCTATAAATGAAAGTATAATTATTGAATCAAGTTGAAAACTTGGTGGCTAAAGGAGAAATACATTGTCATGAAAATGTTTTCCTTTTGCCGCAATGTTTTCCTGAGTAGTCTGCTATAAACGTGTCAAAATAAGACTAATTTAACCTTTTCCTCATATAGACGCTTTTTGACGCCTCTGCAGCAGACGGCTCTTTGAAAACATGGCGACAAAAGAAGAAATTGCTCAAAACAAGCAATTTATCCTTTTGTCACCATGTTTTAATCTCTATTCAATTATTGTATTTTTATTTAAATGGAGCTTCCAATTTTATTTCAAGGTATGTTTTCAGTCATCTGCTGCAGATTTGCTGTATGTAAGAAAGGGTTTAAAAGATATTTCAAACTTACTTGGTGTGTGTCTGAGAGGTTTGGGATAAATCTGCTGCTGTCCCAGCGAGACGTGTGATGATAAAACAATGACTAGTATCGGGATGACAAGAACCGGCTCCCAGCCCCACTGTACCCTATTCATATTCATGGCTCTGTAAATATAAAATATTTGTTTCTGTTTTTTTAAGGTTTAGCCCTTTCCCTCATACGACAATTCTGCAGAAGACGTCTTTGAACGTATTTTGTCTAAAAATAGAAAATCTCTATAATTGAATGGATAACCTATGACTAAAAGTGGAAAACATTGTGACAAAAGGAGAACTTGCATGTATATGATAAACTTGCATGATTGGATGCAAAATGTTGCCTCTAGAGTGTTAACAAGCAAATGTTGACGACGGACGACGGACAATTTCTCCTTTTGCCACAATGTTTTCCACTTTTAGTCATAGGTTATCCATTCAATTATAGAGATTTTCTATGTTTTGACAAAATATGTTCAAAGTCGTCTGCTGCAGAATTGTCGTATGAGGGAAAGGGTTAATATCTATATTAAAATCAAAGTATACTAATTGAATTGCGTTGAAAACATTTATTGTGGACAAAGATTACGCTTCAATGAGCAACAAAATGATGTTTTCAATTAACCCTTTCTCACATATAGAAGCTTTCTGACGCCTCTGCAGCAGACGATTTTTGAAAACAATTTGTGACGAAAGGAGAAATTGCTCAAAACTTAAGCAATTTCTCCCTTTGCCACAATGTTTTCAACCTTTTTCAGTAATTATACCTACATTTATAGAGGTTATCTATGTTTTTGCCTAGATGAGTCATCTGCTGCAGATGTGTCAAAAGGTAAAAACACAGAAGCTAGGGACCGTTAGGGTCATAGGAAAGGCTACTTCACTACAAGTAGCTACATCTTCTTTTTCCTTCCTGTGTAATTGTGTAATTGTGAAATTCCTTTCAAAAGTTTACATTGCAAAACATTTGTATTAACCCTTTTCAACATACAGCAAATCTGCAGTATAAAATTACTGATCCAAATAAATCAAGTTAAAGAGTATTGCAAGCTATTCAAAAGTCCTCTACGGGACAAATTATAAGTTGAAAATGGCACATTATTCTGTCAAACCTCACATCAGAGGTTACAATGCATCCCTTCACATACATGGTTTTCTAATGGCCCTGACGGATGCTAGCAAACCTATAGTCACCAAACTATCTCCGACCGGTAGGGAACTAATAACTAATATCCTTGACCAAACAGACGAGTTTTAAAGCATCTGCAGTAGACAACATTTGAAATCATTGTAGCAAAAGGAGCTATTCTTCATATATTAACAGTGATTAAATATTTTTTCCCCTAAGATGTTTTCGAAGTGGTTTGCTTCAGATTCTACTGCCATAAGAGTACCACTTTCGCAACTAGAGACACACACTTTCTGATGCCTCTGCAGCAGACAACTTTTGAAAACATTGTGGCAAAAGAAGAAATTGCTCATAATGAGCAATTTCGCCTTTTGCTACAATGTTTTCAACTCTATTCAATAGTTACACATAAATTTGTAGATGACATTTCCCATATGTTTGATGTTTCTAACTTTTAGTGGTCTGCTGCAGAATTTTTGTATGTGGGAAAAAGATAACTCATCTACTGGCATTTATAGTTACCACTTGCTGTTTAACCCTTTTCCACATACAGAAACTTTCTGACTCCTCTGCAGCAGATGAGTTTTAAAAACATTATGGCAAAAGAAGAAATTGCTCATGATGAGCAATTTTGCCTTTTTTTAAACAAGGTTTTCAATTTTATTCAATAGTTTTTTAACATTGATTTGTAGAGATTTCCCATATTTTTGCCATGATGTTTTTAACTTTAAGCGGTCTGCTGCAGAATTTTTGTATGTGGGAAAAGGATAACTCTGTCAGACATCTACTGGCATTTATAGTTACACTTGCTGTTTGATAAATATTCCATACACTGTAATCCACTTTTTGTAATCACCAACATTCTGAACACATCCGTTTCATCAAGACAGTTTTAGTACTCCCACTCAATGAATACAAACAACTATATGGGAATGAACAAGAAATCAAGAGGTCCAGATAAGTAGGGATATTCAGCTCTTTTTCCCACAATTTCTCTTCTATAATTAAAGCAAACTCTATGTTGTGGGTTATTCAAAAGAATCGTCTCACTGAGAGGATTCTTTTGAGTACCCACAACATAGGGTAAGAGGGTCAAATAAGGATTTTATAACATGCAAAATCATGCCCCTTATCTAGAGCCCTGCAATGATGATATTTTTACGTAGTGAAGCATGCTTTGAACATTGACAACAGAATTAATGGGGGTATAAATTAGATAAATGGTTGAGAACTTCGATTTATTGTTTGTTTACTGCTATAGCTGCTTTCAACATTTTCACAGTTATATCACTCGTTTCCAGGGTAAGTTACCTGGTAGTATACACTTCTGGTCCATTTATCCTGAAAGCAACCAGTCAGTCATAATGCTCACCACACAACCCTGAGCGCCAAGGAGGGAATTAGCCATAATTCTATTTGTAACGCTTTCCCTCATACGGCAATTCTGCAGCAGACGACTTTGAATGTATTTTGTCAAAAAATAGAAAATCTCTATAATTGAATGGATAACCTATGACTAAAAGTGGAAAACATTGTGGCAAAAGGAGAAATTGCACGTTTTGTGCAATTTCTTCTTTTGTCACTATGTTTTCAAATAGCCGTCTGCTGCAGAGGCGTCAGAAAGCGACTATATGAGGGAAAGGGTTAAGGTTGAGAACTTGAGGGGCAAAAAAGAAATTGTTCATCATAAAGAATTTTATCTTTTTTCCAACAATATTTTCAAAATTCGTCAGTTGTTTATAGGGGCGTCAAATTGTGTTTGTTTCACTGCATGAATAGGTTAATAAATCTTCTTTAAATTTAAGTTCAGTTTTTATCTTATGCTTAAATTCTCGATCATATTTGGATTGGAATTTTCCAAGTATATGACAATGAAAGATTTAGAAGTATATGGATTTTAGGTAAATCTACCAAATCCCACAAAGAATAAAAACACCGCACTTAATTATGAACAAAAGAATCTATCGCATTTCTGAATTCCAATCAATGCCAGTAGTTGACCTACATTAGTATATGTTGATGCTCCACAAAATTTTCCATTGTTTCATTTTTGATTTTAATTTCAAGAACAGATAACAACAAGAGATGTTTGTCAAACATTATGCCCCCCCTGAGCGCCATGTTGTCAGGAATATTTGGAAGATTTTGACCCGATTACCTAAAAAAAGCAGTCATCTACTGGTCACCCTCACCCTCGATCTCAAGTTTTACGGCCATGGGTGGAGTTATCACTCTGACAAACTTTTTGCGTTCAAGGTCATTGTGACCTTGACCTTTGACCCAATGACCTCAAAATCAAAAGGGGTCATCTACTGGTCAGGCCCAACCTCCAAGTCAAGTTTGAGGACTGAAGCTCCAGGCATTGTTTAGTTATCACTCGGACAAGCTTGGTCATTGTAACCTTGACCTTTCACATGATGACATCACAATAGGGGTCATCTACTAATCACCCCCCGCTTCCTTATTAAGTTTTAGGGTCATGGGTGCATACAATGTACATTGCGAGTTATCACTCAGACAAAATTTTGTATGCAAGGTCAGCGACCTTGACATTTAACCTGATGACCTCTTAATCAATAGGTCATCTACTGGTCACCCCCAGCCTCCATGTCAAGTCTGAGGGCCATGGGTGCAGCCAATGTTGAGTTATCACTCAGACAAGCTTTTCACGCTCAAGGTCACTGTGAACTTGACCTTTGACCCAATTACCTCAAAATCAATAGGGGTCATCTACTGGTCACCCCCAGCCTCCGTGTCAAGTTTGAGGCAGTGTCGAGTTATCACTCTGACAAATTGTTTGCGTTCAAGGTCACTGTGACCTTTGACCTGATGACCTCAATTCAATAGGGTTCGTCTACTGGTCATCCCCAACCACCAAGTCAATTTTGAGGACCATAGGTCCGGGCATTGTTGAGTTATCACTCGGACAAGCTTTGGTCTACAGATGGACCGACCGACATGTGCAAAGCAATATACCCCTCTTCTTCGAAGGAGGCATAATTATAAACAGTCAAATGTGAAACATGTATAATAGATTGAGGATAAAGGTAAACAGGCTCAGCTTGAAATAGAATCGTATAACCCTTTCACACATACAACAAATCTTAATCAAATGACTTTGAAAACATCGAGGCAAAAACGTGAACAATCTGTCTAATTGAAAGTTTTATAAGTGAATAGAATTCAAAACATTGTGGCAAAATGCAAAAGGAGAAATTGCTCATGGTCTCAACAAGCGTCTATATTTTGGATAGGGATAAGAAGTGGAAATCACTTATGTCAGTTTACTGACCACTGATTTATGAAATATCCAATTATGGCAATGTGTCTATATTTACTTTGTTTTGGTTTGGACAAATTTAGATACTGTTTGTATAGGCAGGGAGGGACTATGTTTGGTCAAAACTGTAAACAGTACGCAGAATTAAGTTGTGTCAAGTATAATAACAAGACATCTCTTTGAACATGAAAATAACATTCAGTGAGTTAAAATTACTGTTTAAAGGAGAATTTGACATGATTTTATCTCAATATTGACAAATTACAGTTTGCTGCAAGTCTAATAGGGACTCATTTGACTTGACAATAAAAAAAACAAGATATGTTTGTGAAACACTGATGCCCCCGAATGGCAACATCTAGGTCAAAGGTCAAGGTCGCCAGGTCAAAAATGTTGGTACTGACAGAAAGGTCATGTCACAAGGAATACACATGCGAAATATGGTAGCCGTACATGTTATGGTTCAAAAGTAGTGGTCAAGGTTAAAGTTTTTTTCGAGAATGGCAACATCTAGGTCAAAGGTCAAGGTCGCAAGGTGAACAAATTTGGTACTGACAGAAAGGTCATGTCACAAGGTATACACATGTGAAATATGGTAGCCGTACCTGTTATGGTTCAAAAGCCGTGGTCAAGGTTAAAGTTACTTTCGAGAATGGCAACATCTAGGTCAAGGTCGCAAGGTGAACAATTTTGGTACTGACAGAAAGGTCATGTCACAAGGTATACACATGTGAAATATGGTAGCCGTACCTGTTATGGTTCAAAAGTAGTGGTCAAGGTTAAAGTTTTTATCGAGAATGGCAACATCTAGGTCAAAGGTCAAGGTCGCAAGGTAAACAATTTTGGTACTGACAGAAAGGTCATGTCACAAGGTATACACATATGAAATATGGTAGCCTTACCTAATATGGTTCAAAAGTAATGGTCAAGGTTAAAGGTTTTTTTGAGAATGGCAACATCTAGGTCAAAGGTCAAGGTCGCAAGGTCAAAAATGTTGGTACTGACAGAAAGGTCATGTCACAAGGAATACACATGTGAAATATGGTAGCCATACCTGTTATGGTTCAAAAGTAATGGCCAAGGTTAAAGTTTTTTTCCGAGAATGGCAACATCTAGGTCAAAGGTCAAGGTCGCAAGGTCAAAAATTGTGGTACTGACAGAAAGGTCATGTCACAAGGAATACACATGTGAAATATGGTAGCCGTACCTGTTATGGTTCAAAAGTAGTGGTCAAGGTTAAAGTTTTTTTCAGACAGACAGACAGACGTGTAGACGTGCCAAAAACTAGATGCCCACCGAATCGGTGATTCCGGGGGCATAAAAATGCTAGTCAAAATAAAGAAACTGCAAATACTTAAACCATTGGAATATTTATTTCATTTTAGATGTGTCAGTGTTTTTAAACAAACGCAATTGTAATATGTTCAAGACATGTTAATTTGGTATTTTTTCTAAAAATAACTCATCTTCCCATGTCATTTTCGAAATGCTATTAAAAATATAAGTAGTGGGCTTCTGCCCGGCGACTAATAACTTTCCAGATCTCATATTTTATGAGTATACTAGTCTGTTATTGACAAAAATTGAAAAGAGGAAGTGTAACTTTGAAACGGAAATGAAAACATTGTGGGGGAAAATGAAAAATTACTTAACCCTTTCCCACATACAACAAACACACCTTAACCCTTTCCCACATACAACAAATCTGCAGCAGACGACTTTGAAAACGTCCAGGCAAAAGGACAGGAAATCCCTTTAAAAGAAAGAACAACTAGAATTGTTTTGACAAAAACATATGTCTCCCCCTCAAATATCTGTCAAAATCTCTCAAAACATTCCAACCTATAAAGCAGACAAACAAAAATTTGACCAAGTTGGACAGTACTCAATTTTTAATTACTAATGTTTTGTCTTGACCTGGTACAAAGTGGACATGATTTCAAATGGTTTACAGAAACACATATTTTTACTGCAGCTGTAACATTCAAGACTGAAGTATTCTTCAAAACAGTTAACAACTGTTGCTAAACATAAGCAATGGCAAATAAAAACTAAAATTGTTGCTTATGATAAATATCATCAATTATCATTATGATATTTCACAAACCATACCAAGTTGGCTACCTACATATCGTGGGCTTCAAGCGTGACCTTGACCTTGACCCAGTATGGTCAAGACGCGGGTTCTGCACGTCGCCTTGACGAGGTGAACATCTGACCCAAGTTTCATGAAAATCCTTCAAGCCGTCTTGGAGATATTGAGTGGACACGAAATAAAGCCTAAAACCTTTGACCTTCAAGCGTGACCTTGACCTTGAACCGGTATGGTCAAGACGCGGGTTCTGCACGTCACCTTGATGAGGTGAACATGTGACCCACGTATCATGAAAATCCTTTAAGGAGATATGGAGTGGACAAAAAATAAAGCCTCAAACCTTTGACCTTCAAGCGTGACCTTGACCCAGTATGGTCGAGACGCGGGTTCTGCACGTCGCCTTGATGAGGTGAACATCTGACCCAAGTTTCATGAAAATACTTCAAACCGTCTTGGAGATATGGAGTTGACACAAAATAAAGCCTCAAACCTTTGACCTTCAAACGTGACCTTGACCCGGTATGGTCGAGACGCGTGTTATGCACGTCGCCTTGATGAGGTGAACATGTGACCCAAGTTTCATGAAAATCTTTCAAGCCGTCTTGGAGATATGGAGCGGACACGAAATAAAGCCTCAAACCTTTGACCTTCAAGCGTGACCTTGACCCTATATTGTCGAGACACGGGTTCTGCACGTCGCCTTGATGAGGTGAACATGTGACCAAAGTTTCATTAAAATCCTTCAAGCCGTCTGGGAGATATGGAGCAGACACAAAATAAAGCCTCAAACCTTTGACCTTCAAGCGTGACCTTGACATTGACCCTATATTGTCGAGACGCAAGCTCTGCACGTCACCTTGATGAGGTGAACATGTGACCCAAGTTTCATGAAAATCCTTCAAGCCGTCTGGGAGATATGGAGCGGACACGAAATAAAGCCTCAAACCTTTGACCTTCAAGCGTGACCTTGACATTGACCCTATATTGCCGAGACACGGGTTCTGCACGTCTTCTTGATGAGGTGAACATGTGACCTAAGTTTCATGAAAATCCTTCAAGCCGTCTCGGAGATATGGAGCGGACACGAAATAAAGCCTCAAACCTTTGACCTTCAAGCGTGACCTTGACCTTGACCCTATATTGTCGAGACGCGGGTTCTGCACGTCGCCTTGATGAGGTGAACATGTGACCCAAGATTTTGGGGACGAACAGACAGACAGACAGACATCAAGGACAAAAACAATATATCTCCCCTGTATACAGGGGGAGACATAATAATTGAATAAAAATGAAGACATGGTGACAAAAGGAGAAATTGCTCGCTCGTTTGAGCAATTTCTTCTTTTGTTGCCATGTTTTCAAAAAGCTGTCTGCTGCAGAGGCGTCAGAAAGCATCTATATGAGGGGAAGGGTTAATTAAAGTGTCTGCTGCAAAGGCGTAAAAGGTTGTATTGTTAAGGAACTAATAACCCTGGTTAAAACTAATCAGTGAAATGCACTTCATGTTGCTTAATTACATAGGGGATCAAGTGTGGCCATGCAATAATGCTGATTGCTTGATTGGAAGAACTTGAACCCTTTCATTTCAAAATAGCTCTTCTCCATCCTTTCCCATATACAACAAAATAGCCCTCCTCCATCCTTTCCCACATACAACATAATAGCCCTCCTCCCTCATTTACCACATACAACAAAATAGCCCTCCTCCCTCCTTTACCACATACAACAAAATAGCCCTCCTCCATCCTTTCCCACATACAACATAATAGCCCTCCTCCATCATTTACCACATACAACATAATAGCTCTTCTCCCTCCTTTACCACATACAACAAAATAGCCCTCCTCCATCCTTTCCCACATACAACATAATAGCCCTCCTCCCTCCGTTACCACATACAACATAATAGCCCTCCTCCCTCCTTTACCACATACAACAAAATAGCCCTCCTCCATCCTTTCCCACATACAACAAAATAGCCCTCCTCCCTCATTTACCACATACAACATAATAGCCCTCCTCCCTCCTTTACCACATACAACATAATAGCCCTCCTCCCTCCTTTACCACATACAACATAATAGCCCTCCTCCCTCCTTTACCACATACAACAAAATAGCCCTCCTCCCTCATTTACCACATACAACATAATAGCCCTCCTCCATCCTTTCCCACATACAACAAAATAGCCCTCCTCCATCCTTTCCCACATACAACATAATAGCCCTCCTCCCTCATTTACCACATACAACAAAATAGCTCTTCTCCCTCCTTTACCACATACAACAAAATAGCCCTCCTCCATCCTTTCCCACATACAACATAATAGCCCTCCTCCCTCCGTTACCACATACAACATAATAGCCCTCCTCCATCCTTTCCCACATACAACATAATAGCCCTCCTCCCTCCTTTACCACATACAACATAATAGCCCTCCTCCCGCCTTTACCACATACAACAAAATAGCCCTCCTCCATCCTTTCCCACATACAACAAAATAGCCCTCCTCCATCCTTTACCACATACAACAAAATAGCCCTCCTCCCTCCTTTACCACATACAACAAAACAGCCCTCCTCCCTCCTTTACCACATACAACAAAATAGCCCTCCTCCCTCCTTTCCCACATACAACAAAATAGCCCTCCTCCATCCGTTCCCATATACAACAAAATAGCCCTCCTCCATCCGTTCCCAAATACAACAAAATAGCCCTCCCCTCCTTTACCACCCACATACAACAAAATAGCCCTTCTCCATCCTTTCCTCCATACAACAAAATAGCCCTCCTCCCTCATTTCCCAAATACAACAAAATAGCCCTTCTCCCTCCTTTCTCACATACAACAAAATAGCCATGAATTTCTCTTTTTGTCACCATGCATGTTTTCAACTCTATTAAATTATTGTACTTTCATTTAAAGAGAGTTTCCAATTTTTTTCTGGTATGTTTTCATAGTCGTCTGCCGCAGATGTGTTGTATGTGGGAAAGGCTTAAAGTGTGACAGAGATTTGATGGAGATGAACGATCTGATAAATCTTTCAAGAAGATTGGATGTTCAATGTGCCTTGTAGAGTGTTTAACCCTTTCCCTCATACAACAATTCTGCAGCAGACGACTTTGAACATATTTTGTCAAAAAATAGAAAATCTCTATAATGGAATAGATAACCTATGACTAAAAGCGGAAAACATTGTGGCAAAAGGAGAAATTGCTTGTTTTGATTCCCTACAGAAAATCAAACTGGGATCCCACCGGGATCCCAGTGGGATCCCAATGGGATGATCATATCCCAGCGGGATGTCATCATTTCAGTGGGATAGAAATTAATCCCAGTGGGATACTGGTGACCAGTGACTGGGATCCCGGTGAAAATGACATATCAATCCCACTGAGATTGAGTAGATTTCCCAGTGGGATCCCATTAAATTTTCACTAGAAAATTGACATTGCATGCATGGTACTTCAATTATACTTCTAAGACTTATACTTTGTCTACTTTGATAAAACAGTTATTGATGAACTTAAATTATTTGTTGTTGTTGATTTATTGAAAGAAATTTTTTTTTTTTTTTTTTTTTTTCAATTGTCTGCAATTTTAATATGGACATTTAGGTATTCAAATTAGATCACATGAAATCAGGAATCATAATCTGCACTTAATTTGAAGAAAAAAATCACACTAAAAAAAAATGCTTGCCTCAATCCTTTTTACAAACAAATCTTCAGCAGACGATCTTTAAACTTATAGGCAAATTGTTGATTATCTCTTCAAACATAAGTTGAACAGTATATGTATTGTCCCTGGGTGGAATGAATAATAGAGTTGAACAAATCATAGTTAAAGTAGCAATTTCTCCTTTTGTCACAATGTTATTGAAATGTGTTAGCTGCAGATGCATAGAAATGCGTCTACAAATAGGTAAGGGTCAACTTATTTACCCAGGAAAAAACTCTGCAGCTCTGACCTACTTCTTTCCTCCACAAATGACAAAAATGACATTTTGGGTCTCTGCAACCAGTTGATATTCATATATATATTTATATATATAGTCTGGTCAGGATCTTTCGTTTTCGCCATTCATATTGTCACAAAAACATCTTTAACTCCACAGGGGAATAACAATGACTCAGTGAAAAGCTGACATAGAAGTATGAAATGTGATCGTAGCTCATTGATAAATAATGTGGGTTTTCATATGACGTGGCTCAATATCCGGGGAAATTAAAACAAAGGGCTGTGAATATGTTAGGTCACGTGATTTAGACAGCCACACTTGCATAAGTAAAATGGATTTTTCAAAGCATTTATATTCGGGTCAGTTCAAATTAATTAATGTATGACATGTCATCAACTGGATTTCCAAATTGCTTAAATACATGCCTCTGCGCACATTTGTCCAGATTTTTTTATAAATTCTTTAGGTTGAAAAAAACACAAAACACTGATCATTGGAAAACAGCACCCTGGACCAAAACATTGTTGCTGGGTTTTTAATAAGCCATTCTGGGATTTGACGCAGGAGATACTTTCAGCTAACAAACTTTTAATTTTAAAATATTGTGAGAAAGGAAGACACTTTTTGTCTGCTTTAGATACATCAAAAATGCGTCTACCAATTCATTGCATCCCATCGACCGTCTTTATTTTTTTAACATGAATTATTTATGTTTAAAATATGGTACGTCATTGGCGCGTGGCATGACGTCATAAATAAAAGATCGAGCGTCTGTTCAAACCATGATGGCGACCATTTTCAACACAGATGCCGATTCACGGATTGCATATGCAATTTATCGCCGATGCTTGCATTTATTTTTGTTTGGTTGAGGGATATGTTCGTAAGTAAATACTTTTCCTTTATCTTGCATTATTTCATTTTTATTGCAATCAAAAAGCTGTGACGAAGATCTCAAAATTCCCCCCCTGTCCCAAAAGATTAATATTACAGAAATATTTTAAAACATTTATTTGATCATCAGTGTTTTTTCTCGCTGTTTTGTGACCAGGGCCCTTTCCATTGTGAAAATAGTGACATGTTAAATGTGATAAAAGGCAAATTTTGTGAAATTTAGACCTACTTTTGTGAAAAAAAAAGAGAATTAAGTCTTTTTATTGTGAATGTCGGCCCAAATTTGGGTTAAAAAACCCACAAAACACTGATCATATAATTGGAATATGTTAACCTGCGTACAGCACCCACCTAAACATTGATGCAGGAGAAAACTATTTTTTTATTAGTCCCTTACCATTCAGTGACCGGATGGGGACTATAGGTTTGGTCGATTCTGTCCGTCAGTCCCACCTAACTTTGTCCGGCCCGCATCTTAACTATCCATCATAGGATTTCAAAGAAACTTGGCACACCCGTTAACCATGCTGAGGTGGCCTGGCGTGCACAAGACCCAGGCCTGTACCTCAAATGTGCAGGTCACACTTAGAGGTCAAAGGTCAAAATGAGAACAGTTCGATAGGACTACCTTGTTCGGCTCATATCTAAACCATGCATCATAGGATTTCTAAGTTACTGGGCACACATGTTCACCATGATGAGGTAGCACCCAAGACACAGGCCTGTACCACAAAGGTCAAGGTCACACTTAGAGGTAGGGGACTTTTGTATTGATTGCAATATGACATTAACTTTTGTTTGATTGATTGGGGTTTAACGCTGTTTTCAACATAGTTTCTAAGCAACTGGTTGCTTTTCCACATAGATTGTTAAACAGCCCATTGGTGAAAGACGAATTATGCAGGTCACAATGACTTGTCAATCGTCGGAAAGAATGTTGGCCGAGCTTGGATTCAAACTCACAACCCTTGGATTGACAGCCCGCTTCGCTAGCGACTCACTGAGCTACTGGGGCTTGGATTTGATTTGTTTGAACCATAAATTTTTACTGGAGCAGAATGCACAAATTCAAGACACATTCCCACATTTACAAATTATATTTGCCTAAACCAGCTGTTCAAATTAATTTGAATTAATACTTGAATGCATACTTTTCAGAGGAAGCGGGCAGAATTAGGAAAACATTCTAGCTTGGGAAAACTGACGAAAGTTTCTAGGACACTACCACAGTAACCTGCTCCCGGTGTTCCAGATAAACTATTGACAACAAAGGTGAATATTTTATATTTATATACCTGACTTGAGGATTAAGTCCTCAAATGTAAATTTTCATACAGTCCTGTCAAATTAATGAAAATTAAACCTATCATTTGAAAGAGTGCAATATTCAACCATGAATATTTAGAAAAGTATTAAGAGATAAGTTTGCAAACTTACTTTATATAATTACTTAGATATTTACCTTATATGATTGTCTATGAAATTTGAAGGTTTTTTTTGTTGGAGTCTTTAGAATATTCTCAAAGATGGTTGCTGAATTCGAGGCCTGAGTCTTTTCAATAATGTTTTGTTAAAGAAATCCTAACAATCGCTTTATACTTCTTCTGACAGTTGTCAGTTCCTTTCCACATATGAACTGTCCAGCGAGAAAACCAACATTGTAGACTCTGCGTAAAGTGACGATCCGGATCATCCTTAGCATGTCACGCAGGCTAACTTGGACAGACACTTTCCACCTCCTGTGGATTTTATGTTTCATGAATCATTACTCTATATACCTCTATCAATCTAAGACGAAATGTGTCGGTCAGGATTATCCTGCCTTGGACTGCGCAGGCTGACCTGGATCCATACATTACGCAGAGTCGATGATGCTGGTTTTCTGGTGGAACAGCTCATATTGAGACATGTCAGGACATCATAGAAATGTCTGTAAGGTAATCGTTAAAGTAAAACATCATTTAGTATTGCAGATGTTTTCATTCATCTTGCAGATATAATTATATGTGACGCATCCAAATAAGCAAAGACGCAAAATCGACCTAAACCAGTAAATATTTAGGAAAAAGTATTATTAAATGAAGGGGTATATAGGAGTCACTGTGTCGGGCTGTCGGTTGGCCAGAAGCCATATTTTGTTGGGCCTATTTCTTACAACCACTGGGTGGAATTCAATAGAATTTTACATGAGGAGATGTGCATATCCTAAAGGGGTTGCAATTGCATGTTATTTTACAGAGTTATGGCCCTTTTACTTATTAAGTTATGGTGTAGGTCAAGGTGCTGTTTAGGGGGTATTTATCATCTTCAGTGATAGTTCTAGTTTGTTTATTTATTATATTAAAGAAATCATGTTTTTACTTGTATTTCACAGTACTGTTTTACTTTAAAGTAATTAATTGCGCGCTAAATGACCTTAGCTGTCGATGCGCCATAAAACAATATACATTCATTCATTCATTTACTTTAAAGTACTGTATTTCATTTGCCTTGCATTAATGGCTCAATGATAACACAAATAAATTAAGTATCATGTAAATCATTAATGGCAGATTTTTTATCTCATGGTTAGAATGAGCTAGGGTAGTACCGGTACTGATTTTTATGGTTGTACATGCAGTATAATTATTTCTTGTTGTCACATGAAATTTACAACATATTGTCATTTGTTTTAGGTGAACTGTTCAACAACTTTCATTTGACGGCCAGAGAGGAGGAGAAGACCAGGATCTGGATGGAAACAGTGGTTCCCAAGCTCAACAAAATAGGGGCAGCCGAGATAATAAATACAATTAAAAGATTAATTAAATAAAATAAAACTTTGTTAGATATTTGAGCTCATAATTTATAGTTGATTTAAACTGCATGACTTCTAACTACACCCGAGCACAAAGTGACGGGTGAGCTATTGTGATCACTTGTCGTCATCTATCTGTCTGTTCACATTTTTCTACAATCAGTTTGTAATTATGTTTTCCTTTCAATTCTAAATTTTTATGGATATATCTTTTGAACATTCACAGAGGTCACAACACTGATTTTAGATGTTCTTGAACACATTTTACTCAAATTTCAATGTTACTTTGCACCTTTCTCTGACTGAAATCTCATTGAAATCTCAACAAAACTATGGGATGCGGGTGGGACCCACTGGAAAAATTTGTTTGAATCCCACTGGGATGAGGGTGGGATCCCATTGGGATGATGGTGGGATCCCACTGGGATAATGATGAGATCCCACTGGGAAAATTGGTCGGGATCCCACTGGGATGATGGTGGGATCCCACTGGGATAAGGGTGGGATCCCACTGGGAAAATTGGTCGGGATCCCACTGGGATAAAGGTGGGATCCCGACCAATTTTCCCAGTGGGTCCCGGTGGGATCCCAATTGGAATCCCACTGGGATCCCACCCTCATCCCAGTGGGATTTCCAGTCAAATTTTCTGTGGGGGAGCAATTTCTTCTTTTGTCACTATGTTTTCAAAATGCCGTCTGCTGCAGGGACGGCTCATATAAACCATTTTATAAACAGTACAAGTACAAATACAATACAAGTGCAACGAGACATAACCATGGTGATTTTGAGGTAATATTAGAGAAATATATTTAGATATACAGCTCCGGATGGACAGACAGAAAGACAGAAGGTAGGACAGAGGAACAGATGGATGGTCAACACCAAACCAATATTCCATCTTTTTCAAACATCGTTGGATATAAAAACTGTTTTCCCCTAAGAATTAAATATTGGAAACGAAGACCCAACTCAGGGGGAAAAAACCCCTAATAAAAATTTGGAAACGAAGACCAAACCCCGAGGAAAAACAAGAAAAATCCCCTAACAATTAAAGATTGGAAACGAAGACCCAACTAAGGGGAAAAACAAGAAAAATCCCTAACAAAGCAAAGAAAAATAATAACTTGTCGTGATTTTAAAGGCTACGTAAAGGAGTTTGACTGTGATCGATACTGCACCAATTTTGTTAATTTCCCAAACAATAGCACCGCGACGCAATGTCTTCTGGGTAATTTTGAGTGACTCTGTTACGCAATTAATTCAATATGCTTCAATTATCCCACATGTTTCTGGCCTAAAAAATATTTGTATCAATAGCTTATCATACATTTATTACATGAAGATTTCATAAAATATCAGCTTTAAACTTGTGTTTTTGATAAATTAATTGTTTAAGTGAAACAGAATTCGTTTTTAGATGGCGGTTATACAGCATATGACTTTTGATTCAAAATGAACCCTTTCCCTCAGATAGATGTTTACTGACACCTCTGCAGCAGAAGTCTATTGAAAACAATGTGACAAAAGAAGAAATTGCTCAAAACAAGCAATTTCTCCTTTTCCTACAATGTTTTTGACTGAATTAAGTGATAATATTTTCATTTACAGAGATTTTGTCTAGATGTTATCAAAGTCGTCTGCTTCAAAAATGTTGTATGTGGGAAAGGGTTAAACTTCCAGTTTTTTAAAGAAATTACGACTCCCTCCATCAGAATTTTTCAGACATTTTTTTTCCACAAGCAAACTCTCTGACAAAAAAATGGCATCAGCAGAATAGTAATGGATCCAAGAATGTGTGGAAAATTGTCAAAACGTATTATAAGGGCTGTCATATTATCAGACATAATCATAAACGATGGGCCGTTTATTGCTTCTTACCAAAGAGCAGCCTGGAAATTCATTCAGAAAATTGCTTAATCTTTTCCCACATACAACAAATCTGCAGCTAATAGCAGACTACTTTGAAAGCGCATAGGCAAAAATATGGAAAACTATATTTAAGAAAGTGTGATCATTTAATAAGGTTGAAAACTATAAGTGGGCTTTTTCTCCATTTTTGCCAAAATGTTTTCAAGAGATATGTCTGCTGCAGATGTTTCAAAATATGTCTACATGTGGGAAAGGGTTTTACCAGTAATTGCCACTCTTATATAAGGACTATAGAATGGACAGACTCTCGTCTTCTGTTTGCAACATAACAAACTAAGGAAAGTTTTTTTTACTGATATATATATGTATATGAGCCACGTCTGGCCGGGGTCTCATTAAATCTTCGTAAGAGCCGTCCCACTTGAAAACCAACATAGTGGTTTCTGCGTAAAGTATCGACCTAGATCAGCCTAATTAAGCATGCCGCACAGGTTTACCTGGATAGACACTTTTCTGTTTCAGGAATCATTAATCTATACCTCTATTCCCCTTAGACGGAATGTGCAGTGGCCATTATGTTAGTTCCCTCGCGGGACAGCTCATATGAGAATGGGAGTAATGGCTCTACATGAGAAACAGTTCTTTACATCCAACGATGTTTGAAAAAGATGGAATATTGGTTTGGTGTTGACCATCCATCTGTCTGACCGTCTGTCTTTCAGTCTGTCCGTCCAGAGCTATATATCTAAATATATTTCACTAAGATTGCGTCAAAATCACCATGGTTATGTCTTGTAGCACTTGCATTGTATTTGTACTTGTACTGTTTATAAATAGTTTATATGAGCTGTCCCGCGAGAAAATCAACATTATGGCCTCTGAGTAATGTATCAACCCAGATCAGCTAGTGCAGTCCTTACAGGCTAATCCAGGTCTAGACATTCTGTCTCAGGGGGATAGAGGTATAGAGTAATGATTCCTGAATCAGAAAATTCAAAGGAGGCGAAAAGTGTCTACCCAGGTAAGCCTGCGTGTCCTGCTTAAGCTGATCCGGATCAATACTTTACGTAGAGTTCACAATGTTCGTTTTCCCCCCGGGACGGCTTATATCACAATTAACTTGTGTTTATTAAACACTCTACAGGGCACATTGATCAAAGTCGTCTCCTTCAGAAATGTCGTATGTGGGAAAGGGTTAATAATCTAATCACAGAATTTCATGATAGTGAACCATTAAAGTGGTGGGCGCTAGCATTAGATGATGGCTAATTTTAGTGTTGCATTTAAATTTGGTTTGTGTCATCAATAAAATCCTACAAAACCATCCCTGATGTTTTTTACACAGATCATTCTCCTGATAAAGATGTCTCTTGCAGCAGAATACTTTTTCAAAATATTATGAAATTATGGTAGAGGATCGATCAGACAAGAAAATTTCCTTAATCTTATAGAACAAGATGTGTTTGTGAAACACTGATGCCCCCCAATGGCAACATCTAGGTCAAAGGTCAAGGTCGCAAGGTATACACATGTGAGATATGGTAGCCTTACCTGTTATTGTTCAAAAGTAGTGGGGAAGGTTAAAAAAAAAATTGAGAATGGCAACATCTAGGTCAAAGGTCAAGATCGCAAGGTCAAAAATGTTGGTACTGACAGAAAGGTCATGTCACAAGGAATACACATGTGAAATATGGTAGCCGTATCTGTTATGGTTCAAAAGTAATGGCCAAGGTTAAAGTTTTTTTTCGAGAATGGCAACATCTAGGTCAAAGGTCAAGGTCGCAAGGTCAAAATTGTTGGTACTGACAGAAAGGTCATGTCACAAGGAATACACATGTGAAATATGGTAGCCGTACCTGTTATGGTTCAAAAGAAGTGGTCAAGGTTAAAGTTTTTTTCGAGAATGGCAACATCTAGGTCAAAGGTCAAGGTCGCAAGGTCAAAAATGTTGGTACTGACATGTGAAATATGGTAGCCATACCTGTTATGGTTCAAAAGTAATGGCCAAGGTTAAAGGTTTTTTTCGAGAATGGCAACATCTAGGTCAAGGTCAAGGTCGCAAGGTACTGACAGAAAGGTCATGTCACAAGGAATACACATGTGAAATATGGTAGCCATACCTGTTATGGTTCAAAAGAAATGGCCAAGGTTAAAGTTTTTTTCGAGAATGGCAACATCTAGGTCAAGGTCAAGGTCGCAAGGTGAAAAATGTTGGTACTGACAGAAAGGTCATGTCACAAGGAATACACATGTGAAATATGGTAGCCGTATCTGTTATGGTTCAAAAGTAATGGCCAAGGTTAAAGTTTTTTTCGAGAATGGCAACATCTAGGTCAAAGGTCAAGGTCGCAAGGTCAAAAATGTTGGTACTGATAGAAAGGTCATGTCACAAGGAATACACATGTGAAATATGGTAGCCGTACCTGTTATGGTTCAAAAGAAATGGCCAAGGTTAAAGTTTTTTTTTAGTATGGCAACATCTAGGTCAAAGGTCAAGGTCGCAAGGTCAAAAATGTTGGTACTGACAGAAAGGTCATGTCACAAGGAATACACATGTGAAATATGGTAGCCGTATCTGTTATGGTTCAAAAGTAATGGCCAAGGTTAAAGTTTTTTTCGAGAATGGCAACATCTAGGTCAAAGGTCAAGGTCGAAAGGTCAAAAATGTTGGTACTGACAGAAAGGTCATGTCACAAGGAATACACATGTGAAATATGGTAGCCGTACCTGTTATGGTTCAAAAGTAATGGCCAAGGTTAAAGTTTTTTTTGTGCAGACAGACAAACCAACAGACAGACAGACCAACAGACAGACAGGCCAAAAACTATATGCCCCCCGAATCGGAGATTACGTGGGGGCATAAAAATCAAAACCAGGCCTGAGGAGAATATTTTGAATGCAAATAGCTCCCAGATCCTGAATGGCCAGATCCCAGAATGGCCATATATTTTTTATTATTTGATTAGCTGACAGCAAAGGTCAATCTGAAACGACCTTTGTGAGGCAGTCATCAGATCTATATACAAGCAATCAAAGTTTCGGTATGGTTTTAATGAGGTTAAAGGTCACCAAAAGAATATTTCTTTAAACTTTTATGAAAATGGGCCAAAAGATTTTTAGAAGAGCTCTACAATTCGTTCGTTTAAGCCATATGATGTAATGCACCTTGAGGTCAAGGAGGATTTGTTTTATCAATCAACATGGTTTGAACGAATCTGGTAGAGGTTCGAAAAATCTTTTAAACAGACAACAAGAGAAAGTTGATGCAACGCATCAATGTCGCCGGAAATGCATACTGCAGTTATGCATAACACTAACATTATAGTAGTTGAATAAACAGTTATCAACTGAGGGGCATATTGGATCATCAGGGGCGGGGTCAAGTGAAAATGTATCATAACTTGCCTTGTTTTGTCAACGAAGTGAATGATAATTGAAGCCTTTCATTGTTTATGATCAATCTCCATTCCAAAGTAGGTTGACCATACACACAGCCAACTAATTATTGATCATACACAGTAATGAAAATGAGTAATCTTGACAATCATTACTCTTAGTATGTATACAGTGCTTTCATTAAGGAATAATTATAAGAATTGTGAATTACACATACACTTTTCAAGATGTTTGTCAGAATATTTGAATTCTATCATTTATCAATAAAACCACAAAACAGACAATTTAAGATTTGCATGCAATAGCACGTCATTTTATGTTTCCCCTATTAAAGTGAGTTTTCTCTTTTTCTCAAAATGATATTAGCTTGGCATCCTAATTAAATCATACCTTAACAAATGATGAAATGTAATCCAATATTTAAACAAGATGTGTTTGTGAAACACTGATGCCCCCCAATGGCAACATCTAGGTCAAAGGTCAAGGTCGCAAGGTATACACATGTGAAATATGGTAGCATTACCTGTTATTGTTCAAAAGTAGTGGGGAAGGTTAAAAAAAAAATTGAGAATGGCAACATCTAGGTCAAAGGTAAAGGTCGCAAGGTCAAAAATGTTGGTACTGACAGAAAGGTCATGTCACAAGGAATACACATGTGAAATATGGTAGCCGTATCTGTTATGGTTCAAAAGTAATGGCCAAGGTTAAAGTTTTTTCGAGAATGGCAACATCTAGGTCAAAGGTCAAGGTCGCAAGGTCAAAAATGTTGGTACTGACATGTGAAATATGGTAGCCATACCTGTTATGGTTCAAAAGTAATGGCCAAGGTTAAAGTTTTTTTCGAGAATGGCAACATCTAGGTCAAGGTCAAGGTCGCAAGGTACTGACAGAAAGGTCATGTCACAAGGAATACACATGTGAAATATGGTAGCCATACCTGTTATGGTTCAAAAAAAATGGCCAAGGTTAAAGTTTTTTTCGAGAATGGCAACATCTAGGTCAAGGTCAAGGTCGCAAGGTGAAAAATGTTGGTACTGACAGAAAGGTCATGTCACAAGGAATACACATGTGAAATATGGTAGCCGTATCTGTTATGGTTCAAAAGTAATGGCCAAGGTTAAAGTTTTTTTCGAGAATGGCAACATCTAGGTCAAAGGTCAAGGTCGCAAGGTCAAAATTGTTGGTACTGACAGAAAGGTCATGTCACAAGGAATACACATGTGAAATATGGTAGCCGTACCTGTTATGGTTCAAAAGAAATGGCCAAGGTTAAATTTTTTTTTTAGTATGGCAACATCTAAGTCAAAGGTCAAGGTCGCAAGGTCAAAAATGTTGGTACTGACAGAAAGGTCATGTCACAAGGAATACACATGTGAAATATGGTAGCCGTATCTGTTATGGTTCAAAAGTAATGGCCAAGGTTAAAAAAAATTTCGAGAATGGCAACCTCTAGGTCAAAGGTCAAGGTCGCAAGGTCAAAAATGTTGGTACTGACAGAAAGGTCATGTCACAAGGAATACACATGTGAAATATGGTAGCCGTATCTGTTATGGTTCAAAAGTAATGGCCAAGGTTAAAGTTTTTTTCGAGAATGGCAACCTCTAGGTCAAAGGTCAAGGTCGCAAGGTCAAAAATGTTGGTACTGACAGAAAGGTCATGTCACAAGGAATACACATGTGAAATATGGTAGCCGTATCTGTTATGGTTCAAAAGTAATGGCCAAGGTTAAAGTTTTTTTCGAGAATGGCAACCTCTAGGTCAAAGGTCAAGGTCGCAAGGTCAAAAATGTTGGTACTGACAGAAAGGTCATGTCACAAGGAATACACATGTGAAATATGGTAGCCGTACCTGTTATGGTTCAAAAGTAATGGCCAAGGTTAAAGTTTTTTTTGTGCAGACAGACAGACCAACAGACAGACAGACAGGCCAAAAACTATATGCCCCCCGAATCGGAGATTCCGTGGGGGCATAAAAATAAGACCACCTTCGAAATATATTATCAGTTAAACAAATAAATCTCATTGAAATTGTTTTATAATTCAAACTTAATTTTGAACATAAACTGAGCCCTACAACATGTTAATTTCCTTCCTTTTTTATAATGAAAATAACAAACTACTCATGTTTTAAAATTATATTATGATGAGCGCCCTTGTGTCAATGATGCTTAACAATATGCATATCGGAAGCAATATGCCTTTAGGGAATTTAATGACACATTTAAAATTGTCAAGGACGAAATAATTTTGTACGAAAGACCCGATTCGTGACCTACATTCTTCTTCGCAGAGGTGTCGTTCCTGAAACTCTCTTTATAGGCAGAGAGTGTTCGTTCAAAGTCATTTTTCTATTAAAACCAGTTTTATCTCGGTTTGTTCTTTTCTTCATTTGTTTCGAACCAAATAAACATTTTAAATCACCTATAATTTACTATTTGTAAGTGAGTGTAAAGAGCGGCTCTCTGCAAAGGAGATTGATCTACGCAGTTGGTATTCGCGAGTCACGCGATCAACAGTTTTAGCTTAGAATATACATGGATAAACATTATAAAATGAATTCCTCACAAATCAAGACATCTCTTTGAACATGAAAATAACATTCAGTAAGTTAAGATTGCTATTTTAAAGGAGAATTCGACGTGATTTTTACTTGATATTGACACATAATTTCAGTCTGCTTGCTGCAAGTCTCATGGGGACGGTTTTGTCTTCGTAAATAAAACCCAAAAAAAGAGATGCGAGTCAAAATAAAGAAACTATTAATACTTAAAACATCGGAATATTTATTTCATTTTAGATGTGTCATAACTTAGTGTTTTTAAACAAACGTAATTGTAATATGTTCAAGACATTTAAATTTGGTTTTTTCTAATAATAACTCCTCCTCCCATGTGATTTCCGAAAACCTATTAAAAATAGAAGTCGCGGGCTTCTGCCCGGCGACTAATAATAATTCCTAAAGAATTATCAAAATGTTCCCCTGTTATACAAGGCAAAACAGTCAGTTTTACTGATTAACCCTTTCCCCCATATAACAAATCTGCAGCAGATGACTTTGACAATATCTGGGCAAAAGCACATAAAACCCCTTTAAATCAAAGTACAATAATTGAATAGAGTTGAAAACATAGTAACAAAAGGAGAAATTGCTTGTTTTGAGCAATTTCTTCTTTTGTCGCCATGTTTTCAAAAAGCCGCCTGCTGCAGAGGCGTCAGAAAATGTCTAAATGAGGGAAAGGTTTAAAGTTATGTGTCCTGATAGAATTTAATGCAGAAGAATTGTAAAAACAGCCTACACTGATATCTCAGGGAAAGGGCTAAAGATTGACAAATTCTTGTGATTTTTTTTTCGCAAAAGTTTTATTATGCGAGAGACAGAATTCTTTCTTGTTCATATTCCTATCAGTTGCAGTTGCCTTATTAGAATAATATTACTTTTTTTAACCCATTCCCGTATACATAAAATAAGCAGGAAAAGACTTTTATAAAAATGTGAACATCTGTTTGTGAAAATATTACAGGAAAATGAATATGAGCAAGTGCTCCAGTTGGGCCACATTATGTTTTAAGAAGTTGTCTGATTCAGATGCGTCAAAATGCTGTGTCTGCATGTTGGAAAGGGTAAGAAAGTTTTCACTTCATGCATGTTTTATAAGTAAGCTTTAACCCTTTCCCTCATACGACAATTTTGCAGCAGACAACTTTAAGTGTATTTTGTCAAAACATCCATAATTGAATGGATAACCTATGACAAAAAGTGGAAAACATTGTGGCAAAAGGAGAAATTGCATGTTTTGTGCAATTTCTTCTTTTGTCACTATGTTTTCAAAAAGCTGTCTGCTGCAGAGGCGTCAGAAAGCGTCTATATGAGGGAAAGGGTTAACACATTTCTGCTTTCTCAAACAGAAAACATTTAAACCCATATAATAAACAGCAAAATTAACCACTTTCTGACGAATCCTGCAGGAGACAACAAACTTGAAAACATCTCCGCAAAAAAACCCGGCAAATCTCTACAAATGAAAGAATAATTATTGAATAATGTTGAAGACATTGTGGCAAAAGAAGAAATTGCTTATTATTGCCACATTGCAAAAGTCTCCTGCTGCAAATGCGCCAAAATGCATCTGCAGGTAGAAAAGGGTTAATGTGTCATGCTCCAGTCAAACGTGAACTGTAACATACTTATTAATTAATAAAGATCTGTCTGTGCATATGATCCAAATGAACATTATATTTGTCAACCCTTTCCAGTGGCCAATGGCCAAATCTAGGCGGTAGGGTGGGGAGAGGATCACACTAATTCTCACATTCTCACCCCCCCCCCCTTGTTTTCAAATCCTAGATTGGACACTTGCGTTCAAGAAACATTCAATTAGTACTAGTAATTGCCAAACAGTATAGAGCCAGATCTATCTGCGCAGGCTCACATATTAAGTCTGAGTCATTACATCCAAATACTCCTAAATACATTATTATTTCTTTCCAAACATCACGGTAGGCGCTTTCGGACGCCTCTGCAGCAGACAGCTTTTTGAAAACATATTGACAAAAGAAGAAATTGCTCAAAACGAGCAATTTCTCCTTTTCCCACAATGTTTTCCACTTTTAGTCATAGGCTATCCATTTAATTATAGAGATTTTCCATTTTTTGACAAAATATGTTCAAAGTCGTCTGCTGCAGAATTGTCGTATGAGGGAAAGGGTTAAGTATATTTTATTATAAAATTTGACTGCAGAAAAAAAGCACATTCATGAATTGGTCCACTGCTCTCGAAAATATGTCTCCAATATGACATACCCGGTAGTAAATATAATGTTTTTAACATGAAAATATATGTCAAATGTTTTCACTATGACAATGTCTTAGATAATACACCTTGTTATTTTATAATACAAAGAAATATTTATCTCATTTATATAGCAATAATACAAATCAAAGCGCCAATGGCACTGTAGTGGCGATCGTATGGAAAATCCTGCAAAGAAACAAGCAGTATATCGGTGTAGGGCTTGTGATGACTCTGGTGCGGGTAAATTTGAGAATGTATCAACCCTGCATCTTTTGACAGTAGAATAATGTTAGTTTGCCAGAATGTTGTCTTGGTGATTTTTTAGTTACGTTCTGAAATTGGTCATGATGTGTTCAAAATTAGGCCATTCCAAAGTTATGAAAAATCTAGTTGGTATTCGATAGACTACCATTTTAGCTCATTAGAATGGCTATTTGTAATCTAAATTGTTCGGGTAAACACATGTTCATCACCAGGTCGCTGGGCCATATTAAGATAAAATATTTTTTACACTTTAGAAATGACTAAATTATCAAGAAAGGAGAGAAAACAGTATCCATTATTTTGGTCTTTGTTTCAATGATGTCCGATATTAAACAGGTCTGTTCAATTTAGTCCCTTCACATTGCATGATTGAGGGTTGTCAGAGACATATAAACACAGTGTATTTATATGTCTCTGTGGTTGTTAAACTGCTTCGAATAATGTGAGTGCAAAAACAAACACAAAACATGCTCAAAAAGCACAATTTCACTATTTGCCAAACTGTTCAATTTAAAAAAATATAGGCGCATATAATATAATGCTCGATCTCCAAACTAAATTAGTCTACACTTTCAGCATTGATTGCTAATTGACTCTAGAACGTGCAGACGTGTATACATAACGTGTGTATACACACTGACATCGTGTGTCCTTTAAACCTTTGTAAACCAGTCTTATCATCTAGACGCTTTCATATATTTAATCAACTACACAATAAAGCGTTTATAATATTGAGAGTTATTTGCAAGGCAGATAGAACGCGCAATGATATTTATTATCTGCCCAATCATGACGAAGATAATATTTACATATTTTAACTCTGTAGATAATGTCTCGATAAAACTCAAATATTAGTAACAATCCGGTACCAAAGTAGCACTGACATGATTATTATTAATCACGTCTCTGCATCAATGATGGAACTATAACGGATGTGACTAAATTAGTTTGCAGTAAGGAAAGAAAATATCAACCGATTGTTCAAAACCAAGTATGTAAATATTTTTTGTTGTTGTTGTTTCTGTTAGCATTGTGGTGATTGTCAAACCAATCGCCACAAAAATCCTTCCCTTCAATGTCCCTATAATAAAATAGCTCAATTCTTTTTGAAAAACACAATCGAAACTGGAAAAATTGCTCAAAATGATAAACTTCATCCTTTTCACACAAGATTTAAAATCATAATTTTACATATGATTTTCTACCTAGTACACTTCTTCGTAGATGACTCTGCATGAATCAAATATGGTAAAAGCTCCTAACATAGTAATATTCCAGCTTTTATACTTTTCCCTTACTGTCTCAGATATATTCTAACAAGAGGGCCATGATGGCCCTGGATTGCTCACTGGATTTTATTTGTTTTCACTTTAGCCATATAAGCCCCGCCCCCCTGGTGGCCATAGTTTTTTGACCAATCAACATGGCTTGAAGGAATCTGATAGAGGGTCACCCTAGGAATATTTCTACAAAATTATTTGAAAATCGGCCAAACACTTTCGGAGGAGAAGATTTTTTAAGTTTTCACTAAAGTCATATAAGGCAAAATATCCCCGCCCTGTGGTGGCCATGTTTTCGACCAATCAACATGGCTTGAAGGAATCTGATAGAAGGTCACCCTAGGAACATTTCTACAAAATTATTTGAAAATCGGTCTGACACTTTTGGAGGAGAAGATTTTTTAAGTTTTCACTTTAGCCATATATATTAAGGCAAAATAGCCCAGCCCCCTGGCGGCCATGATTATCAACCAATCAACATGGCTTGATGGAATCTGATAGAGGGTCATCCAAGGAACATTTCTACAAAATTATTTGAAAATCTGACAACCAGTTTGGGAGAAGAAGAATTTTAAAAAAAAAAATCGGTTTGTTTCCATGGAAACCAGAATTCTGTACGGATCCCAAAAATTTGAAGGAATTCCGGTGAGGTCATTGAGAGGATGCTTTCTGTGAATTTCATCCCAATTGACGCACTGGTTACTGAGGAGAAGAAGTTGACGCACGACGGAAGTCGGACAAAAGGCGATCACAATAACTCAACTTGAGCACTTTGTGCTTTAAGGTGAGCTAAAAAGACAACGAAATGGCTTCATGCAAAGCGGATCTAATTACATCTTGTAACAATACGTAGCTACAATTAAATGTTTTGCATGAAGCCCACTAACTATGAAATCAGCTAATCAGGTAAATAATTATTGAGTAAACTCACCTGTAACTGTTGTCAAGTCCTTATGAAGCACATCATATTTCTTCTTAACTACTTTTCACATCTGCAAGTAAAAATAACACTGTATAATAATTACAATTTACTGACATCCAATAATGTGTCCTCACACTTGTTTACTCTTTTTGTATAACTGATCCTGACCTTTTTGTTAATAGTATATTTAATCTGTAATTATGGGCCGAGTGATTAGCGGCAGGGATTTAGAACCAGGGTCCCCAGTGAGTCACAGCAGCCATGGAGAAATGCCTTTAGGCAAGGCACATTTCCTAGTCTAGAACTGGTTTGTTTACCCAGGAGCATGAAAGAATGAGCTGTAGCCATGTTGTAACTGAAAACTGTGACCATACTCATTCAGCTAACCATGACTTTGTGACTGTTTCCATACACCAAGTCACACAGCTGATAAAATTAGATATTATCACAGTTCCCTTTGCAACATACAGACATATACTCTAGCACGCAACTCTTGAAAACAATTTGGCAAAAGGGTGAAATTGCTCATAATGAGAAATTTCTTCTTGCCACAATGTTTTCAACTTTATTAGATAATCATACTTAAATACTAAAGATATTAACTGTTTAATTAAGTTATGCAAAACTGTCAAAGTGGAAATGTAAATTATGCACCTAATAATAATCCATCAGAAAGGAATTCAGCTGTAGTATGACATTTAAATCCCTTTCCCACATGTATACGGACACTTTACGATGTCTCTGTAGCAGACAACTTTTGAAAACATTGAAATCATTGTGACGAAAGAAGAAATAGCTACCAAGGTGCAATTTCACCTTTTGCCAAATTGTTCTCAACCTTATTCAATAATGTGAAGTTCCCATATTTTCAAATAATTGTTTTTTTTTAAAGTTTTCTGCTGCAGATTTGTTGTATGTGGGAAATGGAAAGAGTTGAGAAGTCTAAAATGAAAACATCCCACTTAACCCTTTCCCTCATATAGACGCTTTCTGACGCCTCTGCAGCAGACGGCTTTTTGAAAACATAGTGACAAAAAAGAAATTTGACAAAACGTGCAATTTCTCCTTTTGGCACAATGTTTTCCACTTTTTGTCATAGGTATATTATCCATTCAATTATGGAGATTTTCTATTTTTTCACAAAATACGTTCAAAGTCGTCTGCTGCAGAATTGTTGTATGAGGGAAAGGGTTAAATATGCAGCAACTAAATCATTACAATTATAAGTTTGGGACAGTTCAATATATTGTAGAGGAATTAAAAGTCTTTGCAGGACAATGTCCTGTGTCTCCTGCAAACATGTCAGTTAGTGATGATTGGCAGCAGCATATAGACGAGATCCCTATGTGTCAATGTGCCAAGGCAAACGGCACATAATAATGTGCTTGTTTTTTAACATTTTTTTTTTAAATTTCAAATAATTATAAATTCTCGAGTTGATCAGTGCGTAACAGGCTCCAAAAGTCTTCTATGGATGATTTATTATGTCTTTTACCTTTTCCCAAATACAGACAGACACTTTCTGATGTCTCTGCAACAGAGGACTTTTGAAAACAGTGTAACTGGAAATGGAGAAATTGCTCATAATGAACAATTTCTCCTTATGCCACAATAATTGTTCTTTTATGTGTAGAGTTTCCATATTTTCACTTATTTAATTTACTTTCAAAGATTATTGCTGCAGCATTGTTGTATGTGGGAAAGTGCTAATTTCAAGCCTTTAGCCATTTTGATGGGAATATTTTAAAGAATGTACCTAATTCCAAGCCTTTAGCCATTTTGATGGGAATATTTTAAAGAATGCACCTGTATAGCTGTCTGTAATATGAAAACAACATAGGTTTTGAAGGTCAAATCAGCATTTCAGAACATGCAAAACGCCCCTTATCTAGATCTCGAGCTCTGCACTACTATTGTATAGCTATAAAACAATGGGATTTCTGACTGCATAATTTAAATCACCAAACCCTTTCCCAGTTGAGGTGGATTGTGACCTATTTGAATAGCAGATGACTTTTGAAAACATTCAAGCAAAAGGAGAAATTGCTCATGATGAGTATATTTTTTCCTTTTACCTCAAGGTTTTTACCTCTATTCAATAATTATATATATTCAATTACAGAGATTGTACATAATTATTATGTTTGCCCATAATGTTTACTTAGTCTTAGTAAGAAAGGATTAATTAAGATAAATTGGCACATTTAAGAGGTTTATGTAAATAAATCCATGTTTGAAATTGGAAGACTGAACCCTTACCCACATACAACAAATATGCAGGAGACGACTTCAAAATCATTTTGGCAAAGATATATAGTATACGTTAGGGCTGTAACGATACATTTGAATATTCAATATAACTGAATACAGGTCTGTCCGAAACGTATTCGTTATTCGTTTCATCCAGAACCGAATATTTACAAATATAATGCAATTAAAGCTGTATGATATAAACTAAAATCAATTTAATTGAACTACAAACATATCAAACCTTTTGTCACACTAGCAAACCTCTTCAGTTTCATAGCACATTCGGGCCTATATTTATATAGTTCCCCACCCACAACAGCTGACCAATGATTTTGCAACATATTTTTTTGCATTTTCTCAAAATATATTTGATATTGTGTACGATGTATGCCAACGCTTGTCTGCTTTTCTCTCAGTTGATTTTGGGGCATTACTGAATTATTATTAAAGCAAGTAATGTGAGTTGGTATAGATCTCGACATGCGTAATGTTCCTAGGAACATGTGTACTAAGTTTCACTTGAAAATGTTGAATTGTTTTTGATATATGAGGTTAGAGATTTTGTGACGTAGCAGACGACAATGCCAAGGTGACATTACCAAACCCAGACTTTTTATGAGGTACGGTTTTGTGATGAAGCAGACGATGACGGCAAGGGTATCACAATACCCCAACTTTCTTTTCTTCGAAAAACAGACAAGGATGATTATTGAATAGAGTTGAAATTATGAGCAATTTATTTTCTCGCAACAATGTTTTAAAAAGTTGTCTGCTGCATATCATATATATCGGCATGTTGCATGAAATAAAATGTTTAACAAAGGAAATAATAAAACAAGATACATTTTCTGTTCACATATAAACAACTTTAATGTAAGTCAGAAATATATAGACTATAATAATTTTATATTAACCCTCTCCAACATGCAGACACTTTCTGAAGCCTTCATGGTGGAGTGCCCTTGGGCAAGGCACATTTTCTAGCCTAGTACTGGTTTGTTTACCCAGGGATCATGAATAAGTGAACTGTCGCCGTGATATAACTGAAATATTGTTGAAAGCGGCGTAAAACCCCAATAAATAAATAAATAATTCTGAAGCCTGAGACTGCAGCAGACAACTTTTTAAAGCATTGTGACAAAAGGCAAAATTGCTCATCATGATCAATTTCGCCTTTTGTCACAATGTTTTCAACTCTGATGTATACTTTCATTTATAGAGTTTTCTATGTTTTAGCCTAGATGTTTTTAAAGTCGTTTGCTGCAGATTTGTTGTGGGAAATGGTTTTAAAAAAGTGATTATCTTATATCATCTTGGACTTCACAGACCACACATTAAGTGACAGCTCCTTACAATTTATTGCTCTCTGTCATTTTTCTCACCTATGCATCAGCTGTCCTTTTTCTCACCTATGCATAAGTTTTCCTTAACCCTTTCCCTCATATAGACGCTTTCTGACGCCTCTGCAGCAGACGGCTTTTTGAAAACATAGTGACAAAACGAGCAATTTCTCCTTTTACCACAATGTTTTCCCATTCTCAGGTATCCATTTTTTGACAAAATATGTTCGAAGTCGTCTGCTACAGAATTGTCTTATGAGGGAAAGGGTTAAATGCTACCTATTATAGTTTGATCTGATTTGAAACAGTATAGGAGGGAAAGGGTTAAATGCTACCTATTATAGTTTGATCTGATTTGAAACAGTATAGGAACTTTTGACTCATCAAATTAATTCACTGGAAAACATTGTAGGAAAAGGAACAAGAGCGCCGCGAGCGAATGCAAAGGCTGTTCAGTTTTATTCTAAGTCAAACAAGGGGCATAAATGAATAGTTATTAACCCTTTCCTCATACGACAATACTGCAGCAGACGACTTTGAACATATTTTGTCAAAAAGATAGAAAATCTCTATAATTGAATGGATAACCTATGACTAAAAGTGGAAAACATTGTGACAAAAGGAGAAATTGCTTGTTTTGAGCAATTTCTTCTTTTGTCGCTATGTTTTCAAAAAGCTGTTTGCTGCAGAGACATTAGAAAGCGTCTATATGAGGAAAAGTGTTAAAGCCAGCGTTATGTGACTTGGTATAGACATGCATATCGTTCCTAGGAATGAATGAATGAATATAATATTGTTTTACGGCGCATCGCCAGCTAAGGTCATTTAGCGCGCATTTAAATTTAATTATTCATGATCCCTGGGTAAACAAACCAGTACTAGGCTAGAAAATGTGCCTTGCCCAAGGGCACTCCACCATGATCGTAGTGCCGCGACTGGGGATCAAACCCGGGACACCCGGTTTCGAAATCCCAGACGCTAACCACTCGACTCGTTCCTGAGTAAGACTAAGGAACATGTGTACAAAGTTTCATTTGAAAATAATGAATGTTTTTTTTTTTAGTTATGAGGTAAGGCTAAAGTTTTTGTGACATCGCAGACGCAGATGCAGACGACAAAGGTATCACATTTCGAAAACAAGAGGCCCATGAGGGCCTATGCTCTACTGGTATGGTTCTTTGGTCATTTTCAATCCAGAGCATGTATGTATGGTGAAGATCGGATAGTAAATGGAGGCTCTTTTGTGTTCACAAGCTGTATTATAGCAATTTTTACAATTTCATGGACCATAATCCAATCTTGCATGGGCGGATCTGGCTGATTTTCAAAAGGAACCAAGCTGTCATCAATATTTAACTACTATCTAAGTTTGGTGAAGATCAGATAGTAAATGGAGCCTCTATTGTGTTCACATGCTCAATTATAGCAATTTGGACAATTTCAAGGGCCATAATCCAGTCTTGCATGGGCGGATCTGGCTGGTTTTCGAAAGGAACCGAGCTCACATAGATATCTAAATACTGTATAAGTTTGGTTGAGATACAATCAAAAGTGAAGACTGTATCGTGTTAACAAGCTCTTTTATAGCAATTTTGACCATTTCAAGGGTCATAATCCAGTCATGCATGGGCGGATCTGGCTGGTTTTCGAAAGGAACCGAGCTCTTATGGATATCTAACTACTGTATAAGTTTAGTTGAGATACAATAAAAAAAGAAGACTGTATCGTGTTAACAAGAAATTGTTTACGGACGCACGGACGGACGCACGCATGCACGCACGCACGACGGACAAATCGCCACGACATAAGCCCTTCTGGCCTTTGGCCAGTAAAGCTAAAAACAGACAAGCTAAAAATGCATTTAATTTGTGCTATTTAATAGCATTCATATGATAAGTATCAATTTTTTCATTTATTCAATATGAATACAGTTAGACCAATATTTACGGGTTTCATATATGATCATTGTTAAACTGCTGGAGACAACTTGAAAACATTTAGGAAAAAAAATGGATAATTAGTGAAAATGAAAAATATAATAATAGTAATTTTAGAGTTGAAAATATTGCGCTTTTGCCATTGTTTCCGAAAGTCGTCTGCTGCAGATTTGCCCGAAATAGTCTACATTTACGTAAAGTAAAATTCTGTTCACAAGTTGAACGTAGTTTATATTTTGCATCTGCTCCTCACATAAAATATTACGCTTAACCCTTTCCCTCGTACGACAATTCTGCAGCAGACGACTTTGAACGTATTTTGTCAAAACATAGAAAATCTCCATAATTGAATGGATAACCTATGACAAAAAATGGAAAACATTGTGGCAAATGGAGAAAGTGCACGTTTTGTGCAATTTCTTCTTTTGTCACTATGTTTTCAAAAAGCCGTCTGCTGCAGAGGTGTCAGAAAGCGTCTATATGAGGGGAGGGTTACGTTCCAAGAAGTCTCCTAGAATGCGTTCAGATCAATTACAAGAGAAAATTGATGCAACGCATCAATGTCGCCGGATATCCATAGTGCAGTTATGCATAACACTAACATTATAGTAGTTGAATAAACAGTTATCAACTGAGGGGCATATTGGAACATCAGGGGTGGGGTCAAGTGAAAATGTATCATAACTTGCATTGTTTTGTCAACGAAGTGAATGATAATTGAAGCCTTTCATTGTTTATGATCAATCTCCATTCCAAAGTAGGTTGACCATACACACAACCAACTAATTATTGATCATAAACAGTAATGGAAATGAGTAATCTTGCCAATCATTAGTCTTAGTATGTATATATATACAGTGCTTTCATTAAGGAATAATTATAAGATTTGTACATACACTTTTCAAGATGTTTGTCAGAATATTTGAATTTTATTATTTTTCAATAAAACCACAAAACAGACAATTTAGGATTTGCATGCAATAGCACGTCATTTTACCTTTCCTCTTTTAAAGTCAACAGTGGACACCTTTGCAGCAATCTGCTTTTAAAACAATGAGATAAGGGTTAAATCGCTGAAGACATGAGTTTTCTCTTTTTCTCAAAACGATATTAGCTTAGCATCCTAATTATATCATACTTTAACAAATGTTGAAATGTAGTCCAATATTTATAAATTAGACCACCTTCGAAATATAATATCAACTAAACAGTTAAATCTCATTGAAATTGTTGTATAATTTAAACTTAATTTCGAACATAAACTTAGCCCTACAACATGTTAATTTATTTTAATTCTTTCCTTCCTTTTTTTTTATAATAAAACCAAAAACTACTCATGTTTTATATTATGATGAGCGCCCTTGTGTCAATGATGCATAACAATATGCAGATCGGAAGCAATATGCCTTTAGAAATAAATGACACATTTAAAATTGTCAAGGACGAAATAATTTTGTACGAAAGACCCGATTCTTTCTTATTCGCAGAGGTGTCGTTCTTGAAATTCTCTTTATAGGCAGAGAGTGTTCGTTCAAAGTCATTTTTCCATTAAAACCAGTTTTATCTCGGTTTGTTCTTTTTTTCATTTGTTTCGAACCTAATAAACATTTTAAATCACCTATAATTTACTATTTGTAAGTGAGTGTAAAGAGCGGCTCTCTGCAAAGGAGATTGATCTACGCAGTTGGTATTCGCGAGTCACGCAGGTGCGCGTAAGTAAGTAAACAAATTAGACTGCGACGTAAAGGTTTGTAGTTATCGACTTTTGATTACATGTAGTATATAGTGTAAAATAAAGTATAGCAGTCTAGCTAATAGGGACTGTTTTGTCTTCGTAAATAAAACAAAAAAACATAAATGCGAGTCAAAATAAAGAAACTGAAAATACCTAAAACATCGGAATATTTATTTCATTTTAGATGTGTCATTACTTAGTGTTTTTAAACAAACACAATTGTAATATGTTCAAGACATCTAAATGTGTTTCTTTCTAATAATAATCCCCCCTCCCATGTGATTTCAGAAAACCTATTAAAAATAGAAGTCGCGGGCTCCTGCCCGGCGACTAATGAGAAGAAAAACAGATCACCTTAATTTACCACCTACTAAATATCATAGGAGAATTCTGTCTTATTTTACCAATAAATCTTGCACGTGAACACTGTAAAATGTCAAAGTTACATTCTAACAAATAATAGGATTTTTGCCTTTCTTATTTTAAAATTACTTTCTACTGAATTAATAAAAACCAATTACACTGACGTTAGACAGAATCTAGACTGGAATCGTTCCCTGTAACCCTTTCCCTCATACGACATTTCAAAAAGCTGTTTGCTGCAGAAGCGTCAGATTAAGCATCTTTAACCCTTTCCCTCATATAGACGTTTTATGACGCCTCTGCAGCAGACGGTTTTATGAAAACATAGTAACAAAAGAAGAAATTGCACAAAACGTGCAATTTCTCCTTTTGTCACAATGTTTTCCACTTTTAGTCATAGGTTATCCATTCAATTATAGAGATTTTCCATTATTTGACAAAATATGTTCAAAGTCGTCTGCTGCAGAATTGTCGTATGAGGGAAAGGGTTAAAACATCGGAATATTTATTTAATTTCAGATGTGTCAGTTATAATTGAGTGTTTTTAAACAAACGCAATTGTAATATGTTCAAGACATTTAAATTTGTTTTTTTCTAACAAAAACTCGTCCTCCCATGTCATTTCTGAAAAGCTATCAAAAATATAAGTCACGGGCTTCTGCCCGGCGACTAATAATCAATCGAGAGAGTTGAAAAGCTTTGTGGAAAATGGAGACATTGTTCATTCTGAGATGATGCTCATTCTCAGCATTAAGTCTCCTTTTGCCACATTTTTTTTTGTTTTCAAAAGTTGTCCACTGCAAATACATCTAAAGTGTCTGTCTGTGGGAAAGAGTTAACCCTTTCCTTCATATAGACGCTTTCTGATGCTTCTGCAGCAGACAGCTTTTTGAAAACATAGTGACAAAAGGAGAAATTGCTCAACACTTTTAGTCATAGGTTATCCATTCAATTATAGAGATTTTCTATTTTCTGACAAAATATGCTCAAAGTCATCTGCTGCAGAATTGTCGTATGAGGGAAAGGGTTAAGTTGTTCACGGTAATCTTAACATATATTTATATAGGTCTCCTAAGAATAAGATTGTTATCAACAAATTAGTAGTAATGAAAAAACCTTCAGTTTATTGAACCCTTTTCCACATGTAGTCGCATTTTCACGCATCTGCAGCTTTTAAAAACATCGTACCAAAGGGAGAAATTGCTCAAAACGAGCAATTTCTCCTTTTGCTACAATGTTTTTGATTTTTTTTTCAGTAAATATACCTACAATTATGGAGACTTTCCATATTTTTGAGTAGACATTTTGAAAGTTGTCTACCCTTTCCCACATGCAACAACTCTGCAGCAGACGACTTTGAAAACATACCCGAAATTCTCAGGCAACTCCCTTTAAATGGGGAGTACACTAACTGAATAGAGTTGAAAACATGGTGACAAAAGGAAAAATTGCTTGTTTTGAGTAATTTCTTCTTGTTTCGCCAATATTGTTTTCAAAAAGCTGTCTGCTACAGAGCCGTGAGAAAGTGTCTATATGAGGGGAAGGGTTGGAGTGTTCAACCCTTTGCTGACATGGAGAAATCACTCTGCAGCAAATAAGGTTTTGTTTCTTATTTTTAGAAAATGGAGAAATTGCACAAAACTAGCATTATCTCTTTTTCCAAAAATGTTTTTAATTGACTTAAATTGATTCAATTATACTTCCTTTTTCTTAAATATTTTCCAAAGCAGACGTACACTGTCACACATCTATTATAATCAAGGCAATACTTAAGCAAGTTCTCCTTTTCCACAATTCTGTGATAATTATATATAAGTCATGTAAGTCTATATTATATTCAGAGACAAAATTTAAATGAATTTGAGATGAAAAAGATACAAAAACAAAGATACGTTACAAGATAAAGTTCACAGAAAACTTCAGATATGACAACCGAAGCGGGATGATTTCACATAGACAACATTTGACAACATTTGACACCTGTCAATTGTTCAAATTGCTCATTATAAATCTTTCATTTTTCCAAATTGTTAAAATTGTTTGTCTGATGATTGTAAAGCAGACAAACTTTGAAAAGTCATGTGAAATAATGGGATAATTTATGGGCCAGTTCCCATAACTACATTTATAACCCCTACAAATATCGTTGAATAATCATTGTAGATCCAATACCTTCTATCATACCTTTACAGGGCGCTAGTTTGATTGATTGATTGTTTGGTGTTTACGCCACTTTAAACAATTTTTCAATTATATATATACATGTATATATCATGGCATTTCCTGCCTATTTTTACCAGTACTTCTGGTCCATTTATCCTAACACCAGCAAGTCAGTTGTAATGCTAACCCAGCAAACCTCGTCAACACCATGGAGGGCAGCCATTACTACCAAATTTTAATAAGTCTTTGGTATGACCCGTCGTGGGATTGGACCTCCCACACCGAGGTGGACGCTCTACCACTAAACCACTGAGGCGGTCTTCAGGGCTCTAGACAGGGGTGCCTATCTAGTGTTCTAAGATCTCTATTTCACCCAGAACCCTCGCCCACTTTTTGGAGTGTAATGGACAGAACATATGTTTTGATTGACTAAAATACTGCATCTAATTTGCATATCGCTTCTATGAATAAATTGCCTCACTGAGACAATCTTTTGAGTACCCAAAACATAGGGTTTGCATGCTTTGGTAAAAGCAGTGCATATGTTGGGAAAAGGAGATTTTAACTCATCCTTATAATTATAACACTCTGCCTTTAACTATAATTAAGGCTTTAAACCTTTCCCACATAGTATAAATCTGCAGATGACGACTTCGAAAACATTTAGTCAAAAATATATATAGAAACTCTGAGAAAAAAAAAAGACTTTAAATGAAAGAACAACTAGTTAATAGACTTCAAGAAAATGCTCATTTTGCCAAGGAGGGCAGCCATTACTACCATTTTCGAAGTCTTTGGTATGAACCAGCTGGGTATTGAACCCATAATCTCCCGCAACTGAGGCGGTTGCTCTACCACTACACAGACAGACGAGACGGTCTGTATCAATTTTGGGTTTTAATGCATCTGCTTTCAGTGATGAGTGAAGAATCACAGTTTTTAAGCCTTTCCCTCATTTAGACGCTTTCTGATGCCTGACTGCAGCAGAAAGCTTTTTCAAAACATAGTGACAAAAGAAGAAATTGCTCAAAAACGAGCAATTTCTCCTTTTGCCACAATGTTTTCCACTTTTAGTCATAGGTTATCCAATCAATTATAGAGATTTTCTATTTTTGACAAAATATGTTCAAAGTGACATCTGCTGCAGAATTGTCGTATGAGTGCAGTTTCTTCTTTTGTCACTATGTTTTCAAAAAGCCGTCTGCTGCAGAGGCGTCAGAAAGTGTCTATATGAAGGAAAGGGTTAAGTTATAATATTTATGCACATAATTTTGTTATGGCATTTGGACTATGTTATACAGCAAAATATATCTGCATGCTGTGTGTAAATTACAGTCAGTTCAGTATACGCGTCTAAATGCAATTTCATAATGAAATTATAAATGGAAAACCCATGATACCTAAAAACTAGAGGTTATGAAATATCATCACACTCTCAAAAATACAACAAATCTTAAGTTGGGGTCATGGAAAATATTTGGTCAAAAATATTAAAACTCTATAAAAGAAAGAATCAAAGCGCTGAAGGCACTGCATTTGGTTGGGTACATAAAACTGTTCAAACATTTGCCTTTGCATAGAAGTGTGATTTATAAACTATGCATTGTTTATAAATATTACAACTTCGGGTAAAAGAATAAATGACGCATCCGTTAAAATTAAATGCCATTTTAGTTGTCTATAAAAATAAATCATGAGACATACATGTGAATATTATATTTAATTTCCAAGTTTCAAAAGACATGTAAAACAAATGGATAACCATTATGGCCCCGACTCACTCATCTAAGTATTTACCAAGTTTTGTTACAAAAAAAATCACAATTGACCAAAGGTTTCTAAAATCTTACTCAAAAGCTTCCTGTTTAACAAGAGATTTTTCAAGTTTTCACTATAGCCTTATAAGGCCAAATAGCCCTGCCCCCTGGTGGCATGTTTTTCGACCAATCAACTTGGCTGGAAGGAATCTGATAGAGGGTCACCCTAGGAACATTTCTGCAAAATTATTTAAAAATCGGCCTGACACTTTTGAAGGAGAAGCTTTTTTTGAGTTTGCACTATAGCCATATAAGGCAAAAAAGCCCCGCTCCCTGGTGTCAAAGGAACACTTCTTTAAAATAATTTGAAAATCTGCCAACCAGTTTGGTAGAAGAAGAATTTTAAAGTTTTTATTTTCGTTGCCATGGAAACCATAATTCTGCATGAATCACAAACATTTGAAGGAATTCTGGTGAGGTCAATGAGAGGATGCTTTCTGTGAAGTTTCATCCCAATTGACTCACTCGTTACTGAGGAGAAGATGTTGACGGGCGACAGACGCCGGACAAAAGGAGATCACAATAACTAACTTTCAGCACTTCGTGCTCAGGTGAGCTAAAAAAGAAACATCTATCCAAATGAAAGAGTAATTGAAATCATGTAGAAAATATCGAGAAAAAGGCAGTACTAATATTTATATGAGCACTTTAAAAGAAACATGCTTCAGACTTCAGAGGCTTTTGAATTCATTTGCATTATAAAAGGATTAAATGCTCCAGAGAAAACCAATACCTGTGCCGTCCGCTTTTTACTCTACAGTCTACACCTAAACTGGCCGCTGTTTCCTTTAAAGGGTGTTTAAGCTTGCCAAATCAATTAAGGATGCGTGACCATACACTGTTAATATTTCGACAACAGATGCGGACTTTAATTGTAACTTTTGTTAAGTTAAGGAAAGGGGGAACATGTAGTTTAGCAGTCCTCAGAAATTTATACTTATTTAAGCTTGAGATAATTGTTTTTGTGTGAACTTTTTTTCCAAGTATGTACTAAGATATATTTTGATACCTCATTCTGATATTCAAGTGACATTTTTCTAATTTTACAGGATGTGAGACCTTGTAGCTTGCTATGAAACTGTGCCGTTTCGACTTCCTTCCTCACAATGCCGTTTGGGAAAAGAAAGAAGACGAGGACGTACAGTGTGAGAAAGAACGAAAGTAAACTAAAGATTAAAAACGAGAGCATTTTCTACAATCCCAAAATAAATGTGTTATTGATTTTTCATTTTTCATAACATATACAAAGAAAGTCTCATCTTAAATAGCAAAGTATTTGTTCCTAATATTCTATGTACAATCCTTGTGTGTAGCCACTGTGTATGTGTGTGTATATATATATATATATATAGATCGCGTCCGCACTTTAGACCCTCCCCCCCATACCGTTGTATTTATAAATAGAATTCGACGATCACGATTTCTCTGCAAATGTGTTACTATCATTTTAAATGCATTTTATGACGCACATGTTTGTTTTTTTATACTATATTCATGTGGCCGACAAGGCACAAAGAAAATATTTTCAATTCTGTTTTTATCTACATTTTCAATGCGTGATTGAAAATTCAAATACCGTATCTGGAGCTTAAATCGGAAATAGTTCTCCCTGTAGCAGTTCACTCATTGAGATTTATAAATCTCTCCGCGTTCATGTTTTAAAATACAATGTTTCATTTTATTTCCGAATTCTCTTTGAATATAAGAACCACATAAGAAAACAAAGACGATATAAATATATCATGAGCTCATTTTGTCAGCCATTTTCTCCTTCAGATGTGTCCAAATACATAAGTCACATGGTAAACGTTAACCCAAGTTCACTCATGTTGACGCATTCTGACGCTTCTGCAGAAGACGACTTTTGAAAACATTGTGGCAAAAGGAGAAATTACTCTTTATGAGAAATTTCCTCTTTTGGCACAATCATTTCATAACAGTATTCAATAGTTGTTCTTTCATTTATAGTGAGTTTCCATTTTTTGTCTACATGTTTTCAAAGTCGTCTGCTGCCAATTTGTTATATGTGGTAAAGGTTAACCCTTTCCGTCATACGACAATTCTGCAGTAGACGACTTTGAACATATTTTATCAAAAGAAAGAAAATCTCTACAATTGAATGGATGACCTATGACTAAAAGTTAAACACATTGTGTCAAAAGGAGAAATTGTCACTATGTTTTCAAAAAGCTGTCTGCTGCAGGTGTGACTTTTTACATACCAGTAAATAAACAAAGAAGAAAAAACTTGTTCGTAAATCAATTTCCTGATAAAATTACCCCATTGTTTACAAATCGTAGATTGGACACTGATGTACCAATCATTGTTCTCTACTAGCAATGTATTCTAAATTTCTTCTAAGTCAACAATTCATGCAAAACTATTTATGCATTAACCTTTTCCCACGTATAGACGCTTTCTGACGCCTCTGCAGCAGCCGACTTTTGAAAACAATGTGGCAAAAGGAGAAATTGCTCATGATGAGCAATTTCCCCTTTTGCAACAATGTTTTCAACACTTATCACAAAAAATATCCTTTCATTTAAAGAGATGTTAGCAATTTTTGTCTAGATATTTTCAGTCATCTGCTGCAGAATTGTCATATGTGGGAAAAGGTTAAACTATTGCAACAGTTTTCCAATATGATTGAATAATAGCAGACGACATTATCCCTCATATAGACGCTTTCTGGCGCCTCTGCAGCAGACGACTTTTGAAAACACTCTGGCAATAGAAGAAATTTCTCATAATGAACAATTTCTTAATTTACCTTAAGTGTTTTTAAGTCAATTAAATAATTGAACTCTCATGCATTTATTGGGAGTTTTCACACTTTTGCCAAGACAGTTTCATGGTCTTCTGCTGCAGATTTGTTGTATGTGTGAAAAGGTTAAAATTGGCATATCAGGTAAAGATCCTTCCAATCGACAGCAGACAACCATTTCAAAACATCTTGGCAAAATAAAAGTATAATTATTATAATTAATTAAGTTATTGACAAGAAACCGCTGAAGACGGTTACAAGGCCGGATAATGTCGGCAATTTTACCTTGAAAATCAACAAACCAAGGTCAAGTTCAAAGTAACCATAGAAATCAATAGAACTTGTTACTGGTTACCTTGAAACTTTAACCAAAATGTTGATGGACAGACAGACAGACAGACGGACATCGCCAATCTATAGAACGGAATTGCTAGAGCAATCCGGCCAATAACCCTTTCCTACATATATATCTGCAGCAGACGACTTTTGAAATTATTGTGGATATACTGAGCAATTCCTCCATTTGCCACTATGATTTCAACTCTATTTAATTAAATTATTCTATCATTTATAGAGATTTTCTGTATTTTGGACTTGATAAAATATAAAAGTCATCTGTTGCAGATTAATTGTATATGGTCAAGGTTTAAATAGAGTTGAAAACATTGTGGCAAAAGGAGATCAAATTGTCACTTTTACACAATGATTTCAAATGTCACCAGTGTTGAAGGGGCATAAAGATGCATTTACTTGACCAAAAAGGTTAATCATTAACCCTTCCCCTCATACGACAATTCTGCATCAAACGACTTCGAACATATTTTTGCCAAAAAAAGAAAAATCTCTACAATTGAATGGATAACCTATGACTAAAAGTGGAAAACATTGTGGCAAATGGAGAAATTGCTCGTTATGAGCAATTTCTTCTTTTACCACAATGCTTTCAAAAGTCATCTGCTGCAGTGGCATCAGGCAGAGTGAGAAAGCGTCTGTATGTGGGAAAGGGTTAAATCCAAGTTAAATTGTAGCCTTTGTCAGTCCCAAGCTCTTAAAATAACAATTTAAAAGATTGCAATTATTTACTTCAAGTATACAGAATCTTAGAAGGAAAATAATGAAATATTAATAAACCCTTTCCCACATACAGCAGATCTGTAGCAGGTGACTTTGAAGACATCAAGGCAAAAATAAAAAGAAATTCTAAATCTAAATGAAAATATAATTATGTATGGAATAGAGTTGAAAGCATTGTGGCAAATGGAGAATTGCTCATTACGCTTGCTTCATCAGGCGCCAGAATGAGTCTTTATTGTTGGAAAGGGTTCAAATGTTTAATCTAAACTTGTTAACACTTGTTTTTCAGGTTTTTACTAACAATTAATTACCATTATATACCTTGAAACTTGGAAGTGGGATTTTGACGCAGACATAAAAACATTGTGTAAAGTGGAGAATACTGGTAAAAACTATTTCTCCTTTTCCCACAATGTTTTAAAAAGTCTTCAGCTGAAAGGGTATTAATGTTGACTATATCAGTGGCAGAAATGTTAAAGGGTTAAAACCTCTTGACTCCAAACTGGTTTTAAACCTTTCCATGTACATGTACAACAAAATCTGCAGCAGACGACTTTCAAAACATCTTCGCAAAAATATGAAAATTGTCTGTAAATCAAATTGGATAGAGTTGAAATCATTGACTCAAAAAGAAGGAATTACTCGTTATGAGCAATATCTCCTTTTATCACAATGTTTTCAAAAGTCATCTGCAGCAGAGCTGTCAAATGTTTGTATGAGGGAAAGGATAAACAATGAAACTAAACCCTTCCCACTTGTAGACGCATTTTGACGCATTTACAGCAGACGACTTTTGAAAACATTGTGACAAAAGAAGAAATAGCTCAAAACAAGCAATTTCTGCTTTTGTCACAAAGTTTTCAACTTTTTACAGTTATTTTACCTTCATTATAGAGATTTTCTGTGTTTTAGTGTGGATGTTTTCAAAATCGTCTGCCCGTAGATTTGTTGTATGTGGGAAAGGGTTAATACACACATATAAATATAGACACATAATAGGTGCCAGTACCTGAAGGTAAATAAACTACCAAAAGTCCATTCAATATTTTAACAACAGTGTGGTCCGAAAGTATATAGCTAGTGGGTAAAATCAACGTTGTGATTAATTGCCAATAAAATCCTTCAGCAGTCACATATATTGTAGGGTGACATTAACCCTTTTTCCCAAATACATAAAATTTGCAAAGGGTTAAATCCATTCCCAAAATGAAAATTTGGTGATTATAATCATATAAATGCAACAAAATAAGTAATCTGCTGCTATTATAAGGCATTCAAACAAAGTAGTCTATGTCAGGCAAAGGATTTACTCTTTCCCTCATATAGACGCTTTCCGATGCCTCTGCAGCAGACGGCTTTTTGAAAGCATAGTGACATTGAAGAAATTGCTCAAAACAAGCAATTTCTCCTTTTGCCACAATGTTTGCCACTTTTATATATAGTCATCATGACATGGGTACGATTCATTGAATAAATAATAATAGAGATTTTCTATTTTATGACAAAATATGTTCAAAGTCATCTGCTGCAGATTCGTTGTATGAGGGAAAGGATTTAAACTACCGGTAATCAATAAAAAAGAAATGTTGGTTCGTTAATCCTCAAATGGCTATTTAACCCGTTCCCTCATACAACAAATCTGCAGCAGATGACTTTGAACATATTTTGTCTGCTGCAGAGGCGTCAGAAAGTGTCTATATGAGGGAAAGGGTTAAGTAGCCACATTTCATCTAGGTGACTGCAAAATTAGACAAGTAAATTGACTGTCGAGGCGAAACTATGGGAAATCTCCATAGATGGCTATATTAGTTTAATAAGTTAAAAAGTTTGAAACATATTGCCCTCTGCTGCAGATTCATCAAAATGTGTCTGTATGTGGGGTCGGGGTTTACTGACTCGTGGGGATAGGTGTCCTGTGTTGAATTATATGTTCGTATTTGGAACATATAGTGATATATGCATGTAAATGCATAACATTTATCAATTTAACCAACATTTCTCCAGTTCTTTCAAGCCATTCATGCAAAATTTAAGACAAGTAAATTGACTGTCGATGCTAAACCATGGAAAATCTCCATAGATGGCTATATTAGTTTAATAAGTTTAAAAGTTTGTAACATTGCTCTCTGCTGCAGATTCATCAAAACATGTCTGTATGTGAGGTCTCGTGGGGATAGGTGTCCTGTGATGAATTATATGTTCGTATTTGGAGTGATATATGCATGTAAATACATAACATCTATCAATTTAATCAATTTGTCCTTAGTTGCTTTTAACCCTTTCCCTCATATAGACGCTTTCTGATGCCCTGCAGCAGACAACTTTTTGAAAACATAGTGACAAAAGAAGAAATTGCACAAAACGTGCAATTTCTCCTTTTGCCACAATGTTTTCCACTTTTTGTCATAGGTTATCCATTCAATTATGGAGATTTTCTATGTTTTGAAAAAATATGTTCAAAGTCGTCTGCTGCAGAATTGTCCTATGAGGGAAAGGGTTAACCAACATTTTCTCCAGTTCTTTCATTAACCCAGTCATGCAAATTCATCATGGCAGCTCCATGTCTGCTCAATTAGACCATGAATGGTCTGCATGTCATTGTAATTCACATATTCAAGCATTTCCAAGACATGCTACTTCGACCCTTACTTACAACAAATCTGCAGCAGACGACTTTGAAAACATTGTGACAAAAGTCTGAAAGAAATGTCCATAACAGACAGCTTTAATTGTTAAATAAAGTTGAAAACATTGTGGCCAAAGCAGAAATTGCTCATCATGAGCAATTTCACCTTTGGCCACAATGCTTTCAAAACTCGTCTGCTGCTATTGCGTCAAAATACGTCTGCAGGTGGGAAAGGGTTAAGACTTGTTTGCTTTTAGAAAATGTTAGATCTACATCTGACAAGTTAGTAGACTGGAGTCACTTTAAAACAGAGTCAAAAACATTGTGGAAAATGGGAGAAATGGTTCGTTCTGAGACAGCATTCTTTATGGTACTCGATCAACCTGACTGCAGCAAGCAGAGATTAACCCTTCCCCATAAACTACAAATCTGCCAAATATGGAAAATCCCTTTAAATGAAAAAGTAACATTTGAAAAGAGTTGAAAAGAAGAAATAGCACATTTTCAGCAATTACTCCACTACAGTTATCACAATGTTTCCAGAAGTCGTCTGCTTCAGATGCGCCCAAATGTGAAACTCTCTCTCTAGCTCAAATCTGATAGTGGATTATTTCTGAGTATTAAACCCGGCATTTTCCAATACATAAAATGATTTCAAATCAAACTAAGCCTAATTAATCTCTGTTATATACATGTATACATCATCTTCAGCACTGTTACGAGTGAGACCTCATGAGGCTTTCCAAGAAAGAGATATTTCATGTCTGTTAATTAATCCTTTCCCACATACATCAAATCTGCATCAGACGACTTTGAAAACGTCTCATCAATAATATGGAAAATCTCCCCAAATGAAGACATAATATAGTCTTATTAAACAGTTGAAAACATTGTGTCAAAAGGAGAAATTGCTCGTCTTGAGCAATTTCTTCTTTCAACAGAAAGTTTTCAAAAGTTGTCTGCAGCAGAGGCGTTATAGAAAGCGTTAATAAGAATGACATTCTGTCAGACGTTAATGGCATAACTTTTCATATCCTATACAACCTCTGGGTATATAGCATTGGTCTCACATTTCTTGAAGCTTCTCATTCCGGAGGTCACTAGATAAGGAGCAATGAACTGGTCTTTTCTACCACAAAATCTCTCCAAATAACCCTAAGTTGTGGCTACTCAAAAGAATTGTCTCGCTAAAATGATTCTTTTGAATACTCACAATTAACATAAGGTTTGCCGATAAAATAAAGATATTAGAACCTGGAATACAAAATGTACATCCCTTTTCTACCGTTCTGCCCACATAATGCCTTACTTTGATATGCCTTTGCTAATTTTGATTGATTGCCCAAGATGATTGCATTTTCAAGTAATTTTTGATAGTGTTTCTCCATCTGCTAATATTTTCATAGCATTTTATCCCTTTCCAACATTCAACAAATCTGCAGAAGACGATTTTGAAAACATCTCTAAGCAAAGATAATGTCATAATGCATCTTTACAAATGAAAAGAGTAATGTAAACATATTGGCAAAAAGAGAAATTGCTCATAAATGTTTTCAAAAGTCGGCTGCAAGTGTAAAAGGGTAATCTGTTTTACGTACCTTTCCCTCATACAACAATTCTGCAGCAGACGACGTTGAACGTGTTGTCAAAAAATAGAAAATCTCAATAATTGAATGGATATATATATATCTAACCTATGACTAAAACTGGGAAAGATTGTGGCAAAAGGAGAAATTGCTCGATGGCATTATTCACGGATCAACTTTACCTCTGCAACACATAACTTTTTAAAACATTGTGGCAAAAAGAGAAATTGCTCATATCCGCTTTCTGATGCCTCTGCAATACAAAACGTTTTAAAACATTGTGGCAAAAAGAGAAATTGCTCAATTTTATCGATCATTTTTTCCTTTTGCCATAATGTTTACAACTCACTATTCCATAGTTTCAAATTCATTTATAGACACTTTGCATATATATTAAAGTATAGTTATTTTTTAAAATGATCTGCTGCATATTTGTTGTGTGTGAGAAAGGGTTAACCCTTTCCCTCATACGACAATTCTGCAGCAGACGACTTTGAACATATTTTGTCACTATAATTGAATGGATAACCTATGACTAAAAGTGGAAAACATTGTGGCAAAAGGAGAAATTGCACGTTTTGTGCAATTTCTTCTTTTGTCAATATGTTTTCAAAAAGATGTCTACTGCAGAGGCGTCTGAAAGCGTCTATATGAGGGAAAGGGTTAAATCCATTCCTGGATATGAACATTTGTTGTGTGTGAGCTGGGACGACTAATAATTGGTCCCAGGTGTAAGAAAGGGTTAAATCCGTTCCCCGATATGAAAATTTGATGATTAAAATCATTTTTTAGAAACGTCAGCTTTAAAAACAATTCTGAGGCAATAAATGCAACAAGAGGGCCATGATGGCTCTATATCGCTCACCTGATTTAATAGAACTTCAATAGTTTTCAAAGTTTTTACTCTTTTTAGGCCAATACTTTTGGACAAGAAGATTTTTAAAGTTTTAACAATGCACATATAAGGAAAACAAGCTCCGCCCCCTGGCGGCCATGATTTTCAACGGATAAAAAATATTTAAACAATCTTGGTAAAGGGTGCCCCAAGGAACATTTGTGCAAAATAATTTTTAAATCGGGCCAGTACTTTTGGACAAGAAGATTTTTTAAAGTTTTAACAATGCACATATAAGGAAAACAAGCTCCGCCCCCTAGCCCCCATGTTTTTCAACGGATTGGAAATATTTGTACAATCTTGTAAAGGGTTCCCCAAGGAACATTTGTGCAAAATAATTTTTAAATCGGGCCAGTTCTTTTGGACAAGAAGATTTTTAAAGTTTTAACAATGCACATATAAGAAAAACTAGCTCCGACGCCTGGCGGCCATGATTTTCAACGGATCGGAAATATTTGAACAATCTTGGTAAAGGGTGCCCAAAGGAACATTTGTGCAAAATAATTTTCAAATCGGGCCAGTACTTTTGGACAAGAAGATTTTTAAAGTTTTAACAATGCACATATAAGGAAAATAAGCTCCGCCCCCTGGCGGCCATGTTTTTCAACGGATCGGAAATATTTGAACAATCTTGGTAGAGGGTACCCCAAGGAACATTTGTGCAAAACAGTACTTTTGGACAAGAAGATTTTTTAAGATTTGGTAATTTTCCCCTTTTCTGATGCCGCAGCAACCAAAGTTCTACTTGGAATTAATTTCTTTGAACAACTTTGAAAGAGGACTACCTAAGGACAATTCCTGTGAAGTTATTTTGAAATCTGTTCATTGGTTTAGTAGAAGAAGTCATTTGTAGGAAATTGTTAACAGACGCCGACGCCGACGACAACGCAGACGACGACGGACGGTGAGTGATCACAAAAGCTCACCTTGCACTTCGTGCTTAGGTGAGCTAATAACTAGAAAACTGGAAAAACGTTGAAACAAAGAGGAAAAAGTAATCTGCTGCTATTATAAGGCAATTTAACAAAGTAGTCTTTGTCAGGCAAAGGGTTAAATAAGAAATTGTTTAAACTTATTTATTTTACATTTATTGCGAAACAAGCTTTAAGCTTATATTAATCACGCTCGATGTCTGGTTCCTTGATATAACTTGACCAGTTCTCGCGCCATTTGTGTGGAAAGATCCCAAAATAAGAAATTAAACATTGACTCCCAGTATGTGACAAAAAGCAGGCCTTCTAATGGAGTTAGCCTTGTAATGCATAGAAATTCAAATTCAAAGAACATGCAGGCAAAAAGAAACATGTCTCCAGAGAATTTAGCTGACTTGCAGAACTGGCATTCACTTAACTTCAGCCGTATTCTAAACTCAGGAAAACCCAATTTTAGATTAAAAATGCAATATGTCAACTGTTTGACCTGTCAGTAGGATGAAGGGATAATTAATTTTGACAAAATAGGCACTATCAATAAAATGTAAGAGGATTTAATGATTTATAACTACAAGAGTGCCATAATGTCCCTTGATCGCTCACCTGAGTAATTAGGCCAACCACATAGTCAATCGCAAAAACTCATTTTGTTGTATATATAAGTTATAAAACTAGAATATTAACAAGATTTCCTTTCAATTTTGCCTATTGACCTTATTTGTGACACGTTACACGACCAATATTCAAAATTTCATCAAGACAATTAATCAGTCAGACAAAATTTCAACATGCTCAAGTTAAAAATATACTGCTTCCAGAGTGTAAACAAGATTTTTCTTCAATTTGACCAAATGACCTAGTTTTAGACAGAAGATGACCTTAGTAATATTCAACCTTAGCCTAGATATCATCAACACAATTATTCTGACAAAGTTTCAATATGCTCAAGTTAAAAATTGAGTCTTAATTCAGAATGTTAACAAGATTTTCCTTCAATTTGACTTTGTGCTGTGACCTAATTTTTGAACTAACATGACCCAGTTTTGAAATTGGCCAATATTTCATGGAGATGTATGTTCTGATAAACTTCTTAAGATTGGAAGCAAAAAATGTTGCCTGCAAGGCAATTGTTGAAGACGCATGACGGACAAAATGTGATCACAATTGCTCACCTTGAGAACTTGCTCAGGTGAGTAAAAACAAAGACTCCATCAAGCTATCTAAACAGTTTTACAGTGCATTTTCTAATGCTAACAAGCAATAAATATTTAACTATTCAACCTCATATAATGTTTTTAACTTTTTCCTACATAAAGAAGCATTTTGAGGCATTATGCAGCAGATGACTTTTGCCACATTTGATTTCATCTCTATTCAATAAATAATATATACTTTTATTTATTCATATTTCAATAACATTGACAACTATAAATTATAAATGTATGTGTAAACTACACAGTTAATGTGTTCACTATCTGAACCCTTTCCCTCATAAAAACGCTTTCTGACGCCTATGCAGCAGACGGCTTTTTGAAAACATAGTGACAAAAGAAGAAATTGCTCAAAACGAGCAATTTCTCCTTTTGCCACACAATGTTTTCCACTTTTAGTCATAGGTTATCCATTCAATTATAGAGATTTTCTATGTTTTGACAAAATATGTTCAAAGTCGTCTGCTGCAGAATTGTCGTATGAGGGAAAAGGTTAACCCTATCCCAACACACAGACACTTGCTTTGATGAAAAGCAGACAACTTTTGAAAACATTGTGGCTAAAGAAGAAATTAACAATAACTAGAGATTACTTTTTTGAAAAAGCGATTGTCTCCCCATTTGTGTGGTCGTAGGGGAGGAAAAGAAATGATGGAGATGAATTTTTTAGTTTTGGACTGGAGATGAAGCAACAGTGACAATCCTCAGTTATTGAGCAGAAACCATTTTTCAGCTGAGGGTTAATTACCATGACCTTGGTCTTTGACCTAGTGACCTCAAAATCAATAGGGGTCATTTGCTGCTGGTGACCAACCTGCACACCAAGTATGAAGTTCCTGGGCCCAAGCAATCTTCAGTTATTGAGCGGAAACCATTTTTCAGCCAAAGGTCACCGTGACCTTGACCTTTGACCTACTGACATCAAAATCAATAGTGGTAATCTACAGGTTAGGACCAAGCTGCACACCAAGTATGAAGTTCCTGGGTATAAGCGTTCTTGAGTTATTGAGTAAAACACATTTTTCAGCTGAAGGTTACCGTGACCTTCGACATTTGACCTTGTGACCTCAAAATCAAACAAATTCAATAAAGGTCATTTACTGGTTAGGACCAACGTGCACCCGAGGTATGAAGTTCCTCAACATAAGCATTCTTTAGTTATTGAGAGAAAACCATTTGTCAGCTGAAGGTTACCATGACCGTGACCTTTAAGCTAGTGACCTCAAAATCAATAGGGGTCATCTACTGGTGGTGACCAACCTGCACACCAAGTATTAACTTCCATGGCCAAAGCATTCTACAGTTATTAAGCAAAAAAAATGTTTCAGCTCATTATCACTGTGACCTTTCAGCTCAAGGTCACTGTGACCTCAAAATTGATAGGGTCTTCTACTGGGCATGGCCAACCTGCATACCAAGTATGGAGTTCCTCAGCCTAAGCGTTCTTCAGTTATTGAGCGGAAACCATTTTTTACCTCACAAGGTCACCATGACCTTGACCTTTGACCTTCTGACATCAAAATCAATAGGAGTCATCTACTGGTCATGACCAACCTGCATACCAAGTATGAAGATCCTATGCCCAAGCGTTCTTCAGTTATTGAGCGGAAACAAGTGTGACAGATGTGACCTTGACCTTTGACCTAGTGACCTTAAAATTAAAAGGGGTCATTTGCTGGTGGTGACCAACCTGCACATCAAGTATGAAGTTCCTGGGCCCAAGCAAAAACTATTTATCAGCTCATTGTCACTGTGACCTTTCAAGCTCATGGTCACTGTGACCTTGACTTTAGACATACTGACCTCAAAATCAATAGGGGTCTTCTACTAGGCATGGCCGACCTGCATACCAAGTATGGAGTTCCTCAGCCAAAGCGTTCTTCAGTTATTGAGCGGAAACCATTTTTTACCTCACAAGGTCACCATGACCTTGACCTTTGACCTTCTGTTATCAAAATCAATAGGGGTCAGCTACTGGTCATGACCAACCTGCATACCAAGTATGAAGTTCCTACGCCCAAGCGTTCTTCAGTTATTGAGCGGAAACAAGTGTGACAGACGGAAGGACGAAAGGACGGACGGAAGGACGGACGGAAGGACGGACGGAACGGGCAAAAACAATATGTCACCCCCATGTAATGGGGGAGACATAATAAACAATTTCTCCATTTTCCACAATATTTCAATCTACCCTAGACAGTGATCAAAGTTGTTTGCTTCAGATTGATTGTTACAATGTCCGGGAATTTAAGTGTTAACCCTTTACCATATACAACAAATCTGCAGCAGACGACTTTGAAAACAGTGACAAAAACATGGTCCTGCAAAATCTCCATAAAAGATAGCTAAAAATATAACTGTTTAATAAAGTTGGAATTATTGCTGCCAAAGGAGAAATTGCTCATCTGAGCAATTTCACCTTTGGCCTCAATGTTTTCAAAGTCGTCTGCTGCTATTGCGTCAAAATGAGTCTGCAGGTGGGAAAGTGTTAATTTTCCAGCTCTTACAAAATTCTCTATCCAACAAGCATCATTTTACAAAAGTGGAAATAAAATCTTATTAATCTCACATTCAAATATCAAAAGAAATTACCTACCAACTGTAAGGTTAAAATCCAATTGAAGGTATAGAAGAGACAATCAGACTTTTACTGTATGGTATTTATTTAGTAGTATATAAATTCCCAATACAAACACAAATGCAGTGTTTGCCCTCCTATACTACAACTATCAATGTTAAGGCAGGCTACAACATTGACTATTTACAAATAATCCTCTCTTTTTCCCACAGGTCTAATTTTTGCATTATTGGGTTTCTAGACATGTCTTAATTAATAGAAAAAAAATTCTGTTCACCAAGTTAATTCCCTGAATAATTTTCCAGTACAAGTTTGTCCAAATATCAATTAATGCCTTAAAATCATAACTTAAAACTTTTTGCAATTCTAACTTTAGCTGCTGCATTCAACCTAAATAATTTGCAGTACTGAAATATGTTAACCCTTTCCCTCATACGACAATTCTGCAGCAGACGACTTTGAACGTATTTTGTCAAAACATAGAAAATCTCTATAATTGAATGGATAACCTATGACAAAAAGTGGAAAACATTGTGGCAGAAGGAGAAATTGCACATTTTGTGCAATTTCTTCTTTTGTCACTATGTTTTCAAAAAGCAGTCTGCTGCAGAGGCATCAGAAAGCGTCTATATGAGGGAAAGGGTTAAGTTTGTCCTGAGATAAATAAACAAATGAATCATAGTTGATCCTTCTCAAGAACTTTTAAACAATTAAGAACGCCAAGATGGCCCTAAATCGCTCACCCGACTGAAAGTTTTATGCCTTTCATTGTGTTAGAGAATGAATGAAGTGGCTTTTACGGCACTGCAACACAAAGAGGTAAATTCGTTAGGACCGGAGGGAGAAATGGAAGTCAGCAAAAATTGACAATAATAAAGATAATGAATGAATGTATATTGTTTTATGGCGCATCAACAGCTAAGGTCATTTAGCGCGCAATTAAATTTTAATTATTCATGATCCCTGGGTAAACAAACCGGTACTAGGCTAGAAAATGTGCCTTGCCCAAGGGCACTCCACCATGACCGTAGTGCCGCGACTGGGGAATCGAACCCGGGACACGCGGTTTCGAAATCCCCGACGCTAACCACTCGACCACAGCGGATTCCTTAAAGATAATGATGAATACTCACTGGAAAGGAATATTATATTCTTGCATCCTGGCCTATTAATTGGAGTCTTTTTCTACGTTCCTTCAAGAGGGCCCATTTTGTTAACGCAATTTTAACAATTTCAACTATAAAATATTTAATGAAAACTAACATTGCCCTTTAACCCTTTCCCTCATACAACAATTCTGCAGCAGACGACCTTGAACAAATTTTGCCAAAAAATAGAAAATCTCTAAAATTGAATGGACGTTACCTATGACTAAAAGTAGAAAACATTGTGGCAAACGGAGGAATTGCTCGTTTTGAGCAATTTCTTCTTTTGTCACTATGTTTTCTAAAAGCTGTCTGCTGCAGAGGCGTCAGAAAGCGTCTACATGAGGGAAAGGGTTATGGTAATGTGGTGGTTTTTTTACCAACTGACACAGCTTGAACAAGTTTTTCCCTTTAAATCTCCATGTCAAACAAACAGGCTATCTCTAGGGCTACTCAAATTTTGAACCCAGGGGCAAATTTGAAAAATCTTGGTAGAGGACCACAAGACAATGATACAAACCCAATATCTAAGCTCTAGGCTTTTCTGTTTCAGATTTTCAAAGGTTTCAAAGTTGTGCCTTTTTGGTTGCCATTATGCATCCACAGTTCTACAAATGAATTAATTTCTTCAATTATCTTTGAAAGAGGAATCCAGGCATCATTACTACCAATTTTTACTGTTTAGTCAAAATCCAGACATCCAATTAGATGGAATTGTCATTTAAAGCTTTCCAATGCCATGCACATACAATAAAATCTGCAGCAGACGACTTTGAAACATGCTAGCAGACATGTGAATAGTCTTGATAAATGAGTTTTCTTATTAAAAAGAGTATTTTCAAAAGATCTAGGTGGCAGAAAGCGTCTAGCTGTATGTAAGAAAGGGTGAAAGAAAAAGTTGATGATATATTACACATCCGGGTGAATGCATGGACAGCAGACATCAGGCCATCACACTAAGCTTATGATAAGCAGTTAGTTTTGTTCCGTTGCAGAATTGTTGCATGTGGGCAAAGGTTATATACGGTCTAAAGAAAAGTGTATTTAGACAAGTAATGGTCATTAACCAACAATTGAAGTAAGCAATTTCATCAGTGACTGCCCAATCAATTAAATGTCAAGTTACCAGAGTACCTCCAAAAGCCAGAACTTTTGTGGTTAAATTCGTTGCCAAAACAAATATTTTTATAAAATACTTTCAATGTACAAAGTTTCCTATTGCCACAATTATTTCTATTCTACTCAGTTTTTGTACTTTCACTTACATGTATAGACATTTTTATATCTTTTATTAGATGTTTTCAAAGTTGTCTGCTACAGAGTTGTTGCGCAATATATATGTGGGAAAGTGTTAACCCTTTCTGACGCCTCTGCAGCAGACGGCTTTTTGAAAACATTATAAGTGACAAAAGAAGAAATCGCTCAAAACGAGCAATTTCTCCTTTTGCCACAATGTTTTCCACTTTTAGTCATTATAGGCCTTTCAATTATAGAGATTTTCCATTTTTTGACAAATTATGTTCAAAGTCGGCTGCTGCAGAGATTTTATACAGGGAAAGTGTAAAAGTAATTTTACGCCAGCATTGTGAATGAGAAGACGTTGACCTTTTCCTATAAAACTGGTTTTAATGTTTAATACTCCTCACTTAAATCTGTCAAAGTCGGGAGATAAAACGTATATCAATTTCACCATTAAATATCTACAATAAACTAAATCATGTTTATTGGACTTTTAAAAAGTAAGCCGGAAAAAAAAAAACACAAACAGAGCCTTTTTTTTCTGATGCGTAGCTGTGTTGTAGACGACTGTTGAAAATATTAAGGCAAAAGGAGAAAAATTTGATCATATTGAGCAATTATTCCTTTTGTCACAAAGTTTTGAACTTTTACATTGGTCAATAATTGTTTTTTCAATTATTAAGAGTTTCCATATTTTTGATTAATTAATAATTTCAGCTGTATGTGATCAGAAAAGGTAAACTGATATGATATTTGAGATATATTCTTATAATCACTGAAACCATTTGAGAACAAAATTGGGGATAATCTCTACAATTGAAGTGTAATTTTGACATAAAATGCTTAATATTAGAAATTATGTCCTTTAACCCTTTCCCTCATACAACAATTCTGCAGCAGATGACTGAACATATTTCGTCAAAAATGTATTTACTGCAGAAGCATCAAATGAAATCGGTTTCTCAGGGAAGGAAAGGTACCCTTTCCCTCATATAGACGCTTTCTGACGCCTCTGCAGCAGACAGCTTTTTGAAACATAGTGACAAAAGAAGAAATTGCTCAAAACGAGCAATTTCTCCTTTTGCCCCAGCGTTTTCCACTTTTAGTCAGGTTATCAATTCAATTATAGAGATTTTCCATTTTTTGACAAAATATGTTCAAAGTCGTCTGCTACAGAGTTGTTGTATGAGTGTTAAAGTAATTTTACGCCAGCATTGTGAATCGGAGAAGACGTTGACATTTATTTTCCTATAAAACTGGTTGTAATTTTATACTCCTCAAAAGGATTAATTAATCCACTACATTTTCAAAATGTATTTACTGCAGAAGCATCAAATGAAATCTGTTTCTGGGAAGGAAAGGGACCCTTTCCCTTATATAGACGCTTTCTGACGCCTCTGCAGCGGACATCTTTTTGAAACATAGTGACAAAAGAAGAAATTGCTCAAAACAAGCAATTTCTCCTTTTGCCACAACGTTTTCCACTTTTAGTCAAAGGTTATCCATTTAATTATAGAGATTTTCCATTTTTTGACAAAATATGTTCAAAGTCGTCTAGCTGATACAGAGTTGTTATATGAGGAAAAGTGTTAAAGTAATTTTACACCAGCATTGTGAATCGGAGAAGACGTTGACATTTTACTATAAAACTGGTTGTAATTTTATACTCCTCAAAAGGATTAATTAATCCACTACATTTTCAAAATGTATTTACTGCAGAAGCATCAAATGAAATCTGTTTTTGGGAAGGACAGGGTTAACCATTTCCCTCAAATAGACGCTTTCTGACGCCTCTGTAGCAGACGGCTTTTTGAAAACATAGTAACAAAAGAAGAAATTGCTCAAAACAAGTAATTTCTCCTTTTGCCACAATGTTTTCCACTTTTGGTCATAGGTATCCATTCAGTTATAGAGATTTTCTATTTTTTGACAAAATATGTTCAAAGTCGTCTGCTGCAAAATTGTCATATGAGGGAAAGGGTAAACAGTGTCTTTGAGACTCCTCTCTCTCATCCAGCTTTGCTTCTTGGACAGAAATATTGATGACAGGTTCTATTTTCAACACTTTCTCTTATACAGACGCCTTTTGACGCCTCTACAGTAGATGTTTATTGAAAACATTGTTTTTTCAACTCTATTAACCCTTTCACTCATACGACAATTCTGCAGCAGGCGACTTTGAACATGTTTTTTTTTGTCAAAATACAGAAAATCTCTAAAAATTAAATGGATTACCTATGACTAAACGTGGAAAACATTGTGACAAAATGAGACTCGTCTTAAGCAATTTCTTCTTTTGTCACAATGTTTTCAAAAAGCTGTCTGCTGCAGAGACGTCAGAAAGCGTCTATACGAGGGAAAGGGTTAAATAGGTAAAGACTCATTGATGGAGATTTTTCATGTTTTTGCCTAGATATTTTCAAAGCTGTCGATCAGCTGCAGATTTGTTGTATGTGGGAAAGTGTTTAACAATTTCTCATATACACCAAATCTGCAGCAGTTGACTTCAAGAACATATAGGAAAAAATATCATAATGTCTACAAATGAAAGCATAATTATTAACCCTTTCCCCCATACAACAATTCTGCAGCAGACGACTTTGAACATATTTTGTCAAATAATGGAAAATCTCTATAATTGAATTGATAACCTATGACTAAAAGTGGAAAACATTGTGACAAAGGGAGAAATTTGCATGTTTTGTGCAATTTCTTCTTTTGTTACTATGTTTTCAAAAAGCTGTCTGCTGCAGAGGCGTCAGAAAGCGTCTATATGAGGGGAAGGGTTAAAAAGAGTTAAAAACATTGTGGCAAAAGTAGAAATTGTTCATTTCGTTTTTCTTAAATGTTTACAAAAGTCGTCTGCATGTGGGAAAAAGGTAAATGTGCTGGTTGTCAGTAATACAGATGGGCTAGTAGACAGTTAACCCTTTCCCACTTGTAGACGCATAATCTGACACATCTGCAGCGAGCAGACGACTTTTGAAAATAGTTTGGCAAAAGGAGAAATTGAGCAATTTCTCCTTTTGCCACAACATTTTCAGCGCCTTACAGCAATTTATTACATTTTCATTTGTAGAGAGTGTCCTTCATAAGTAATGCCTAGATGTTTCCAAAGACGTATGCTGAAGATTGTTTGTATGTGGAAAAAGGGTCACTATGTGTGATGGTTGTCTGTAATACAGACACTGTGAGGCTAGTAGACAGTGTAATAAAATTGATATTTCAATTTCCATTCTCATTTCAATGTAGACTCCCTGTTGCAGACTACCAATTTCTGATACTTTTTGCAGACTCCGAATATGAGAAATTGTGACAAAAGAGAGAAAATTGTCCTATATGACTTCCCTTTCTAGGACATTTAACCCTTTCCCACAACAAAAACTGCAGCAGATGACTTGAAAATAATCTAGCCAAAAGCAGTGAATATTTCTATAACTGATAGTTTACTTTATGAATAGTTGAAAACATTGTGGCGATAAGAAAAAATTGCTCATCATGAGCAATTTCTCCTTAAATTGTTAAACAAAACATGTTTCCAAAAGGCGTCTGTTGCATCGGGCATCAGAAAGCGTTGGGTTTAGTATAGTTGACTGCTGATCAATGCACAATGTATTTTCGAACCAATAGAAGCATTCTGACAACAGGGGACTTTGAAAACATTTTTGCAAAAGGAGAAACCATCATGAGCTATTTCTCCTTTTGCCTCAATGTTTTCATCTTTGTTCAATAATTATTCTTTCATTTATAGAGTTTCCATATCTTTTACTAGCTGTTTTAACCCTTTCCCTTATATAGACGCTTTCTAACGCCTCTGCAGTAGACGGCTTTTTGAAAACATAGTGACAAAAGGAGAAATTGCACAAAATGTGCAATTTCTCCTTTTGCCACAATGTTTTCCACTTTTTGTCATAGGTTATCCATTCAATTATGGAGATTTTCTATTTTTTGACAAAATACGTTCAAAGTCGTCTGCTGCAGAATTGCCGTATGAGGGAAAGGGTTAAAGTCGTCTGCTGCTGATTTGTTGAATGTGTGTTAACATATAAAAGTATTTGACCCTTTTCCACTTCTAGTTGCATTTTGACGCATATGCAGCAGATGACTTTTGAAAACATTGTGACAATTAAAAGGAGAATTTGCTCAAAACAAGCAATTTCACCTTTTGCCACTATGTTTTCAACTTTTTTCAGCAGTTATACATTCATAATATGTAAAGAGATTTTCCATGTTTTTGCATGATTGTTTTCAAAGTCGTCTGCTGCATATTTGCTGTATGTAGGTTAACCCTTTCCTTCATATAGACGCTTTCTGACGCCCCAGACAGCTTTTTGAAAATAGTTACAAAAGAAGTAATTGCTCAAAACGAGCAATTTCTCCTTTTGCCACAATGTTTTTACACTTTTAGTCATAGGTTATCCATTCAATTATAGAGATTTTCTATTTCTTGACAAAATATGTTCAAAGTCGTCTGCTGCATAATTTGTCGTACGAGAGAAAGGGTTAAAGGTAAACGTGTGTCACCTGTCAATCAGGTAAGTGAAGGAAAAGCCTGATGGAAAGACAGATGACGAAGATTAAGTGATCCCTAGGCGTCGCTCTGTCATTTAGTAAGGCGACAGAATGATGATTTCAGTACTCTTATTTGTAATTTTAACTAATAATAATTTGATCCATTGAATAATGTATAATCCCTTATGGAATCTAAAAGCACAAACATATATGCAGCTTATATGTCCCTTATAGGTGCCTTATAAGAGACATATATGGGACATATAAGTCTCATGAAAAGCTGACTATGTGAGTAATATGTATATGGCAAATATATGTATGGCTCTACTTCACATATATGTCCCATATAAGTCCCTTATAGAGGAGTTATAAGAACACCAATACATATATGTTGCGTATATGGCAGTCATTAGTTGAGACAGTATCAACTTGAAATGGCATGATATTCCACATATAAGTGGCTGAAATGGCTGTTTTCAAATGTTATCTGCAAATGGAAAGGGTAACAAATGATATTTTGATTAAAAGCAAAATGTTCTTAAATTTCAGATGCTCAGCTGTTAGCCTGTTACGTATACTTTTGTTGGCAATCACTTGCATAATGGACCAAGCAAGAGATCATGGACAAGCAAGGGAAGAAGGACAAGACATTGTTTGCTGTATTGTTGTTTTTATTTGATATTGAAAATGTTTCTGTTAAATTTGATTAAAATATTATGTTACTTACCCCTTCTTTTTTTTGCGAATTTTTCAGTGACAATTTATCCTTTTGTTGTGCGTGAAATATTTTCAATAATTTGTCCAATAGTTGAATATCTTTAAAACATTGTTGCAAAAGGAGAAATTGCTTGCTTCAAACAATCCCTCCTTTTTCAACAATGTCATCACAGATCTGAATGTGTGCAATTTATCTGTACAAGGGACATATATGGGACTTATAAGGGACATATATGTGGTTGACATATATGTCTCTTATAAGACCAATATATGTCCCTTATAAGGGACATATATGTGACATATAACTATTAGAACATGAATGTGCTTTATAAGGCACTTACATCTCATTTGCATCTCATTTACATCTAAAATCCATATAAGGGACATATATGAAATCAAGTATAAGGGACATATGTGCCATATAACTTTCTCATATATGTCACATATAAGAAATTTCCGTAAGGGATATTACTAAATTAATCCATTGAATAATGAATAATATTATTAAATTAATCAATTGAATATTGAATAATATTATTAATTTTAATCCATTGAATATGAAATAACAATATCATTTAATCCAACTGAATATGAAACAAGCAAATTCATGAAATTTATATCCCCCGCTTGCAGGAAATATTGTAGGAAAATGTTGAGGTTAGGTTTAAACATGTCAGTAGACTTTTTATTGAACATGTATTACAGGGTAAATTAAACGAACTTGGCCTAGGTTGTTACCAAGTTTGAAAAAAAAGCGGTTCACATTTGTGGCAGTTATTGCACGGAAACAGCAACAAACAACTTTTTTTGTTAATTAAGGGGCCATAACTCCATTAAATAAAGTCCGCCGTAAGTGACGATTGAACTTGGCCTAGCCCTTAAGGCATTTAACCTTGTTACCAAGTTTGAAAAACCACGATTCTCATTTGTCGCAGTTATTGCACGGAAACAAAGTGTGACAGACAGACAGACAGACAGACGGACGTACAGACGAGGTGTATTTGTGGGGTTATTTCCTTTGATGTTTTCTTGTGGGGTTAGTTTGCAATTCATTCCGTAATAACTTCCCTTTTACGGAATGAATAACATTAATATGCAAATGAGATACCCGTTATAAAAAATAAACAAGACATGGGAATTCCATGAAACCAGGTTTTCTATAATGGAAGGTGTTTGATTAAGAATTAACAGATCTGTCAAATCTTTCTGTTAATAGTTAATCAAAGCTAGTAATTCAAATAACAGGGAATATTTATATTAATGAATAATCATAATTACTTTGTTAATTAAATATATGACAAATTTATCTAACAAATATCAGTTAAATACAGTCAATCGTGTGTTGATGGCCTCATTTAATAAGAACATATAATAGATAACAGATATTAAGCAACCTTTTGTTGTAAGCAGCCACATTTTAGGATCCCTTAGAATGCCAGGTTGATAATCAGTGATCTGCCTTAACCCTTTACTTGCTAGTAACGCGTTTATGCCTTTGCAAACAGACTAGATCCAGGGCCCGAGGTTATGAAACTTACTCATATCTATGCTATATTCTTTTAAATTGCCAAGTTTTTTAATATGGAGCATATTTGCGCGAAGTTATTTGAAAATATCTATATGCATGGTAAAGTTATGCTCTGAACAAAAAAAGTTCAAGTAAAGTATATTTTCTGTCACTGTGACCTTGACCTGGAAGCTAAACACATAAATTGTGCATATGACACAGCGTCTTGATATGGTGTATAGACTGTTCCAAGCTATTTGAAAATATCTCTATGGATGAAAAAGTTATTGTCCGGACAAGAAAAGTTCAACTGATGTCTATTTGTTGTCACTGTGACCTTGACCTTGAAGCTACAGACAAAAGTTTTGCATGTGACACATCATATTGATATAGTTCATATTTGTGCCAAGATATTTGAAAATATCTATGCATGACACAGTTATGGTCCGGACAAGACAAGTTCAATTAAAGTCTATTTCTTATCACTGTGACCTTGACCTTGAATCAACAGATTTTTTTTTTGCATTTGGTACATCGTCTTGATATGTTGTATGTTTGTGCCAACGGAAGTTATTTGAAAATATCTCTATACATGACAAAGTTATGGTCCGGACAAGAAAAGTTCAATTAAAGTCTATTTCTTATCACTGTGACCTTGACCTTGAATCTACAGATTTTTTTTTTGCATTTGGCACATCATCTTGATATGTTGTATGTTTGTGCCAAGTTATTTGAAAATATCTCTATGCATGGCAAAGTTATGGTCCGGACAAGGAAAGTTGACGCCCGCCCACCCGCCGACTTCACCAAACTAATAACCAGATTTTTCCTTCGGAAAACCTGGTTAAAAAAACTATTTATCTAAGTGTCTTTATAAGGGTGGTGGGTGGGCTTTAGGAGAACACCACACCCCACAAGTACTCGGCCACCAGTACGGACAGACAGACGGACAAACCGAAATTAATAACCCCCCTTTTTTTTTCTTCGAAAAAGCGGGGCATAATAATATTATCATTTGATCAACTGACTATGAAATATTATTATCTTACAATCACTTAATTTGTAATAAGAATTGATCAAGTTTCTCACATTAACCCTTTCCCTCATATAGACGCTTTCTGACGCCTCTGCAGCAGACAGCTTTTTGAAAACATAGTGACAAAAGAAGAAATTTCTCCTTTTGCAACAATGTTTTCCACTTTTAGTCATAGGTTATCCTTTCAATTAAAAAGATTTTCTATATTTTTGACAAAACATTTTTCAAAGTCGTCTGCTGCAGCATTGTTGTATGAGGGAAAGGGTTAAACAACTTCCAGCAGAAGACAATAAAGAGATTAAGGAAATGTTGACTTGATAAATTGTTAATGTAATTGCAATATTGAGATACAGAGCAGTGCAGTTCATTTCTCCCTTTCCAATAATGTTTTCTAAGGCATCTTCATGTGGGCGGAGGGAGATCAAGATAAGGGGTGTTTTGCATGTAATAAAATCCATATTTGACCCTCTAACCCTCTAACCCTATGTTGTGAGACGATTCTTTTGAGTACCCACAATTTAGGGTTTGCTTCCACCCTTTCCCTCATATAGACTCTTTCTGACGCCTCTGCAGCAGACGGCTTTTTGAAAACATTATAAGTGACAAAAGAAGAAATTGCTCAAAACGAGCAATTTCTCCTTTTGCCACAATGTTTTTTCCACTTTTAGCCATAGGTTATCCATTCAATTTTAAAGATTTTCTATTTTTTGACAAAATATGCTCTAAGTTGTATGCTGCAGAATTGTCGTATGAGGGAAAGGGTTAATAATAAGAGGGAAATTGTGGGAAAAAGAGCTGAATACCCCTCCTTATATCATAAATGACGTCATTCTATATTTTTCGGTATATAACTAGTGTAATAACAATGCTACGTAACGTCATAATGAAAAGCATTGAAAATGACCGCGCTATATAGCGACTTTATATAATATTTTGCGCTAATAATCGTCGAATTCGAATTTATGATATAAAAAGAATATAACAATCGTGTTCATTTAATACAAAATATTATTAAACTCGTTTTCTAAAATTGCTAAAAACTCGTCAAGGCTCGTTTTTATCTATTTTAGAAAAGTTGTATAATAAAATTTCGTATTGAATGACCACTCATGTAATATCCTCTATTTATCTGGATCTCTGTGTGGGCGAGGAGTAACTGAGCAAATTGTCACACAGACTGCATGCACACTGATATGGATTGTATCCATTTCCCTGTAAGCATTTAACCCTTTCCCTCATACGACAATTCTGCAGCAGATGACTTTGAACGTATTTTGTCAAAACATAGAAAATCTCCATAATTGAATGGATAAACTATGACAAAAGGTGGAAAACATTGTGGCAAAAGGAGAAATTGCACGTTTTGTGCAATTTCTTTTTTTGGCCTTATGTTTTCAAAAAGCTGTCTGCTGCAGAGGCGTCAGAAAGCGTCTATATGAGGGAAAGGGTTAAGAGTTGTCTGCCTTGAAAACATCTCGGCAGAAAAAAAATGTATATAGGTTACAATACACCAAAATCGACCGGATTCAGACCTCAATTGTCACACTTTCTAAGCGTTTTTCAAACCGGTGTTTAGCATTCTCTACTTTCACTTTCAAACAAGGTCAAAATACTAAAAGTGATCAAATCAATTATTTCCAGTGCATCCTATATTTACAATGAATTTAAACTCAATGTCATAATTATTCATTACATTCTGGTGATGGTATACACTCATTTCTACGTAAACAAAGTTTTTTTTAAAGATTATAGTGGTGTAGATCAGCATGACAGCGGATGTATTTAGCGTAGTTTGACCTATAACATTGTCGAAAAGGAGCAATCATATGATGATGCTCAGTTTATTCACAATGTTTTGGAAATTTGTCGGCTGCAGTGTCATTTAAACATTATTTATTTTACATCGATTGCGAAGCAAGCTTTCAGCTTATATTAATCACGCTCGATGTCTGCTTCTTGGAGACTTTAAACCAGTACCCGCGCCAATTGTGTGGAAAAATCCCAAAGTCAGGACCCGTACAAGGGCTTAACCAGAGAAGAATGTTTTATACACACTATCCTGTTTTTTTACAATTTACAGTGTTCCGGACTTGAACAGACGTTTGGTTGAGGAATTTTCTATACGCACATGTGTATTGTGCGTAATGGGCGGTACGCCCTTGCCGTTCATCACGGAACTCGAACCAGGGTCCTTTGTTGAGAGGCCGACGCTCTACCTCTGCACCACTGTCTTCCACCAATATAACAGGTATAAGTCATTGACTGATACAGACACAATATAAGTAGTCCGCATCAGGATAGTGTTTACCTTTTGCAAAATGCAACGAAAATTTGATGCATGTGCAGCACACAAGTTTGAAAACATGTAGTTACAAATCTCTCTTAATGAAAGTCTAATTATTGAATATAGTGGGAAATAATTGTGGCAAGAGAAGAAATTAATTGCTCATGATGAGCAATTTCTTCTCTTGCCAAAATGTTTTCAAAAGTATATAGAGTCACATGCGTTAAAATGCGTCTGCAAGTTGAAAAGGGTTTTGAGAAGAAAATCCACACAATAAAATGATACTGTACACATTTATTGCATAATATCATGACAAGAAAGGCTAAAAAAAAAAAATCCATCTATATTGATTCATTCCCTCTTCAAAGATATCAAGAAAACTTCCGTTAACAGCTTAGATGTAACCTGACAGATCTGATTTAGCTTGTTTGTTTTATTATCTAATCAAGTCTTCTCTAAACTTGGACTCATCTAAATTGATGACTTTTAAACTGATTCCCACAATGCAGATTCATCTTGGTACTTTTGCAACTATGACTGTGACAGTCTTGTATCGTCTCACCTGAGATCTATCAAGTTTTAACCCTTTCCTCATACAAAAAGAGCAATTTCTTCTTATGTCACCATGTTTTCAAAAAGCAGTCTGCTGCAGAGGCATCAGAAAGCGTCTATACAAGGGAAAGGGTTTTTGAAAACATAGTGACAAAAGAAGAAATTGCACAAAACGTGCAATTTCTCCTTTTGCCACAATGTTTTCCACTTTTTGTCATAGGTTATCCATTCAATTATGGAGATTTTCTATTTTTGGACAAAATACGTTCACAAAGTATTAGTAGCAAAAGTGGGTGGGGTTCTGGACCGAACCCTCTACCACATACAGATGCTTTCTGAGTAATTTCTCCTTTTACTACCAAAGTGTTTTCAAATCTTTTCAGTCATTTAAATTAAATAGAGATATTCCATAGTTTTTCCTTGTCAGATGTTTTCAAAGTCGGCTGCTTTAGATTTGATGTAATTGTTGGGAGGGGTTAACTAAGCAATAACAACCTTGCTATTTGTTTTCACTCTTACCAAATAACAAACAATTTACTTAGAACATGAATGTTCAGAAAAGCATAATTTTTAGATAACAGAACACATTATAGTTTTGGTAAAGGAAAAATTATGCAGTATGAGAAATTACTTCAAGAAATTCCCCAAGTATTTTAAATAAATATCAACTGCAGACTAATCAAAACTGCTTTTTATGAATTTGCCAACATTTTATCAAATATCATCAGAACTGTAGTGTAAAACAAATCCACTTTTATGAATTTTCCAACATTTTGTCAAATATCATCAGAATGAATGAATGAATGATGTTTTTAAGGCTCGTCGACAACTAAGATCATTTTGGGCGCTGAATAATTTACTTATTGTAAATGATGAAATAATTAAAATTGAAACATGAACAAATATGAAGTTTTTTAAAGTAAAACATATTTTTATTAGAAAATACTTACCAGTCATTTAATACCTGATATATAATCTCAACACCGTTAATTCATCCAGAAAAGAAGCTCGCGCAGCCATGCATAGCCCTCACGCGTGTGTGATACACACGGCCGCCGGTAATACCGGCGCACGGGCCATGTGACCCCCACTTTTAATTTCACCGTTAACTTGCAGCGTTTAGTGTTGGGTGACGACGCGGGGTTGGGAGGCGGGAATCTGAAATGACTGGTAAGTATTTTCTAATAAAAATATGTTTTACTTTAAAAAACTTCATTTTTATGTCAAAAATACATTACCAGTCATTTAATACCTGATGACTTTGCAGCATCGGTCGGGAGGATCGTCCAACACAATGCCGGTCCCGAGAAATCGTAGCACTTGGTAAGAGTACCTACGGTACTACTAAATATAAACACAACTGTTTATGTATTTAGTAATTTGTGTATTAATTAGGTAAGTACTCGCTGAGAGTCCACTTGTGTGTCCAGAGAGGAATAATTTCTGATTGAAACGTTTTAAGACTTTATCAGACGGATCTTATTACTAATTAAAGGAATAGGATATCCAGTGTTTGAATACGCTGCTGACATATCCTTCTCCTACCTGAGGTTGAATAACCCCTACTGTGGCTCTTACAGCCCTCGAATGTTTTATATAGAACTTAAGACCCTTGACAGGGTACAAGATCAGGTTATATCTAAGGGAACACAGTTCACAGAAAGGTTGTGAAATGTGATGGGTTAGGAAGCACCAAAGGCAACTTGGTCTCAGTAGGAATACAGGTTTATAAGAACGGTTGAATAACCATACGGCTGTAAAACCTGATGAAATTCGTTTTTACTGAAAGCAAAGAACTCACTTCCCTGATAGTGTTTGCCAAGCAAGACGAATTTAAGTCTCAGTTTATAACTTACGAAGCGGCAGCTTCCGAAGAACGTAAAAGTTTGGAGAGAAATGGATCTGAACTTTGAAGTTAAGCGCATTGGAGCATCGAACAATAATTGTTGTGTTCATCGCCAAATCTTGAATGCGAGAGGTCGGCAACAAATGTAAGCATAAATTACTGATTGACGTACCTTAAAAAACACCAATCGGTAAGAACTGTCTACTTCTAATGAAGATGTAACGGTTATGTCGATAGGCAGGCCAGAAGAACGTTGAACTACGATCTCTGGGCCAATACTGTGTTTCTAAAGTCATTGTCAGGAAGAGAATAACGACACCGGAAGTTGACTCATTTGAATTATGGGGGCAATTCAGGGAGTAATAATTATTGCCAATCGAAGGACTACTGTCTACTCTATTGATCATGTACATGTCCTAGTCAGTTAAGCCCTGTACTGTAATGAGTATTTAACACACTGCCCCGAACTGTAAACAATTCGGGTGTAGTATGAAGCATGTATCGGACCGTTTCCCTTAATTACTGATCCTTATCCAGGACATGGTAATCGGATTCTCTTATAGCGAATCGAGTCTGTCCGAAGGGCCAGCTCAACGAGAAACGTCCTACAACGAGTCTCTTGAGGGGAATAGATCCGACTTGCCCGTTTTGGGAATTAATTCTAAACGCAGGTAATCGAAGTGAAGTGTTTGAAAGGAACACTTCCCCGTTTACAATGAATCGACGGTCATTCCTCGATGAAAAAGCAACCGGTACGTGGTAACAGGTGTCTGTTTGGTCTAAGAATCGCTCAGACAGCCGTTCCGGATTGCGTTCTTGATAAAACGGAACATTCCATTTTATTACTCGACCGTACTAGACGCAATCTGAGTCGATAAGTCTTATTCCGGTCTTCACCGGAACCAGACGAAAGACGGTTGTAGAAACCACCGAATGGAAGGTTGATACCCACTCCATGGCATTCCTGTTAGCTTAATAGAGAGGAGCGCTTCCCTATAGCCGCGGATTAGGGACAGTGCTCTACTTGGTTGTATGCCAACTTTGCTCCCGTACGGGGCTTTGATAAGGCAGGGCCAGCGGAAGCAGAAAGCTAGGCTCGAACTTAGCCTGTCTCTTGTGTCTTCACAGGTTGGGCTTCTAAGAATGCCTTTGCAGAAGTCACTGTACGTTCTGTCCCTGTGAACAATGTTGCCGCATACGCCGAAATGCGCCTATGGACGCAGTGAATGCAGTAACTTCCCACTAATGATAGTTTATTTAGAGTCCAGCTCTAAATTGTTAATCATCCGATGGAGCACTGAACCCGATATGTCTCTTATTCGTCAGACAAGACGGGGTCGTGGGTTTTACCCGACGACGTGCGGATTGACTAAAGCCGGTTCTGGACCGGAATGTCAGTGTCCGATTCGACATGGAGGAATCCTATGATCGATTGATTGTGGTTTAACGCCGTTTTAACAATTTCTCAGTTATATCACGGCGGCCAGTTCACCTACTCATGTATTTCCTGGTTTTCTCACACCAGTACTCCACACAACAATCTTCCCAAGCAACTGGCTACTTTTCCACAAAACTTAGCCCATTGGTGGGAGGAATCCTATGAAGGAGTCATGATCGAGGAATTTATCCCTTTTCCGAAGAAGAATGAGATCGCATGGAATCAACCTTCGGTCCGAGCTCACGTATGAGAGAGTTCACAGAGTGACTATCCTCTGGGAACGGTTGATCCCGGTAGGCCAGCATAGGGGATTGATTTATGAAATCAACTGAATCTCTCCCATGTAATACCGTCGGACATCGACTCGTCCCAACAATTGGTACGATGGGTATTACTTGGGAGGAGTGTAGTCCCTAGAGACGCACTCTCTCCTCCCTGGGGACCGACATAACTATTTGACCGGTACTCCCCATACCCGATGGCCGACTGTTTAATCGGCTATGTCCCAGCATACTGCCCGATTGACTGCCGAAAGGTTATGTCCTAAGACATTACCCGTTTGACCGGTGCCTTACTGGCTATGTCTAAAGACATTGCCCGATCTCCAAATGACTGTGTCCGAGGACATTTGTCAATTGGAATACTGTTGAATTCCGAAGAATTCATAGTTGAATTTTTGTTTTCACGGTGACCGTTTGCCCGGTAACCGTTTATGCCCAGTTAAGAGTTTGACTGCCCTGTGAACGTTCACGCGACAACCGTTTATGCCCAGTGATTAATTAAGTACTCGGTAGGCATTTGACTCATTCTCTAGCACTATCAACTCATTACATTCATATGAGTGTAAGGAACGACAACTCTGCGAAGGAGATTTTCACTTGGCTGTGTTCGAAAACACCCGGTTGTCCAATGCTTATGTCATAATATTGACAAAACGGTTGGAGTCAACTTGACTTAACGACTGCTCGTTACCCAGCTCTGGGAACGTTCAGTAATGGTAGCTCCCTCTGACCATTACTGACCGGTTGACTAATGATAGGCTGATGTGAGGCTGCTCTATCACTAGTCTCCAAAAACTTCAGACATTATAACTTGGCACTCTGTAGAAGTCCGAAGACTGCTGTACTGCATAGTGTAGGTTTTGCTCGAAATCATTATAGGTTTAAACGACGTTTAAGCGTCAACCTTCGGGCATAACGTATTAGGCACCACCCTAAGTACTTCCTTAATGTTCTGCTGTAGAGGTCAACGCTCTACAGCCGGCTCGTAATCTGAAGGGGACTGCCCCCCCCCCCGCCCCCGCCCGTCAGACGAGGAGGTGGGAGAGTGTCGAGCCCTACGATGCTTGACTCTAATCCGTCTTTCAACTGAAAGACACAACAGTCTTATAAAAGTAAGAGAAGGGATTGAAAATAATATTCAATCTTGGTGTACTTTATTGTTGTGTTAAGGTGTCGATCGTGTGATATGAACCTCCTCTCTCCGCAGTAGAGAGAGGTCGCACTGGATCGATCGTCGGCGCCGAACTAATCGTATGGGACGGTCTCGACCTCCCTTTCACGGAAAACCTGAGTTATTCCGATCGGGGGTTTGCCTTCTAAGGACTGCCTCTTCGAAAGGTGTCCTTCCGGGAACAGTGAATTCCCATCAGGTGGGTATTGCTGATCCCGGTAGGCTTGGTTAACCCGCCTATCACCGATCCGTTACATCTTTTGAAACGGAGCTTTGTATCGGGGAAGGAGTGTAATCTCTAGAGAAGTACCATGTTCCACTTGGAGACACGGAAACATTTCTCTGTCCTGTACTACCTATAACTGGATATCTGGGCCTTGTGCGTAATGACCAGTGTTTGAATATCCGTACTCTTCTATTCTCATTCTTTTGAGGAGTGTAATCCCTACAGAAGAACACTATTCCCCTTGGAGAAAGGAAAGATTTATCTGTCCTGTACTCCTTATAACCGATGTTAGACGGTTGGATATCTGAGCCTGGTGCGTAATGACCAGTGTTTTGAATATCCGTATAGACCGGTTGTGCGAAGAACGAGTGGTACTAGCTTAACGACTGCTCGTTACCTTGACTGCCCACTGCCCGGTCGCGTCATGTTAAACTGACTGATAATTTGCCCGGTCGCGTCATGGCTTAATGACTGACCGGTCGCGTCATCGCTAAATGACTGCCGGATTTGCCCGGTGACTGGTCGCGCCTAGGCGAAATGACTGACTGGTTGCCCGGTACCCGGTTACCCGGAGTCATATAGGTTTTGCTCGCAAGCATTACCCGGTTGACTAATGATAGGCAGTTGTGAAGCTGCTCTATCACCGGTCTCCAAAGAATTCTGTCCGCAGACATTATAATTTGGCACTCTGTAAGCGTCCGAAGACTGCTTACTGCAGAGTGTGGTGTTAGAGGTGGCCAATCAGTGAGGTTTCCCTTTGATTGACCCATGGCGTCTCCCGAAGGGTCAGCCCCAACACCTGGCGTCAGATAATGTCGTTCAGCAGACGGTTGCTCACTCTTGAGGCCAACCATCACTGTGTCCGTACGGTTTCTGGCCCGAAGGCCTTTGTTTCCCGACGGAATAACAGACATCAGCCGCTGCCATCCGCTCCTCCATGTCCCGCGAAGGACCAGCCGAAGCTGAGGGGGAGCGGTCAGAGCTCCAGATAAGGGGCGTATGCATGTCTAAAATCCTCATTTGACCCTCTTACCCTATGCTGTGGGTATTGAGAACCCACAGCATAGGGTTTGTTTCCTAAGAGGGAATTTGTGGGGAAAATAGCTGATTACACCTCCTAATCTGGACCTCTGAGCGGTTGTGCGGAGTGAAGAAGGAACAGCTCTGACCTTCTGCTCACTCAACACAGCCGCGGAGTCTGATTGTTGGGAGAACCCCTCAAACTCCGCTTCACTCGTAGAGCTAAGAGAAACCTTTTTAGGGGTCTTCTTACTCTTCCAGCTTTTGTGAGTCCTCCTCAACCCAGACTGTTTCCAAATGGAAGCAGGCCAGGAAGAGAAGTACTCACAGGGTGAATCCTGTGTGTACTTAGTGAACGCAAAACAGGACAGACGCGTGTCTCATACAGCCGTTATGAGTCACGCCTCTGATCACCACTATGTGACATAGAATATATATGAAACAAAACAATTTATACGATTCAACAAAAAATATAATTTTTTTCTATTTTTTATTTTCTACTATACCCGTTGATCACGGAACGTATTTCAATGAAAAAGATTTTACAAATATTTTCCAAAATTGTTCATGTTTAATTAATATACATAATGTAATACAAGGCGATAATAATATATTATCGCTAATAGGGTCGGTGTAACTATAACTTCGTTGAAAGAATGAATGGCCATTACCGCACCCGATACGTAACTGAAATAGTGGGTGGGGTAACCCACCCGTGACTTCTCAGTTAGTTGTGTTCACAAAAAACAACTTAATTACAATTAGTAATTTACACAATTATGTTGTTAGGTTGTTAATGTAGTTGAATAACTGAATGAAAATAACTTGTTTAAGGCGAATGCCTTAAACAGACCAAGAAATAAAATATAAAAATGAAATAAATTCTTAGCTGTCAGTTGGTGTGTCCAGAAATTAAAAGTGGGGGTCACATGGCCCGTGCGCCGGTATTACCGGCGGCCGTGTGTATCACACACGCGTGAGGGCTATGCATGGCTGCGCGAGCTTCTTTTCTGGATGAATTAACGGTGTTGAGATTATATATCAGGTATTAAATGACTGGTAATGTATTTTTGACATAAAAATCATCACAACTGCAGTGAAAACAAATCCACTTTTATGAGGCAAAGCCTTGTAATATATACTCACAACAATTGACTGGTCGAGTTAAAAATATTATTCAAACTTTCCTCTCCACGGATTTCAATGTTCCACACACAAAGTACTCATCTATACAGATAACAGCAAACTTTCTACAGACAACCGGCTTGAACTCTAAACTTTATCTAACAAAATGTTTCCTTAACCCTTTTGCCTCATAAAGACACTTTCTTGACGCCTTTGCAGCAGACGGCTTTTTGAAAACATAGTGGCAAAAGTAGAAATTGCTCAAAATGAGCAATTTCTCCTTTTGACACAATGTTTTCCACTTTTAGTCATAGGTTATCCATTCAATTATAGAGATTTTCTATTTTTTGACAAAATATGCTCAAAGTCGTCTGCTGCAGAATTGTCGTATGAGGAAAAGGGTTGACTGTGTCTTTACTTCATGTGATATGTTAAAAGGCGTCGGCTTCGAAAACATCATTCTGAAGAAAAGCTATAACATCAACAAAATTGGAAGTACAAACTGTCATTATTTTAAGAAAGGATTGTGGGAAATAAAGAAGAAATGGCTTGTTTTAGTAATTTCTCCTCTTCACACAATGTTTTCAGCAGTATGTTTCCCTAAATGTGTCCAAAGTGGCCTGTATCAAGTAAAAGGTCAATGTAAATGATAACCATACAATGTCCCTTAAGCAGAACGTTTATAAGAAATTGGGTCTACTATTTTCAAAAGAGAATTTCTTTCACAAAATTGTGAAATTCCACAGCAAACTGCAGCACAATGACATTGTATTCACTAAGGAGACAAGATAAGAAATATTTAAATGTTCTAGGGAAGAAAATCATCCAGCAAAATTCTACTCTTTTGCACATAGAACCAATTACCAGCACACGACTTGGAAGACATTCCTGCCAGAAATATGGAAAATCTCTGTATAACAAATTATATAAATGAAAGCATGATGAAGAGATGAACATATTACTGCAAAAGAGGAAATATTATTGCTCATTATGAATAATTTCCCCTTTTGCCACTTTTTTTTTTAACCCTTTCCCTCATATAGACGCTTTTTGACACATCTGCAGCAGACGGCTTTTTGAAAACATAGTGACAAAAGGAGAAATTGCACAAAAACGTGCAATTTCTCCTTTTGCCACAATGTTTTCTACTTTGTGTCATAGGTTATTCATTCAACTATGGAGATTTTCTATGTTTTGACAGAATAAGTTCAAAGTCGTCTGCTGTAGAACTGTCGTATGAGGGGAAGGGTTAAAGTCTTCTGCTGAAGATACATCAAAATAGTGTCTGTATGTGGTGAAGGAACGAGGCTATCTTTAAGCTGGTTATCTAACCCTGTCAAGTCTTATGTCATTATGAACACTGACAATTTTGATGATACCTCAATTTGATGCCCTAAGTACACCTGCAGACAATTCTTCAAAACATTGTGGAAGGTAAAATATCATATTATCATGATAACTTATATCAGTTAACCATTTCCCTCATATAGACCCTTTCTGATGCATCTGCAGTAGACAGCTTTTTGAAAACATAGTGACAAAAGAAGAAATTGCTCAAAACAATATTTTTCTCCTTTTGCCACAATGTTTGCCACTTTTATTATATAGATTCAATCATAGAGATTTTCTATTTTTTGACAAAATATGTTCAAAGTCGTCTGCTGCAGAATTGTCGTATGAGGGAATGGGTTAAATCAAGCTCAATTAATTATAGTCTTGTGAAATGTGATGCAAGGAAATGTTTTGGAGTCCATTACAACAAAATTAATGGTTTCATAATGAGCAGTCATCTTGCTTTTTGTGGTCTTCGGTTACTATGTATACATATCAGTGTACAGTCAAGACTCAAGGGAGCCTGCACGAGATGAAGCATAGTCTTAACAAACAGTCTATTGATGTCCCTGCAGACAATGTGGGAAAACAAGGAGAAATTAATTATCATTTCTCCTTTTTCCCACAATGTTTCCGAAAGTTATCTGCTGCAAATGTGTCAAAATGAGTCTAAATGATGGAAAGGGTTAAATAGTTTATCAATAGTGATGGTTTTAAAAGATTTCAAGTGAATTATTGCAATTAACAAAACTGATTAACTTTTAACCCTTTCCCTCATACGACAATTATACAGCAGACGACTTATTTGTCAAATTAGAAAATCTCTATAATTAAATGGATATGGTTTTTAAAAGATTTCAAGTGCATTATTGCAATTAACAAAACTGATTAACTTTTAACCATTTCCCTCATACGACAATTATGCAGCAGACGACTTATTTGTCAAAAAATAGAAAATCTCTATAATTAAATGGATAATCTATGACTAAAAGTGGAAAATGTTGTGGCAAAAGGAGAAATTGCTCGTTTTGAGCAATTTCTGCTCTTGTCACTATGTTTTTAAAAAGCCTTCTGCTGCAGAGGCGTCAGAAAGCGTCCATATGAGGGAAAGGGTTAAGGCACTATATATGATTGAAAATGAAGAAAATGAAGCAAACAGTTGTACAACCTTTTCCCACTCACTTGCAGACGCATTTGCAAATAAAATAATCTTGAAAACATTGTGACAAAAGGATTGTTTGTTTGGAGTTTAACGCCGCTTTCAACAGCTTTGGTCATATCACGGCGGTCAGTGCACCTACCCATGTTTTCCTGGCTTTCCCACACCAGTACTTACACAACATTCTTTCGAAGCCACTGACTACTTTCTCACATAGATCAGAGGTGAGAGGCAATGGAAAACATCGCCCGAAAGAATGTCGCCGCAACCTGGTATCGAACCGGTGACCTCCAGATCACGAGTCAGATACGCTACCAATTGAGCTACCCGGCCGGGTCGTGACAAAAGGAAAAACTGCAGAGCAATTTCCTCCTTCCCTCAATATAACCAGCTCTATAATAATTATTCTTACATTTATAGAAATGTTCTTTAATTTCACCTACATATCTTCAAAATCTTCCTCTGCAGATAAATTATGTTGTATTTATTATATATGTCAGAAAGCGATAAACAAATGAAAGAGCTTACCTTTTTTCTTCCATTCATTTGAAACTATCTGCATATCACACACATCACGTCCACTACTTCAGCTGTAAGTGTTTTGTTGACAGAAATCCTTCAGGCTTTATATATCTGTGGATTAGATAATAAAATAGAATTAATTATTCATCCAATAACCTTATACAGTACCCGGCTGTAACTTTTTTCCGGGGACTCTTAACAGAACATACGAAAATACAAGGAAAATACAGGGAAACCATAGAAAAACCCATGGGGGAAAAAAAAGGAATTTAATGTTAAGATGCGGAAAAGCTGGAAATGGTCCGAATACTCTAGGGTGTCCACGGAACCATTCCAGGGTGTCCACATAACCATTCCAGGGTGTCCACAGAACCATTCCGGGTTGTCGACTTAAACGTACTGGAGTTCCCATGGAAAGTGTCAGATTATCCCTGGAATGTTGACAGAATACTCCGGGGATATTCCATGGATTTTTCGTGGTTTTTCGTAAGAGTCCCCGTAAAAGCTACAGCTGGGTTCTTAGAATAACATTATAAATTTGCAGATGTTAGAATAATGAGGAGAAAGTTGGCTTTTCTTTTGTAATAGCTAGCTATATATATATATAGCTGTTATATTTTCTGCTTTTGGTTGTTAGCATGATGTTTCAGATCTCTAGATAAGGGGTGCTTTACAGACATGTTCTAAAATCCTTATTTGACCCTCTAACCCTATGTTGTGCCATTTTAGAACAAGAAGATTTTTTTAAGTTTTGACTATATAACATATAAGGTAAAGAAGCACCGCCCCCTGGCGGCCATGTTTTTCATCAGATCGAAATGATTTCAACAATCTTGGTAGAGGGTCACCAAAGGAACAATTGTGCCAAGTTATTTTTAAATCAGGCAGGTACTTCTGGACAAGAAGATTTTTAAAGTTTTTAGAATGCACATATAAGGATAAAAGGCTCCGCCCCCTCAGGCGGACAAGTTTTTCAACGGTTTGGAATAATTTGAACTAGAACTGTGAGTGAAATCACAAAGGATACCCCCCGTCCCGTGCTTACAAGACATATGGACAGACAGACGGACGGACGGATAGATATACTTCTGACCGGGATAATCTTACTTCATGCACATCCTCAGGTTGTGTACTTTAACTGTGTACAGTTTCATTAGAATCGGTCCAGCTGTTAAGGAGACGTTGCGCTTACAAGACATATGGACAGACAGACGGACGGACGGACAGTGATAATCTTACTTCATGCACATCCTCAGGTTGTGAACTGCAACTGTGTAAAGTTTCGTCAGAATCGGTCCAGCCGTTAAGGAGGAGTTGCGCTTACAAGACATATGGACAGACAGACAGACAGACAGACAGACAGACGGACGGACGGACGGACAGGGTGATTCCTATATACCCCCCCCCCAAAACTTGTTTGAGGGGGGTATAACAATCTTGGTCGAGGGTTCCCCAAGAAACATTTGTGCAAATTGATTTTCAAATCGGTTAAGTATTTTAGGACTAGAAGATTTTTAAAGTTTCTGCAATTTTCCCCTTTTCTGATGCCGCAGCAACCAAAGTTCCACTTGGAATTAAATTCTTTGAACAACTTTAAAAGAGGACCACCTAAGGAACTTTCTTATGAAGTTATTTTGAAATCAGTCCATTGGTTTAGTAGAAGAAGTCATTCATAGGAAATTGTTAAAAGGCAGACGTACAGATGCCGGACAGTGAGTGATCACAAAAGCTCACCTTGCACTTTATGCTTAGGTGAGCTAAAAAGGCATGTACACTACTGAAAACTAGAAAGGTTGTTTTTATGAAAAAACATATGTCTCCCCATTGCAGTTTGTCAATGACTATTAAAATATTGAACAAGGGGAGATAACTTTGCAACCAAGTAGCCCAGAGTTATAATTCTTGCAAGGTGCACAACTTCACATTGCCATCTGTCTATATTCCAAGTTTCAATAAATTCCTTTAAGTACTTTCTTAGTTCTGCTCTGGAGAAAGTTTACACTATCAAAATATTGAACAAGGGGAGATAACTCATAATTATTGCAAGGTGCACAACTTCACATTACCATCTATCTATGTTCCAAGTTTCAATAAATTCCTTCAAGTAGTTTCTGAGTTCTGCTCTGGACAAAGTTTACACTATTAAAATATTGAACAAGGGGGAGATAACTCATAATTATTGCAAGGTGCACAACTTCACATTGCCATCTATCTATGTTCCAAGTTTCAATAAATTCCTTCAAGTAGTTTCTGAGTTCTGCTCTGAACAAAGTTTACACAATTAAAATATTGAACAAGGGGGAGATAACTCATAATTATGGCAAGGTGCACAACTTCACATTGCCATCTATCTATGTTCCAAGTTTCAATAAATTCCTTCAAGTAGTTTCTGAGTTCTGCTCTGGACAAAGTTTACACTATTAAAATATTGAACAAGGGCAGATAACTTTGCAACAAAGTGGCCCAGAGTTATAATTCTTGCAAGGTGCACAACTTCACATTACCATCTATCTATGTTCCAAGTTTCAATCAATTACTTCAAGTAGTTTCCGAGTTCTGCTCTGGACAAACAAAAGTTAAGAAGAAGAAGAATAATAACAAGTACTGATTGTGATTGCAAGCAAGTCACATATATCCCCAAAACCGGCAAATTGTCGCCACGGGATAAAATTTCGATACCGGGAATGAACTCGACACACCTATATTTACTTGAAAACCAAATTTCATCGAAATCAGAGCATTTTTAGTTTTCGGGCGGCCATTTTGAAAGTGGCGGGCGACAATAAAATTTCAGATACTTGAAAAGTAAATTTCATCAAAATCGAATAAGTTTTAAGTTTTGGCGGCCATTTTGAATAAAAAATGGCCGCCGCGGGGATAAATTTTCGATACCAAAAATGAACTCGCCAGAACTATATCTACTTGAAAACCAAATTTAATCAAAATCGGAGCATTTTTAAGTTTTAGCGGCCATTTTGAATAAAAAATGGCGACCGCGGGATAAAATTTCAATAACGGAAATGAACTCGCCACACCTATATCTACTTTAAAACCATATTTCATCAAAATTAGAGAAGTTTTAAGTTTTGGCGGCCATTTTGAATAAAAAATGGCCGTCACGGGGGATAAATTTTCGATACCGAAAATGAACTCGCCACAACTATATCTACTTGAAAACCAAATTTCATCAAAATCGGAGCATTTTTAAGTTTTGGCGGCCATTTTGAATAAAAAAATGGCCACCGCGGGATAAAATTTCAATATCGGAAATGAACTCGCCACACCTATATCTACTTGAAAACCAAATTTCATCGAAATCGGAGCATTTTTAGGTTTTGGCGGCCATTTTGAATAAAAAATGGCCGCCACGGGATAAAATTTCGATACCGGAAATGAAGTCGCCACATAAAAATCTATTTATCAAATCAAATTGCGATGAAATCGGACAATGTTCAAGTTTCCCGCCCTTTTGGCGGCCATATTGAAAACCGCACGCGAGAATAAAATTTCGATACCGGACTTGAACTCGAAACATCTATATCTACCTTTAAACCAAATTTCATCGAAATCCGAGCACTTTGCGTTTTTTTTAGGTTTCGCCCCGTCGACTGCCATTTTGAAATGGCGACCATTTTAAAATTTCCGAAACACACATGCACATCTGCGAGTGGTGGCCTATGTCTGTGCAAAGTTTCATTAAGATCGGGTGAAGCATCTCCGAGAAAAACTCCGGACAAAGGTAAATGGAAAGAAAAATAAGAAAAAAAATAATAATAATAATAATAATAATAATAATAATAATAAGAAACGGTGCAAAAACAATATATCCCCAAACTTTGTTTTGGGGATATAATAAGAACTAGAGATTGTAACTGTAGCAACAGTTACGAACGATTCCCTTGCCATTTTATTGAACAAGGGCAGATAACACAATGGCCCAGAGTATTCGGTAATGCGCTAATACACTTGCAAAAGTACTACTACTTGATTAGGGACACATGTACTAAGTTTCAAGTCTCTATCACTTGTCGTTTTTGAGTTATACAACTCTGAAAAATCGACCAATCAGAAACGAGTATTCGGTCATGCGCTAATACACATGCCAAAATAGTACTACTTGATAAGAAACACATGTACTAAGTTTCAAGTCTCTATCACTTGTCGTTTTTGAGTTATACAAGTCTGAAAAATCGACCAATCAGAAACGAGTATTCGGTCAGGCGCTAATACACATGCAAAAGTAGAACTACTTGATAAGAAACACATGTACTAAGTTTCAAGTCTCTATCACTTGTCGTTTTTGAGTTATACAAGTCAAAAAAATCGACCAATCAGAAACGAGTATTCGGTCATGCGCTAATACACTTGAGAAAGTAGTACTACTTGATTAGAATCACATGTACTAAGTTTCAAGTCTCTATCACTAGTCATTTTCGAGTTATACAAGTCCGAAAAATCGACCAATCAGAAACGAGTATTCCGTCAAGCTCAAATACACATGAGAAAGTAGGTCACTTGATTGGGAACATTTGTACTAAGTTTCAAGTCTCTATCTCTTTTCGTTATCGAGTTATACAAGTTCAAATCACCCAATTATTAAAAAAATGAAAAAGGGGAGATAACTTTGCAAAAAAGTGGCCCAGAGTTATAATTCTTGCATGTTGTACAACTGCACAGTGCCATCTATCTATGTTCCAAGTTTCAATAATATCTGACCATTCGTTCACAAGATATGGCTCTGACAAAAATTGATTAAAATATTGAAAAAGGGGAGATAACTTTGCAAAAAAGTGGCTCAGAGTTATCATTCTTGAAAACTACACAAGTTCACATTGCCATCTATCTATGTTGCAAGTTTCAATCAATTCCATCAAGTAGTTTATGAGTATTGCTCTGGACAAAAATTTGGATAGGAGAAAGAAAATAATAATAATAATAATAACTAGAGATTGTAACTGTAGCAACAGTTACGAACGATTCCCTTGCCATTTTATTGAACAAGGGCAGATAACACAATGGCCCAGAGTATTCGGTAATGCGCTAATACACTTGCAAAAGTACTACTACTTGATTAGGGACACATGTACTAAGTTTCAAGTCTCTATCACTTGTCGTTTTTGAGTTATACAACTCTGAAAAATCGACCAATCAGAAACGAGTATTCGGTCATGCGCTAATACACATGCCAAAATAGTACTACTTGATAAGAAACACATGTACTAAGTTTCAAGTCTCTATCACTTGTCGTTTTTGAGTTATACAAGTCTGAAAAATCGACCAATCAGAAACGAGTATTCGGTCAGGCGCTAATACACATGCAAAAGTAGAACTACTTGATAAGAAACACATGTACTAAGTTTCAAGTCTCTATCACTTGTCGTTTTTGAGTTATACAAGTCAAAAAAATCGACCAATCAGAAACAAGTATTCGGTCATGCGCTAATACACTTGAGAAAGTAGTACTACTTGATTAGAATCACATGTACTAAGTTTCAAGTCTCTATCACTAGTCATTTTCGAGTTATACAAGTCCGAAAAATCGACCAATCAGAAACGAGTATTCCGTCAAGCTCAAATACACATGAGAAAGTAGGTCACTTGATTGGGAACATTTGTACTAAGTTTCAAGTCTCTATCTCTTTTCGTTATCGAGTTATACAAGTTCAAATCACCCAATTATTAAAAAAATGAAAAAGGGGAGATAACTTTGCAAAAAAGTGGCCCAGAGTTATAATTCTTGCATGTTGTACAACTGCACAGTGCCATCTATCTATGTTCCAAGTTTCAATAATATCTGACCATTCGTTCACAAGATATGGCTCTGACAAAAATTGATTAAAATATTGAAAAAGGGGAGATAACTTTGCAAAAAAGTGGCTCAGAGTTATCATTCTTGAAAACTACACAAGTTCACATTGCCATCTATCTATGTTGCAAGTTTCAATCAATTCCATCAAGTAGTTTATGAGTATTGCTCTGGACAAAAATTTGGATAGGAGAAAGAAAATAATAATAATAATAACTAGAGATTGTAACTGTAGCAACAGTTACGAACGATTCCCTTGCCATTGTATTGAACAAGGGCAGATAACACAATGGCCCAGAGTATTCGGTAATGCGCTAATACACTTGCGAAAGTACTACTACCTGATTAGGGACACATGTACTAAGTTTCAAGTCTCTATCACTTGTCGTTTTTGAGTTATACAAGTCCGAACAATCGACCAATCAGAAACGAGTATTCGATCATGCGCTAATACACATGCAAAAATAGTACTACTTGATAAGAAACACATGTACTAAGTTTCAAGTCTCTATCACTTGTCGTTTTTGAGTTATACAAGTCCGAAAAATCGACCAATCAGAAACGAGTATTCGGTCATGCGCTAATACACATGCAAAAGTAGAACTACTTGATAAGAAACACATGTACTAAGTTTCAAGTCTCTATCACTTGTCGTTTTTGAGTTATACAAGTCAGAAAAATCGACCAATCAGAAACGAGTATTCGGTCATGCGCTAATACACTTGAGAAAGTAGTACTACTTGATTAGAATCACATGTACTAAGTTTCAAGTCTCTATCACTAGTCATTTTCGAGTTATACAAGTCCGAAAAATCGACCAATCAGAAACGAGTATTCGGTCAAGCTCAAATACACATGAGAAAGTAGGTCACTTGATTGGGAACATTTGTACTAAGTTTCAAGTCTCTATCTCTTTTCGTTATCGAGTTATACAAGTTCAAATCACCCAATTATTAAAAAAATGAAAAAGGGGAGATAACTTTGCAAAAAAGTGGCCCAGAGTTATAATTCTTGCATGTTGTACAACTGCACAGTGCCATCTATCTATGTTCCAAGTTTCAATAATATCTGACCATTCGTTCACAAGATATCGCTCTGACAAAAATTGATTAAAATATTGAAAAAGGGGAGATAACTTTGCCAAAAAGTGGCTCAGAGTTATCATTCTTGAAAACTACACAAGTTCACATTGCCATCTATCTATGTTGCAAGTTTCGATCAATTTCATCAAGTAGTTTATGAGTATTGCTCTGGACAAAAATTTGGATAGGAGAAAGAAAATAATAATAATAATAATAATAAGAAGAAGAAGAAGAATAATAATAAAAAACAGTAGAAAAACAATACGAAAGTTTCGATCAATTTCATCAAGTAGTTTATGAGTATTGCTCTGGACAAAAATTTGGATAGGAGAAAGAAAATAATAATAATAATAATAATAATAAGAAGAAGAAGAATAATAATAAAAAACAGTAGAAAAACAATACGATTCCCAACTCTGTTGGGGAATCGTAATAACTAGAGATTGTAACTGTAGCAACAGTTATGAACGATTCCCTTGCCATTGTATTGAACAAGGGCAGATAACACAATGGCCCAGAGTATTCGATAATGCGCTAATACACTTGCGAAAGTACTACTACCTGATTAGGGACACATGTACTAAGTTTCAAGTCTCTATCACTTGTCGTTTTTGAGTTATACAAGTCCGAAAAATCGACCAATCAGAAACGAGTATTCGGTCATGCGCTAATACACATGCAAAAGTAGAACTACTTGATAAGAAACACATGTACTAAGTTTCAAGTCTCTATCACTTGTCGTTTTTGAGTTATACAAGTCAGAAAAATCGACCAATCAGAAACGAGTATTCGGTCATGCGCTAATACACTTGAGAAAGTAGTACTACTTGATTAGAATCACATGTACTAAGTTTCAAGTCTCTATCACTAGTCATTTTCGAGTTATACAAGTCCGAAAAATCGACCAATCAGAAACGAGTATTCGGTCAAGCTGAAATACACATGAGAAAGTAGGTCACTTGATTGGGAACATTTGTACTAAGTTTCAAGTCTCTATCTCTTTTCGTTATCGAGTTATACAAGTTCAAATCACCCAATTATTAAAAAAATGAAAAAGGGGAGATAACTTTGCAAAAAAAGTGGCCCAGAGTTATAATTCTTGCATGTTGTACAACTGCACAGTGCCATCTATCTATGTTCCAAGTTTCAATAATATCTGACCATTCGTTCACAAGATATGGCTCTGACAAAAATTGATTAAAATATTGAAAAAGGGGAGATAACTTTGCAAAAAAGTGGCTCAGAGTTATCATTCTTGAAAACTACACAAGTTCACATTGCCATCTATCTATGTTGCAAGTTTCGATCAATTCCATCAAGTAGTTTATGAGTATTGCTCTGGACAAAAATTTGGATAGGAGAAAGAAAATAATAATAATAATAACTAGAGATTGTAACTGTAGCAACAGTTACGAACGATTCCCTTGCCATTTTATTGAACAAGGGCAGATAACACAATGGCCCAGAGTATTCGGTAATGCGCTAATACACTTGCGAAAGTACTACTACTTGATAAGGGACACATGTACTAAGTTTCAAGTCTCTATCACTTGTCGTTTTTGAGTTATACAAGTCCGAAAAATCGACCAATCAGAAACGAGTATTCGGTCATGCGCTAATACACATGCAAAAGTAGTACTACTTGATAAGAAACACATGTACTAAGTTTCAAGTCTCTATCACTTGTCGTTTTTGAGTTATACAAGTCCGAAAAATCGACCAATCAGAAACGAGTATTGAGTTATACAAGTCAGAAAAATCGACCAATCAGAAACGAGTATTCGGTCATGCGCTAATACACTTGAGAAAGTAGTTCTACTTGATTAGAATCACATGTACTAAGTTTCAAATCTCTATCACTAGTCATTTTCGAGTTATACAAGTCAGAAAAATCGACCAATCAGAAACGAGTATTCTGTCAAGCTCAAATACACATGAGAAAGTAGGTCACTTGATTGGGAACATTTGTAATAAGTTTCAAGTCTCTATCTCTTTTCGTTATTGAGTTATACAAGTTCAAATCACCCAATTATTAAAAAAATGAAAAAGGGGAGATAACTTTGCAAAAAAGTGGCCCAGAGTTATAATTCTTGCATGTTGTACAACTGCACAGTGCCATCTATCTATGTTCAAGTTTCAATAATATCTGACCATTTGTTCACAAGATATCGCTCTGACAAAAATTGATTAAAATATTGAAAAAGGGGAGATAACTTTGCACAAAAGTGGCTCAGAGTTATCATTCTTGAAAACTACACAAGTTCACATTGCCATCTATCTATGTTGCAAGTTTCCATCAATTCCATCAAGTAGTTTATGAGTATTGCTCTGGACAAAAATTTGGATAGGAGAAAGAAAATAATAATAATAATAATAACAAGTACTGATTGTGATTGCAAGCAAGTCACATATATCCCCAAAACCGGCAAATTGTCGCAACGGGATAACATTTTGATACCGGGAATGAACTCGACACACCTATATTTACTTGAAAACCAAATTTCATCGAAATCGGGGCATTTTTAGTTTTCGGGCGGCCATTTTGAAAGTGACGGGCGACAATAAAATTTAAGTTACTTGAAAACCAAATGTCATCAAAATCGGAGAAGTTTTAAGTTTTGGCGGCCATTTTGAATAAAAAATGGCCGCCGCGAGGGATAAATTTTCGATACCGAAAATGAACTCGCCACAACTATATCTACTTGAAAACCAAATTTCATCGAAATCGAAGCATTTTGAAGTTTTGGCGGCCATTTTGAATAAAAAATGGCCACCGTGAGATAAATTTCAATAACGGAAATGAACTCGCCACAACTTTATCTACTTTAAAATCAAATTTCATCGAAATCGCAGATGTTTTAAGTTTTGGCCGCCATTTTGAATAAAAAATGGCCACCGCGGGGGATAAATTTTCGACACCGAAAATGAACTCACCACAACTATATCTACTTGAAAACCAAATTTCATCGAAATCGGAGGATTTTTAAGTTTTGGCGGCCATTTTGAATAAAAAAATTGCCACTGCGGGATATAATTTCATTATCGGAAATGAACTCGCCACACTTACATCTACTTGAAAACCAAATTTCATCGAATTCCGAGCATTTTTATGTTTTGTCGGCCATTTTGAATAAAAAATGGCAGACGCATGATAACATTTTGATATCGGAAATGAACTCGCCATGCCTATATCTACTTGAAAACCAAATTTCATCGAAATCGGAGCATTTTTAGGTTTTGGCGGCCATTTTGAATAAAAAATGGCCGCCACGGGATAAAATTTTGATACCGGAAATGAAGTCGCCACATAAAAATCTATTTATCAAATCAAATTGCGATGAAATCGGACAATGTTCAAGTTTCCCGCCCTTTTGGCGGCCATATTGAAAACCGCACGCGAGAATAAAATTTCGATACCGGACTTGAACTCGAAACATCTATATCTACCTTTAAACCAAATTTCATCGAAATCCGAGCACTTTGCGGTTTTTTTAGGTTTCGCCCCGTCGACTGCCATTTTGAAATGGCGACCATTTTAAAATTTCCGAAACACACATGCACATCTGCGAGTGGTGGCCTATGTCTGTGCAAAGTTTCATTAAGATCGGGTGAAGCATCTCCGAGAAAAACTCCGGACAAAGGTAAATGGAAAGAAAAATAAGAAAAAAAATAATAATAATAATAATAATAATAACAAGTACTGATTGTGATTGCAAGCAAGTCACATATATCCCCAAAACCGGCAAATTGTCGCAACGGGATAACATTTTGATACCGGGAATGAACTCGACACACCTATATTTACTTGAAAACCAAATTTCATCGAAATCGGGGCATTTTTAGTTTTCGGGCGGCCATTTTGAAAGTGAAGGGCGACAATAAAATTTAAGCTACTTGAAAACCAAATGTCATCAAAATCGGAGAAGTTTTAAGTTTTGGCGGGCATTTTGAATAAAAAATGGCCGCCGCGAGGGATAAATTTTCGATACCGAAAATGAACTCGCCACAACTATATCTACTTGAAAACCAAATTTCATCGAAATCGAAGCATTTTGAAGTTTTGGCGGCCATTTTGAATAAAAAAATTGCCACTGCGGGATATAATTTCATTATCGGAAATGAACTCGCCACACTTACATCTGCTTGAAAACCAAATTTCATCGAAATCCGAGCATTTTTATGTTTTGTCGGCCATTTTGAATAAAAAATGGCCGACGCATGATAAAATTTTGATATCGGAAATGAACTCGCCATGCCTATATCTACTTGAAAACCAAATTTCATCGAAATCGGAGCATTTTTAGGTTTTGGCGGCCATTTTGAATAAAAAATGGCCGCCACGGGATAAAATTTCGATACCGGAAATGAAGTCGCCACATAAAAATCTATTTATCAAATCAAATTGCGATGAAATCGGACAATGTTCAAGTTTCCCGCCCTTTTGGCGGCCATATTGAAAACCGCACGCGAGAATAAAATTTCGATACCGGACTTGAACTCGAAACATCTATATCTACCTTTAAACCAAATTTCATCGAAATCCGAGCACTTTGCGTTTTTTTTAGGTTTCGCCCCGTCGACTGCCATTTTGAAATGGCGACCATTTTAAAATTTCCGAAACACACATGCACATCTGCGAGTGGTGGCCTATGTCTGTGCAAAGTTTCATTAAGATCGGGTGAAGCATCTCCGAGAAAAACTCCGGACAAAGGTAAATGGAAAGAAAAATAAGAAAAAAAATAATAATAATAATAATAATAATAATAATAACAAGTACTGATTGTGATTGCAAGCAAGTCACATATATCCCCAAAACCGGCAAATTGTCGTCACGGGATAAAATTTCGATACCGGGAATGAACTCGACACACCTATATTTACTTGAAAACCAAATTTCATCGAAATCAGAGCATTTTTAGTTTTAGGGCGGCCATTTTGAAAATGGCGGGCGACAATAAAATTTCAGATACTTGAAAAGTAAATTTCATCAAAATCGAATAAGTTTTAAGTTTTGGCGGCCATTTTGAATAAGAAATGGCCGCCGCGGGGATAAATTTTCGATACCAAAAATGAACTCGCCAGAACTATATCTACTTGAAAACCAAATTTCATCGAAATCGGAGCATTTTTAAGTTTTAGCGGCCATTTTGAATAAAAAATGGCGACCGCGGGATAAAATTTCAATAACGGAAATGAACTCGCCACACCTATATCTACTTTAAAACCATATTTCATCAAAATCAGAGAAGTTTTAAGTTTTGGCGGCCATTTTGAATAAAAAATGGCCACCACGGGGGATAAATTTTCGATACCGAAAATGAACTCGCCACAACTATATCTACTTGAAAACCAAATTTCATCAAAATCGGAGCATTTTTAAGTTTTGGCGGCCATTTTGAATAAAAAAATGGCCACCGCGGGATAAAATTTCAATATCGGAAATGAACTCGCCACACCTATATCTACTTGAAAACCAAATTTCATCGAAATCGGAGCATTTTTAGGTTTTGGCGGCCATTTTGAATAAAAAATGGCCGCCACGGGATAAAATTTCGATACCGGAAATGAAGTCGCCACATAAAAATCTATTTATCAAATCAAATTGCGATGAAATCGGACAATGTTTAAGTTTCCCGCCCGTTTGGCGGCCATATTGAAAACCGCACGCGAGAATAAAATTTCGATACCGGACTTGAACTCGAAACATCTGTATCTACCTTTAAACCAAATTTCATCGAAATCCGAGCACTTTGCGTTTTTTTTAGGTTTCGCCCCGTCGACTGCCATTTTGAAATGGCGACCATTTTAAAATTTCCGAAACACACATGCACATCTGCGAGTGGTGGCCTATGTCTGTGCAAAGTTTCATTAAGATCGGGTGAAGCATCTCCGAGAAAAACTCCGGACAAAGGTAAATGGAAAGAAAAATAAGAAAAAAAATAATAATAATAATAATAATAATAACAAGTACTGATTGTGATTGCAAGCAAGTCACATATATCCCCAAAACCGGCAAATTGTCGCAACGGGATAACATTTTGATACCGGGAATGAACTCGACACACCTATATTTACTTGAAAACCAAATTTCATCGAAATCGGGGCATTTTTAGTTTTCGGGCGGCCATTTTGAAAGTGGCGAGCGACAATACAATTTCAGATACTTGAAAAGTAAATTTCATCAAAATCGAATAAGTTTTAAGTTTTGGCGGCCATTTTAAATAAAAAATGGCCGCCGCGGGGATAAATTTTCGATACCAAAAATGAACTCGCCAGAACTATATCTACTTGAAAACCAAATTTCATCGAAATCGGAGCATTTTTAAGTTTTAGCGGCCATTTTGAATAAAAAATGGCGACCGCGGGATAAAATTTCAATAACGGAAATGAACTCGCCACACCTATATCTACTTTAAAACCATATTTCATCAAAATCAGAGAAGTTTTAAGTTTTGGCGGCCATTTTGAATAAAAAATGGCCGTCACGGGGGATAAATTTTCGATACCGAAAATGAACTCGCCACAACTATATCTACTTGAAAACCAAATTTCATCAAAATCGGAGCATTTTTAAGTTTTGGCGGCCATTTTGAATAAAAAAATGGCCACCGCGGGATAAAATTTCAATATCGGAAATGAACTCGCCACACCTATATCTACTTGAAAACCAAATTTCATCGAAATCGGAGCATTTTTAGGTTTTGGCGGCCATTTTGAATAAAAAATGGCCACCACGGGATAAAATTTCGATACCGGAAATGAAGTCGCCACATAAAAATCTATTTATCAAATCAAATTGCGATGAAATCGGACAATGTTCAAGTTTCCCGCCCTTTTGGCGGCCATATTGAAAACCGCACGCGAGAATAAAATTTCGATACCGGACTTGAACTCGAAACACCTATATCTACCTTTAAACCAAATTTCATCGAAATCCGAGCACTTTGCGTTTTTTTTAGGTTTCGCCCCGTCGACTGCCATTTTGAAATGGCGACCATTTTAAAATTTCCGAAACACACATGCACATCTGCGAGTGGTGGCCTATGTCTGTGCAAAGTTTCATTAAGATCGGGTGAAGCATCTCCGAGAAAAACTCCGGACAAAGGTAAATGGAAAGAAAAATAAGAAAAAAAATAATAATAATAATAATAATAATAATAATAACAAGTACTGATTGTGATTGCAAGCAAGTCACATATATCCCCAAAACCGGCAAATTGTCGTCACGGGATAAAATTTCGATACCGGGAATGAACTCGACACACCTATATTTACTTGAAAACCAAATTTCATCGAAATCAGAGCATTTTTAGTTTTAGGGCGGCCATTTTGAAAATGGCGGGCGACAATAAAATTTCAGATACTTGAAAAGTAAATTTCATCAAAATCGAATAAGTTTTAAGTTTTGGCGGCCATTTTGAATAAGAAATGGCCGCCGCGGGGATAAATTTTCGATACCAAAAATGAACTCGCCAGAACTATATCTACTTGAAAACCAAATTTCATCGAAATCGGAGCATTTTTAAGTTTTAGCGGCCATTTTGAATAAAAAATGGCGACCGCGGGATAAAATTTCAATAACGGAAATGAACTCGCCACACCTATATCTACTTTAAAACCATATTTCATCAAAATCAGAGAAGTTTTAAGTTTTGGCGGCCATTTTGAATAAAAAATGGCCACCACGGGGGATAAATTTTCGATACCGAAAATGAACTCGCCACAACTATATCTACTTGAAAACCAAATTTCATCAAAATCGGAGCATTTTTAAGTTTTGGCGGCCATTTTGAATAAAAAAATGGCCACCGCGGGATAAAATTTCAATATCGGAAATGAACTCGCCACACCTATATCTACTTGAAAACCAAATTTCATCGAAATCGGAGCATTTTTAGGTTTTGGCGGCCATTTTGAATAAAAAATGGCCGCCACGGGATAAAATTTCGATACCGGAAATGAAGTCGCCACATAAAAATCTATTTATCAAATCAAATTGCGATGAAATCGGACAATGTTTAAGTTTCCCGCCCGTTTGGCGGCCATATTGAAAACCGCACGCGAGAATAAAATTTCGATACCGGACTTGAACTCGAAACATCTGTATCTACCTTTAAACCAAATTTCATCGAAATCCGAGCACTTTGCGTTTTTTTTAGGTTTCGCCCCGTCGACTGCCATTTTGAAATGGCGACCATTTTAAAATTTCCGAAACACACATGCACATCTGCGAGTGGTGGCCTATGTCTGTGCAAAGTTTCATTAAGATCGGGTGAAGCATCTCCGAGAAAAACTCCGGACAAAGGTAAATGGAAAGAAAAATAAGAAAAAAAATAATAATAATAATAATAATAATAACAAGTACTGATTGTGATTGCAAGCAAGTCACATATATCCCCAAAACCGGCAAATTGTCGCAACGGGATAACATTTTGATACCGGGAATGAACTCGACACACCTATATTTACTTGAAAACCAAATTTCATCGAAATCGGGGCATTTTTAGTTTTCGGGCGGCCATTTTGAAAGTGGCGAGCGACAATACAATTTCAGATACTTGAAAAGTAAATTTCATCAAAATCGAATAAGTTTTAAGTTTTGGCGGCCATTTTAAATAAAAAATGGCCGCCGCGGGGATAAATTTTCGATACCAAAAATGAACTCGCCAGAACTATATCTACTTGAAAACCAAATTTCATCGAAATCGGAGCATTTTTAAGTTTTAGCGGCCATTTTGAATAAAAAATGGCGACCGCGGGATAAAATTTCAATAACGGAAATGAACTCGCCACACCTATATCTACTTTAAAACCATATTTCATCAAAATCAGAGAAGTTTTAAGTTTTGGCGGCCATTTTGAATAAAAAATGGCCGTCACGGGGGATAAATTTTCGATACCGAAAATGAACTCGCCACAACTATATCTACTTGAAAACCAAATTTCATCAAAATCGGAGCATTTTTAAGTTTTGGCGGCCATTTTGAATAAAAAAATGGCCACCGCGGGATAAAATTTCAATATCGGAAATGAACTCGCCACACCTATATCTACTTGAAAACCAAATTTCATCGAAATCGGAGCATTTTTAGGTTTTGGCGGCCATTTTGAATAAAAAATGGCCACCACGGGATAAAATTTCGATACCGGAAATGAAGTCGCCACATAAAAATCTATTTATCAAATCAAATTGCGATGAAATCGGACAATGTTCAAGTTTCCCGCCCTTTTGGCGGCCATATTGAAAACCGCACGCGAGAATAAAATTTCGATACCGGACTTGAACTCGAAACACCTATATCTACCTTTAAACCAAATTTCATCGAAATCCGAGCACTTTGCGTTTTTTTTAGGTTTCGCCCCGTCGACTGCCATTTTGAAATGGCGACCATTTTAAAATTTCCGAAACACACATGCACATCTGCGAGTGGTGGCCTATGTCTGTGCAAAGTTTCATTAAGATCGGGTGAAGCATCTCCGAGAAAAACTCCGGACAAAGGTAAATGGAAAGAAAAATAAGAAAAAAAATAATAATAATAATAATAATAATAATAATAATAATAAGAAACGGTGCAAAAACAATATATCCCCAAACTTTGTTTTGGGGATATAATAATAATAATAAGAAACGGTGCAAAAACAATATATCCCCAAACTTTGTTTTGGGGATATAATAATAAGAAACGGTGCAAAAACAATATATCCCCAAACTTTGTTTTGGGGATATAATAATAATAATAAGAAACGGTGCAAAAACAATATATCCCCAAACTTTGTTTTGGGGATATAATAAGAAGAAGAAGAAGAATAATAATAATAAAAAACAGTAGAAAAACAATACGATTCCCAACTCTGTTGGGGAATCGTAATAATAAGAAGAAGAAGAAGAAGAATAATAAAAAACAGTAGAAAAACAATACGATTCCCAACTCTGTTGGGGAATCGTAATAAGAAGAAGAAGAAGAAGAATAATAAAAAACAATAGAAAAACAATACGATTCCCAACTCTGTTGGGGAATCGTAATAAGAAGAAGAAGAAGAAGAAGAATAATAAAAAACAATAGAAAAACAATACGATTCCCAACTCTGTTGGGGAATCGTAATAAGAATAAGAATAACTACAAATACAGCATGTCCCCCCCTTTCGGAGAAGGGGAGACATAATTACTACAACCATTCTCTAACATCCACTTCTGGACATATTGTCACTGATTAACCTTTCCCTCATATAGACGCTTTCTGACGCCTCTGCAGCAGACGGCTTTTTGAAAACATAGTGACAAAGAAATTGCTCAAAACAAGCAATTTCTCTTTTTGTCATAATGTTTTCCACTTTTAGTCATAGGTTATCCATTCAATTATAGAGATTTTCTATTTTTTGACAAAATATGTTCAAAGTCGTCTGCTGCAGAATTGTCGTATGAGGGAAAGGGTTAAAGGCCCTTTCTTTCAACAAGTTCAAAACAATGTGTGTCGGTCAACTAAATGATTACGTATAATCTTAAGTGTCCCAGTGTGTCATTAGATTATCGAAGATTCCATTAGCACCCAGTTTTTTATTCAAAAGTATGTCTAATTAAAATGTTGTGAAGATGTTTATCTTGGATGCAATATGAAAAGTCATTGACACAACAGACAACTTGTTTGGTTTTCTAGTTTACTACAGGTAAAAGTTATTTTAATATCAATGCATAGATTTGAATACATGCCAAAATAATACTTAAATGTTAAAACATACAGTTAAAAATATTCAAAAAATATAAATTATAAACAAAAAACTTTCTCAAAATGAGTCTATTTTGAAAAAAAAATAATATAAATATTGAAAGTAATTGTCTCCATTATGTATATAGTTATCTAAATTCCGTTCTATTGTGAAAATTTCTTGTTAAATTCAAAGCGCTGGAAATCTCCAACTTCAAACCCCAATCTCCCACTTCAGCAGCAGACAAATTTTGGAAACATTGTGATAAAAGGATAACATTGCTCATGATAAGCAGTGTTTGCAATGTCAGGTTTTCAATTTAATTCAATATATTTTCAGATATTTCCATATAGATCTGCTGAAGATTTGTTGAATGTGGGAAAGGGTTTTAACTCTATTTAGCTTCTTAATTTTTCTTTTCTTTTTTGTTTACTTTACATCGATTGTGAAACAAGCTTTCATCACACTCGATGTCTGCTTCCTGGAGACTTAACCAGTACCTCAAGCGCTGTTTGTGAGGAAAAATCCCGAAGTCATAACATTATGGCTTTACCTCATAAAAGTGGAATTGTCTACACTGCAGTTCTGATGATATTTGACAAAATGTCGGGAAGTTCATAAAAGTGGTTTTGATTAGTCTGCAGTTGATATTAATTTAACCCTTTCCCACATACAACAAATTTGCAGCAGACGACTTTGAAAACAGTGACATTTAACCCTTTCCCTTATATAGACGCTTTCTGACGACTCTGCAACAGACGGCTATTTGAAAACATAGTGACCAAAGAAGAAATTTGCTAAAAACGAGCAATTTCTTCTTTTGGCACAATGTTTTCCACTTTTAGTCATAGGTTATCCATTCAATTATAGAGATTTTCTATCTTTTTATAAAATATGTTCAAAGTCATCTGCTGCAGAATTGTCGTATGAGGGAAAGGGTTAATGCTCATTGTCACAAAGTTTTCAAAAGTCGTCTGATGTAGAGATGTGACAGAAAGCGTCTGTATGTGGGAAAGGGATAGATGCACATATTTCATATTTTGAAATCCCTATATAGCATCATATACTTCAAAACACTTTGTAACTTGACTTCAAGAACATTGCTCTGCCACTCCTTTATCCTCACACTCAGTTCATGTAGCATTTTAATTATCCCTTTCCCACTTACAACAAATCTGCAGCAGATGACTTTGAAAACCTTTACGTAAAAATATAGAAAATCTCTATAAATGATGGTATAATTACTGGAAAAAGTTGAAAACTTTGTAACAACAGGTGAAATTGCTTGTTTTGAGCAGTTTCTCCTTTTTTAACAATGTTTTCAGAGGCGTCAGAAAGCGTCTATATGTGGGAAAGGGTTATACATCACTTATGTTTTCAACTGGACCAAATTCGGACCAATCAGATACGGATGTTGCTGGACCGAACCAGTAGTTGACCTAGACAATGTTGTTTGGTCCTTAGGCTTCATGTTGAACCCTGCACTGATTATCATAGTCGACATCATTTTGTAGTAAATTATAACAATACAAATAAACAGAAAATTGCAAGATGAGCCTATTTTATCATTAATGAGGCTGTGCATAAGAAAAGGTACAAGTTGGCTTTCATGAACAATATAGATCCTGATTAGCCTGTGTAACTGCATAAGCTGATCGAAATCTATACTGTTCACAAATTACTAACACAATTAATTAAGCTTGTTATATTAGAAGCTAAATCTGTCAACTTGTATAAATTTTGATAAGATGAACCAGATGCACAGGCTGATCTGAACCTACTCTGTTTTTGAAATGCCAACTTGTACCTTTCTCCCTGGTGCACAGACTCAAATGAACCGTCCCATGAGAAAAACCAACATTGTGGACTCTGCGTAAAGTATCGACCCAGATCAGCCTAAGCATGCTGCACAGACTAATCCTGACAGACAATTTTCGCCTCCTGTGGATTTTCTGTTACAGGAATCATTACACTTTATAATACCTCTTTACCCCTGTGACGGAATGTGCCAGCCCAGATTATAGCCTGCACTGACTGCGCTGGCTAATCTGGGTTGATACATTTCACAGAGGCCATTATGTTGGTTTTCTCGTGGAGCGGCTCAAATGTCAAATGTCTCTGTTCACACCATCACACTCCTATTCTTGTCCTTATCAAAATCCTGACCGAATTTCCCTTATCCCTTTTTCAAGATACAACAAATTTGCAGCAGACACGATACTAAGAAGTCAAAAGTCTAGAAAATCTCTATAAAGGAAAGAACAACTATTGAATGAAGTTGAAAACATTGCGGCAAAGGTAGAAATTGCTCAATGTGGGCATTTTTTTTCCTTATGCCGAGCAATTTCTCCTTTTGCCACAATGTTCCCATATTAAATTGGCTATATGTATATTGCAGAGGCGTCTTAAGCATCTGTATGTGGAAAAGGGTTAAAATTTGTATAAATATATGAGCCGTTCCACAAGAAAACCAACATTATGGAATCTGCGTAATGTATCAACCCAGAGCAGCCTACGCAGTCCATGCAGGCTAATCCGGGCTGACACATTCTGTCTCAGGGGGATAGAGGTATTGAGTAATTATTCCTGAAACAGAAAATCCACAGGAGGTGAAAAGTGTCTGTCCGGGTTAGCCTGCCAGCATGCTTTGGCTGATCCGGGCTTATACTTTATGCAGAGTTCACAATGTTAGTTTTCTCGTGGAACGGCTCATAATATATATGAGCCTTATCTGGCGATTTAAGGCCTTATTGAGTTTCCAGTTTGGCATTAATCAACTTAGGAGACCAGATAAGTTTGACTAATTATATATACTATATATTTAGTAGCAGAAGGCCTTTGAAAACATAATGCCAATAGGAGAAATTGCCCTATTGTCATTAACCCTTTCCATCATATGAACGCTTTCGGACGCCTCTGCAGCAGACGGCTTTTTGAAAACATAGTGACAAGAGCAGAAATTGCAATTTCTCCTTTTGCCACAATGTTTTCCACTTTTAGTCATAGGTTATTCATGAATTATGGAGATTTTCTATGTTTTGAAAAAATACGTTCAAAGTCGTCTGCTGCAGAATTGTCGTATGAGGGAAAGGGTTAATCATCTTTGTGTCCTGTATTTATGCTATGGTAATATTTGGCAGTACATGCTAGCGCTTTATTCAATCATCATTTTGTTTTTGTATCGGACTAAATTATAGCATGCAAACCTGGGCCAAATCCAGCCGACGATAGGTTGTGACATGTACATAGAAGGAATCCGCAGCTGACGTGTTTAAAATCATCTCCAGGCAATATACTATGGAAAGTCTCTAAAAAAATGAATGTATTAATTGTTATATATATATGCGTTGAAAATTAAATGAGAACAAATGACAAGAGACTGTACTATAACATACCACAGCCCATTAAAAATGACATTTCAGAGACTGTTACTATATCCTGTTATGTTAATTCCACTGTTACTAGACAAAACAGGAATCAATCTTAAAGTTTGAAATTAGGCGAAAATTCCTGTTTCGGCTGAAGTATCACCTGTCGTTTTAACCCCCCTTTCCCACATACAACAAATCTGCAGTCGATGACTTTGAAAGAAAATAGGCAAAACTGTCTGTGAAAGTTGAATAATAAAAGCATTGTGGCAAAAGATGTCCTCTGATCATTCCTCAAAATGCTTCTACAAGTGGGAGAGGGATACTTTTTAGGTTTTAACCCTTTCCCTCATACGACAATTCTGCAGCAGACGACTTTGAACTTATTTTGTCAAAACATAGAAAATCTCCATAGTTGAATGGGTAACCTATGACAAAAAGTGGAAAACATTGTGGCAAAAGGAGAAATTGCACGTTTTGTGCAATTTCTTCTTTTGTCACTATGTTTTCAAAAAGCTGTCTGCTGCAGAGGCATCAGAAAGCGTCTATATGAGGGAAAGGGTTAATTAATGTAACACTCAAAATTTGTTTTAACCCTTTCAAACATACTGCAAATTAGAAGCAGACGTCTTTGAAAACACCTAGGCAAAACAATGAAACTCTTCTATCATACAAAAGTTTAATTATAGAATAGCGTTGAAAACACAGAGTTGTGACAATAATTATGAGAAATTGCTTATCATGAGCAATTTCTCATTTTAATAGTCACAATGTTTTTTAAAAGTTGTCTGCTGCAGAGGCGTCAGAAAGTGTCAGACTATGTTGGAAAGGGTTAAAAGTTACAGACAACTGATTATTATAACTTTAAATTATATAACATCTTAGCAATGGGTATTTTATTGTTTTAGGTCTTTAAATTTGGTTGTCTAGTTTGATGGAGATTGGATGTTCAATGTGTGCTGCTTTTCAGAGTGTTCACAAGGTAATTGTGATATAAACTATGAGTAAAAATATTATACAGTACATTTTCAAAATATAAGTTCAAGCACATTAACTATGGTGTTTTGAGGCAATTTTAATGAAACTTGCTATTTGACATTTCCGTTTAGTTTTAATAAAATCCATCCAACCATGCCTGTAATACATATGGCTCTGTACAGATGGAAGGGAGGACGCGCAGACGGCAGGTCAGACATCAACAAATCAATAATCCAATCTGCCTTTGGCGGAGGATAAAAATATACTTTAATTTAGGGAAAGAAGATAACTAGCTGTGTCTTTATCAGCAATTTGGTTAATGCCTTGAACTATACATTTGCCTCAAACAAATCCCTTTTGATGCATTAAAGTCGTATTGTTTCTTGGATGGAAACTGTGACATGCAATATGGAAATTATTTACAACAAAAAAACAGCCCATCACAACAACATGATATTTTTTTGTCTTATTTTTCAATCCAACAAGAAACTTGAGCTTTCACCAAACTACTATTAACCCTTTCCCACCTGCAGAGGCATTTTGATGCAATAGCAGCAGACGGGGACTTTCGAAAACATTGTGGCCCAAGGTGAAATCATGATGAGCAATTTCTCCTTTGGCCACAAGCCGAGCCCCGGTAGCTCAGTCGGTAGCTATGTAGGCTGTCAGTCCAGGGGTTGTGAGTTTGAATCCCAGTTCGGCCAACATTCTTTTCGACGTTTGACAAAAGTCCTTGTGACCTGCGTCATTCGTCTTTCACCAATGGGCTGTTTAAGTCTATGCAGAAAAGCAGCCAGTTGCTTGAAAGGTATGTTGTGTGGTGTACTGGTGTGGGAAAACACATGAATAGGTGAACTGGTCGCCCTGATATGACTGGCCACACTGTTTTCAACTTTATATAACAATTAAGCTATCTTTTATGGAGATTTTTTTCAGGTTTTTGTCACTATGTTTTCAAAATCGTCTGCTGCAGATTTGTCATATGTGGGAAAGTGTTAAGTGACAATATAACTGACAGACAGTTAAAGTAAAATGGACACAAAAATCCAATAATGGATAACCTTCACATCTAATATGCGATACATTTTACAGTCCATTGCCTTATATGATTTTTTTTTTAAACTTCTCCTACAAGTCCAGGTTTTTTTTATTCCGAATTCAATTTTATACTTTGACTCTTAGAATTGCTTACAATGCAATATATAATATTATCATCAAATTATTGAGACTACTTTTCCCACGAACAACCAATCTGCAGCAGATAGTTTTAAAAGAATTATTATAGTCAAAAACATAGGATGACCAAGAGCTTTAAATTCTAGCACATTATGCATGGGGCAGTTATGGCCCTTGCACTGAAGAGGTATCACATGACAAAGAATTTAAAAGACATTGTAGTTAACTTAGTTCAGGGGAAATGAGATGTGTTTGTGATACACCAACGGCCTCCAGGTGGTGACAAAGTCTTCCAGGTGAAGGTCATAGGGCAATTTCAAAGTCACAAGATAAAATATATTGGTTCATTTGAGGAAGTTCTTGTCACATGGAATTTACATATGCCTTATATAGTAGCATTAGAACCAACAGCTTAACATGGTGAAACAGTAATAAATACGGCCATGTTAAAAGTTTTTGCCACAGATAAGGCAAACACTATAATAAATTTATTGGACAATTTCTCCTTTCGAAGGTAACGTCTGCTACAGACTGTGCATACAAAATGGAAAAGGTTAAATATCTATGGTAAACTAGTGCATGTGGGAAAACAGGTTTAAAATCTATAGTACACTAGTACATGTTGAAACAGGGTACCAAATATAGTGCACTAGTACATGTTGGAATAGGGTACCATATATAGTGCACTAGTGCATGTGTGAACAGGGTACCATATATAGTGCACTAGTGCATGTGGGAAACGGAGTACCATCTATAGTGCACTTGTGCATGTGGGAACAGGGTACCACCTATAGTGCACTTTAATCTTAATTTAATTTCAAAATGACCTCACATTACTTTTAGAACTTATTTTGTTCTGTGTCATCTTTTGCCAAATTGACAAATTTTACCGCAGCCATAAAACCAATTCACCGGGGAGGAAGAGCTCTTAAGACAATTTATTGAGTGGTCAATAACTGTGGATAGAATCCATTAAATGTTTACCTAGTATGATATAACTCATGTCGTCTTCTTTGGAGACATCAGCCGCAAAATAATTATCTAGAAAATTAGAAAGATAATAATGATTCTGAATTAAAAACCATTTTGAAAAAGGTGGATTATGCTCATTTTCAGTTATTTCTCCTTTGCCACAATGTTTTGTGAAGTTGTCTGCTGCAAAAGTGTTAAATGTTGTCTGTGGATTGCAATGGGTTTAGTAATGGTAGGCTGGATATTGTCTTTGAGATTTCAATCATTTATCTAATATATATAATTATAGCAATGTCTTCTGGTTTAACCCTTTCCCACATATCTAGATGCTTTCTTATACCTCTACAGTGGATGACATTTGGAAACATTGTGACAAGAGGGGAAATTGCTCAATATGAGTAATTTCTCCTTTTGCCGCAATGATTTCAACATTGTTTAATATTTAACCTCTCATTTATAGATAATTTTCATGTTTTTTGCCAATTAGTATTCAATGTTGTCTGCTGCAGATCTGTTGTATGTGGGAAAGGGTTAATCTTTGAAGAAAACATTGAAAAATTAACTTTCTGGCCATGGATAACAATGGTGACAGCTTAGCCTCAGGTGACCAGTGACACAGTGCAGGCCATCTAACGATCATCCACATGTGGTTCAAGGTAGGGATGATTTGGACATGATTCAGACTAGATAAGCGGGAGTACATAAACTGGTCTTTTCCTATCAATATCTGACTTATAACTCAACCAAACCCTATGTTGTGGGCACTCAAAAGAATCGTATTACTGAGATGATTTTGTTGAGTAGGTCCCACACCATAGGGTTAGAGTGTCAAATAAGGATTTTAGAACGTGCAAAATGCACTTTATCTAGAGCAGTGTTTGGACACATAAATAAACAAAATTGATGAAGGAGCACGTGTGTCTGCTAGCTGCCACTTATATATATATGTTAGCTGCTATATGACAGACAGACAGACAGACAGACAGACAGACAGACAGACAGACAACCGAGAATTGATTTCCCAAGGTAGGTCAATATTATACCAGAGCTCTAGATTAGGGGCGTTTTGTACTTTCTAAAATCCTTATTTGATCCTCTAACCCCTTTGTTGTGGGTACTCAAAAGAATTGTCTCAGTGACACGACATTGGGTTTGCTTTAATAATAAGAGAGAAATTGTGGGGAAAAGAGCTGAATACCCCTCCTTATCTGGATCTCTGTAATATAGGATAGGTAAATTCTGTTACATAATTCCTAAAGTTGTCTATCTGGGCCCTTCCATATTTAGGCAAGAGTTAACCCTTTTCCACATACAAAAAATCTGCAGCAGACGACGTATATTTATTGAATAGAGTTGAAAACATTGTGGGAAAAGGCGAAAATTGGCTCATTTTGAGCAATTTCTCCTTTTGTCACAGTGTTTTTCGAAAGTCGACTGCTGCAAAGGCATTTGTATGGGGAAAAGGGTTAAGCAATACACCAATTTCCAAATGTAAATGGAAGTCGGAACAATTCAAAGACGAGAAAAGCCTGACAAGATGGATCAAACATGGCAATTCAATAGGTCAAACTTAATAACAGAGGAATCATTGGATAGGTCTAATAACAATCTGTCTTCCAAGATCCCCAATCAAACACCTAACATTGTTTTCCTAACAACGGATACTTCTACCATTATTTCCCACGAGGGACATTCTAACCACCCAAATCAACATTAGGTTCTTCGTATGGATTTATTGTAGGTTTACAAATTTTCTTTATTGACCTAATTCTACACATCATTTACCTTATATATATATATATATATATGGTATTTAGTTAACCCTTTTCCACATACAACAAATCTGCAGCAGACGACTTTGAAAACATGGTGACAAAAACCTGAAAAATCGCATTCTCCATAAAAGATAGCTTAATTGTTAAATAAAGTTGAAAACATTGTGGCCAAATGAGAAATTGCTCATCAATTTCACCTTTGACCACAATCTTTTCAAAAGCCGTCTGCTGATATTGTGTCAAAGTGCATCTGCAGGTGGGAAAGGGTTAAGAGAAGGCAGCTGCTCTGAGTTTATCTGCTTAAAAAGTTTCATGGAAACTTTGTAGAGATGTTTGCGATGTAGATATAAAAACATTGTGGAAAAACAAAGATTTTATTGATTATAGAGATTTGACATTTTCCCACTTGTTAAAAAAATCCTACAAAGGCCTAAAAATATTGGATGTATCCAGGAAAGGGTTATAAAACAAGATGTCTCGTTCTCTCTTATCAAATTGGTTTACTTTTACCAGAAATAGCTGTATCCACTTCCATTAAGAATTTGTCTTTGTTTTTAACTCTTTCCCTCATACGACATTTCTGCAGCAGACGACTTTGAACTCATTTTGTCAAAAAGTAGAAATTCTCTATAATTGAATGGATAAACCTTATAATGACTAAAAGTGGAAAACATTGTGGCAAAAGGAGAAATTGCTTGTTTTGAGCTTGTTTTGAGCAATTTCTTCTTTAATCACTATATATGTTTTTAAAAAGGCGTCTGCTACAGAAGTGTCAGAAAGCATCTATATGAGGGAAAGGGTTAAGAATGTAATGCATGTAGCAAGTCATTTTCTACCACCAATATCTCATAGAAGTGCCATATTGAAAATCGAAAAACCGAACAAATGCACTTATAATTAAGTGCCAAGTCAATTGTAGACTTCCTACAGACTGAGGAAAAAACAGAAGTGTAATATGCAATACTTAATATTGTCTTCCTGGTTGGGAGTTATTTTCTCTTGAAGACATACAAGGTTGTAAGGCACTTTAAGAGCCCTTCAACCAATGCCTGTAACTTTGTAAGGTTTTTTCTTTTTTAATTGTTTGACATTCCACAATTGCTCAGTTATATCACAGCTTTTCCTGGGTAAGTTACCAGTACTACTTAGGTCTACCCTGACACCAGCCAGTCAGTCGTAATGCTAACCCCGCAAACCTAAGCGCAAACTAGGGCAGCCATAACGTAATCATTTTTAAAGTCTTTGGTATGACCCAGCAGGGGATCTCCGAGCCCCAACCGAGACGGACTCTCTAGCTCTACACCAATGAGGCCGTACTAAATAATAAAGATGTGGTTGTCAAGACTCTGAGGGTTACAAACTCCTTGTTAAGTCATGTGTATTTATGAATCACATGACTTAAAACAAGACATTATTCATAGAATTAATTAAGTTAATGTTGGACAATGGAATTTTAATTTCCAGAATAATTTGATACAGTGATTAATAGTGTCAATGTTAAGTAATGATTTATAGTGACACTAACATTCTCCTGTCATATGCCAAAAGTTTTAACCTTTCGGTTCACACATGTAAAGGTCAAAGAAGCGAGTCTGTCTGTCTGACAGTATTGTATGTTTTAGAGACCCAGCAAAAAACAAATCTGCAGCAAACTTTATAAAACATATCGGCAAAATTATGAAAATTCTCTATAAATAAAGGTACAATTAATGAAACAAGAGGACCATGAGGCCCTGGATCGCTCACCTGAGAATGGGCTATTTAAGACTTAACCCTTTCCCTCATATAGACGCTTTCTGACGCCTCTGCAGCAGACAGCCTTTTGAAAACATAGTAACAAAAGAAGAAATTGCACAAAACGTGCAATTTCTCCTTTTGTCACAATGTTTTCCACTTTTTGTCATAGGTTATCCATTCAATTATGGAGATTTTCTATGTTTTGACGAAATATGTTCAAAGTCGTCTGCTGCACAATTGTCGTATGAGGGAAAGGGTTAACCCTTTCAGTGCCAATGGTAATTACATCAAGACCAAATTTCTGACAAAATTTCAAGCTGCTGAAGTCAAAAGTTAACAAGATTGTTCTACAATTTAGCCTATTGACCTAGTTTTTGACCTGACCTGACCCATATTCAACATGCTCAAGCCAAAAATGCGGCTTCCAAAGTGTTAACAAGATTGTTCTTCAATTTGGCCGAATGACCTACTTTTCAACAGACATGACCAATATTCGAACTTGGCCTACATATCATCAAGACAAACATTCTGATAGTTTCAACATGCTCAAATAAAAAAAATGCAGCATCCAGAGTGTTAACAAGATTTCCCTTCAATTTGGCCTAGTGACCTAGTTTCTGACCCAATATGACCCAGTTTTGAACTTGACCTAGATATCATTCAGACAAACATTTTGAAAATATTTCAAGCTGCTGAAGCAAGAAATGCAGCCTCCAGAGTGTTAACAGGATTTTTCTTCAATTTGGCCTAGTGACCTAGTTTCTGACCCAATATAACCCATATTTGAACTTGATATCACTAAGTCAAACATTCTGACAAAGTTTCAACATGCTCAAGCTTAAAATGCGGCTTCCAGAGTGTTAACGAGATTTTCATTTAATATGATCTAGTGACCTAGTTTGTGACGTACCATGACCCATGCAAAATGTTGCCACTAGAGTGTTAACGAGCAAATGTTGACGACGGACGCCGGACAAAAGGCCATCACAATAAATCACTAAAAACTTTAAAACATTGTGCCAAAAGGAGAAATTGCTCATTTTGAGCAATTTCTCCTTTTGTCACAGTGTTGTCAAAAGTCGTCTGCAGCAGAGGGCCTCAACAAACTTCTATATGTGAAAAGGTTTAAGAGATCACGCTTTAAGTGTTACTGTATCGGCAGGGAATGGATTAACCCTTTCCCACATATAAATTGTTTGCAGCAGACAACTTCTCAACAATAATATGGAAAATCTACATAAATGAAGACTGTTCCACTTATTAAATAGAGTTGAAAACATTGTGTCACAAAGTTTTCAAAAGTCGTCTGCTGCAAAGGTTCAGAAAACATTGCAGAAATATGACAAATTACATGTTCTAAGAAGATTTGTTTGTTTGTTTGGAGTTTAACGCCGCTTTCAACAGCTTTGGTCATATCACGGCGGTCAGTGCACCTACCCATGTTTTCCTGGCTTTCCCACACCAGTACTTACACAACATTCTTTCGAAGCCACTGACTGCTTTCTCACATAGATCAGAGGTGAGAGGCAATGGAAAACATCGCCCGAAAGAATGTCGCCGCAACCGGGTATCGAACCCGTGACCTCCAGATCACGAGTCAGATACGCTACCAATTGAGCTACCCAGCCGGGTCGTTCTAAGAAGAGCTTATAATTTCTCCATATCCCAAAATAATTTCAACAATATTTAATTATACTGGGAAAGGGTTAAAAAACAAGAGGGCATGAAGGCCCTGGATCACTCACTTGTCAAGAGTTATGTTAAATGTGATCTGTCATGTCAATCACAATAACTCATTTTGCAGTCAGGTAAGCCATACTACAAAAGGCCCAAGAGGACGAGTATAGCTCCATTGCCAGGCTGAGGTGAGCTTAAAACAAGAATCTGTGATCATCGAGTCCATGAAACATCAGTAAAAGAGACCAAATAACATAATTATTCCATGATAAATGATGCATATAATTATGTTTAACATCTTTTCTTCAATCTTTTTTAGTTTAAACCTTTCCCTCATATAGACGCTTTCTGACGCCTCTGCAGCAGACGGCTTTTTGAAAACATAGTGACAAAAGAAGAAATTGCACAAAACGTGCAATTTCTCCTTTTGCCACAATGTTTTCCACTTTTTGTCATAGGTTATCCATTCAATTATCGAGATTTTCTATGTTTTGACCAAATACGTTCAAAGTCGTCTGCTGCATAATTGTCGTATGAGGGAAAGGGTTAATGACAGTCTGTAGCATGTTATTTGCAGATAAGAAAATTTATACAAACACTGTTTTTTATATAACGCTATATTTTGCCTTGGAAATATCACAGACCAACCCTTTAGTTTTTAATCCCTTCCGACATACAACAAATCTGCAGCAGTCGACCTTGAAAACATCTCAACAATAGTATGGAGAATATCCCTAAATCAAGACCTATACTTATTGAATCGAGTTGAAAACATTGTGTCAATTTTTAAGGAGAAATTACTTATTTTGAGCAATTTCTTCTTTTGTCACAAAGTTTTCACAAAATCAGAAAGCATCTACATAAGGGAAAGGGTTAAGCTGTCGATACACATAATTATGACTTTAAACATTTAAGTATGCCGATAGTGCATGCATAACATTAAACTGCATGTATACATTTGTGTATCACGCGGTTTCTCACTTTATTTTGTTACAGTTTACAGACTATAGAACTTTACATTAGTACTAATTATGTTAACCCTTATCCCACATTAAAAAAATCAGCAGCCGACAGCTTTGCGATAATCTTAGCTTAATAGGGAAACTCTTCATAAATGAAAGAATGATTATTTAATATAGTTGAAATTTTACATCATGACAAAAGACGAAACTTCTCATAATGATCTGCAGTTAATCTTCTTTAACCCTTTCCCTCATACAACAATTCTGCAGCAGACGGCTTTATGCATGTCTTGTCAAAAAATAGAAAAATCTCTATAATTGAATGGATAATCTATGACTAAACGTTGAAAACATTGTGGCAAAAGGAGAAATTGCTCGTTTTGAGCAATTTCTTCTTTTGTCACTATGTTTTCAAAAGCCGTCTGCAGCAGAGGCGTCAGAAAGCGTCTATATGAGGGAAAGGGGTAATACCACAATGTTTTCAAAAGCGGTATGCTGCAGAGGCGTCAGAAAGTTTCTATATGAGGGAAAGGGGTAATACCACAATGTTTTCAAAAGTGGTATGCTGAAGAGGCGCCAGAAAGTGTCTATATGTGGGAAAGGGTTAAGCGATCAATATGAAAATAATGTAGACCAAGCTCAACCCGCACATCTTTGCAGGCTAGCCTTTAATTAATTAACCCTTTCCCACTAATAAAGGCATCTGCAGCAGACGACTTTTTAAAAACACTGTTACAAAGGAGAAATTGCTCATAGTGAACAATTCTCCATTTGCCATAATATTTTCAACTAACTCTATTCAATAATTGTACTTTCATTTACAGAGATTTTCAATATTTTTGCCTAGCTGATTTTAAAGTGTTTTTCTGCAGATTTGTTGTCAGAAAGCATCTATATGTGGAAAGGGTTACATCAAACGTTTCCTGGGCAAGTAACCAGTAGTACTGGTCCATTTATCCTGACACCAGCCAGTCAGTTGGAATGCTAACCCCATAACCCTGAGCGCCAATGAGGGAAAGCCATTAATACCATTTATAAAGTCTTTGGTATGACCCTAACCGGGGATCAAACATGCAACCTCCCACACCCGAGGTGGACCATCTACCCTTACACCACCCAGATGATCATCATATATGTATATGAACGAAACAACAGGTATCATGATTATACCAGCAATTATAACACAATTCAACTAGACAAAGCCATTACAATCATTTTTAAAGTCTTTTGTATGACCCTGCTGGGATCAAACCTCCCACCTCCCACACCCTCTACCACAACACCACTGAGGCCGTCATCAATATGTTTTAACTAAACTTGTTGGTATGATATATACCAATAATTATAACAATTCAACTGGACAATTGGGAAGAATCCTGTGTTTTCGACCCCCTTTTCCTGAATACAACAAATCTGCAGCAGCCGATACCCAAGGTGGACCCTCTACCACTAAACCACTGAGTATAATAACAATACAGCTGAACAAGGGGAGGAATCCTGAGCAGGTTTTTTTTTTTCTTACTTTAAACTCTAATATCCTGATTTCTTAACCCTTTCTCCCTCATACGACAATTTTGCAGCAGACGACTTTGAACATATTTTCTCAAAAGAAAGAAAATCTCTTTAATTGAATGAATAACCTATGACTAAAAGTGGAAAACATTGTGGCAAAAGGAGAAATTGCTTGTTTTGAGCAATTTCTTCTTTTGTCACACTGTTTTCAAAAAGGCGTCAGAAAGCGTCTATATGAGGGAAAGGGTTAATGGTGACAGTTGTGAAAGTTCTGTCATATGATATGTATTTATGTATACTTACTGTTTATAATAATTGGGTCAGAACAAGATCGACAGTTAGTGCTGAATTCAAAATAAATAGCAGTTAATTGGAAAACCTATCTGACAAAAATATTTTCAGTGAAAAAGTATGAACATTATCAAATGTTTTAATTCAAATAACATTTTTCTTTCAGGGTTGACACTCTATCAATTATACCAATGAATAGGAAGGTCATAATCATGTATGCAAATACCTATAATTAAAGTGTCATTTTACTTTCAATTTTGAACTCTTTCTTTTTTGGGGGTATTAAATTAACCCTTTCCCTGATAAAGATGCTTTCTGATCCCTCTGCAGCAGATGGCTTTTTGAAAACATAGTGACAAAAGAAGAAATTGCTCAAAACGAGCAATTTCTTATTTTGCCACAATGTTTTCAACTTTTAGTCATAGCTAGGTTATCCATTTAATTATAGAGATTTTCTATTTCTTGACAAAATATGTTCAAAGTCGTCTGCTACAGAATTGTCGTATGAGGGAAAGGGTTAAACTTGTTGTCCAAGAAGTTGTGGTTTGTATGCTACAATGTCTAATCAAGGATGATAATCATGGGTTAAATATTGAATAATCTAGAGTTTAAGCCCTATTCGTATAATCGACTATTCTTTCGACCAATTAAAGTGACTGTGAGAGGTAAAAATGTATTTGCATATGGATATGATGTTTTTTATATGCAACTTTAAAATAAATGAAGACTTAACCCTTTCCCTGATATATACGCTTTCTGACGCCTCTGCAGCAAACGGCTTTTTGAAAACATAGTGACAAAAGAAGAAATTGCACAAAACGTGCAATTTCACCTTTTGCCACAATGTTTTTCGCTTTTAGTCATAGGTTATCTATTCAATTGTGGAGATTTTCTATGTTTTGACAAAATATGTTCAAAGTCGTCTGCTGCAGAATTGTCGTATGCGGGAAAGGGTTAAAATATTTACTAGTCAAAACATGCTGTAATTTTAGGGTATATTCTTTTTATATCTACATAAAAAAATATCAAGAAGTTCTTTATTCTAACATTTACAGATTCTTCCATATTTCACTCGAATGATTATCTGCAAGTTTGTTTGGAAAAGAATTTTAAAAATGGTCCAGTGACAGTACTGTTTATACGACAATTCTGCAGCAGAAGACTTTGAACGTGTTTTACGCTGCTTTCAACTATTGTTCAGTTATATCCCGGCGGTTAAGATACCTGTACTACTTGTCCATTTATCCTGACACCAGTGGGTCAGTCCTTATGCTCGCCCAACAACCCCGAGCACCAAGGAGGGCAGCTATTACTACATGTAACATTTTTAAAGTCTTTGGTATGACCTGGGCCAGAAATGGAACCCTCAACCTCTCGCAACAAGTCCGATGCTCTACCACTACACCACCGAGGCGATATATAGTTTTTCAACCAATTTACATGACTTGAAGGATTAATGAAACAAGGTCATCATCGAAATATTTCTACAAAATTATTTAAAAATCGACCAAATAGCCATAAAATGCAAAACCGTGAGCCCAGACCTTCCTGGGGGCCAGGTTATTTTCGACCAATCAACATGGTTTGAAGGAATCTGAAAGAGGGTCACCCAAGGAACATTTCTTCAAATTTATTTGAAAATGGGCCAACCAGTTTGGGAGGTGAAAAGTCTTTTTCTTTGGTTGCCATGGACACCAGATTTTGCACCGGTCCAAAAATGATGAAAGATTTTATGAGAGGACTTTGAGAGGATGACATCCTAATGGGCCAAGTGGTTACCGAGTCGACAAAGTTGCTTGAAGCAAAAAAATTACGCACATTAACCCACATTACAGACAATACACCATGATATATTAGCTTGATTGGCTTTCAGCCAGAGTATCTAATTAAAGATATGGCTAAAATATGGGAAATCTGTATTTATTAAAGAAAGTATAATTATTGAATAATATAACTTTTTTCAACTTTTGACGATGTTTTCAACTGTCTTCTGCTGCAGGTGCATGTTTGAAGGGTTAAGTGAAATCTCAGAAAAAGTGTCACTGAGAATGAAAGTCCCAAGTGATGAATGAAATTTTCTCTAAAATATACCACCTCCTGGCAAGCTTGATGTGACGGGGAGTTTCAATTTCCTGTATGCAAATTATCTACTTGACAATTCTAAGGTCTCAATTTACCGTCTGCATGTGACATCAAGTTGGCCACGTCCTTCAAATACAGGCAATCAGAGGGGTTTTAACCCTTTCCCACATACAACAAATTTGCAGCAGACGTCTTAACAATAATATGGAAATTCTCCCTAATTGAAGACATATACTTCTTGAATAGAGTTGAAAACATTGTGTCAAAAGGAGAAATTGCTTGTTTTGTCACAAGGTTTTCAAAGTCGTCTGCTGCAGAGGCATCGGAAAGCATCTATAAGGGTTAAACGAACATTCCCACATATGGCCGCTTTCTGAAACCGTGAGTCGGCATCCGACTACTTTTGAAAACATTTTGGCGAAAGAAGGATTCGTTCATGATGGGAAATTTCTCCTTTTTGCGGCCACAATGTTTTCAACATTATTCAATAATGGTTCTTCCATTCTTAAGAGAGTTTCCATACTTTTGACTGAATGTTTTCAGAGTTGTCTGCTGCAAAATTGTTGTATATGTTGTAACAGATTCAATTAATGGCAATTGTTATTGAATAATAGACTGTAAAGTGTTTTTCTGGGTTGTAACGTTTAATCCTCCAAAAACTTCCGACCCCGAGATACATGTACAACAAGAGGACATACAGGGCAGATCCTGATCAAACAGCGCAAAGTTGCAGGCCGGTCTTGATATTCTCTTTGCTGGTTGCAAAATATCAAAGACAGCTCTAGAGATGTGGCGTTTTTCATGCTCTAAAATCCTTATTTGACCTCAAAAACCTATGTTGTGGGCAAACAAAAGAATCGTCTCAGTGAGACGATACTTTTGAGTACCCACAAAATAGGATTTGCTTGGATTATAAGAGAGAGAGATATTGTGGGGAAAACAGCTGTTTACCCCTCCTTATCTGGTCACCTCTGAAATATCAAAGCCTGATATTCCTGCGACTTGGTCTAGTTTTCTCAGAGCCAGGAAAATATATCTGTGATGAATAATAAATATCAGAGGACCAGATGAGGAGGAGTGAACTCATGGTCTTTTTCCCAAAATATCTATCAATTATTACTCAACCAAACCCTATGTTGCAGGTACTCAAAAGAATAGTCTCACTGAGACGATTCTTTTGAGTACCCACAACATAGGATTTGAGGGATAAATAAGGATTTCATAACATGAAAGAGGCCCCTTATCTGGAGCTCTGGATGATTTCTGTGGTTTTTAGAAGAGTAAGAAAAGGTTATAGCACCTCTGAATTTAATACTTGAATTTCTAATGATATAATATTTATAACATGCCACATTTAGATCTTTACGAGACTCATCAATATATCAAAACACCAAGAAACTCTGCAATTTAAACGCTTAAAATTTACCCTATCCAGATAACTTTCTTTAACCTTTTCCCTCATACGACAATTCTGCAGGAGACGACTTTGAACATATTTTGTCAAAACATAGAAAATCTCTATAATTGAATGGATAACCTATGACTAAAAGTGGAAAACATTGTGGCAAAAGGAGAAATTGCTCGTTTTGAGCAATTTCTTCTTTTGTCACTATGTTTTCAAAAAGCTGTTTGCTGTAGAGGCGTCAGAAAGCATCTATATGAGGGAAAGGGTTATTCAATGTGATTTGACAAGCCAACCACATGATCAATCACAATGCCTCTTTTTGCAGTCAGGTAAGTTTAATACTAGAATGTCCATAAGATTTTTTTAAGTTTGGCCTATTATAAGTGACCTGGTTTTTGACTTGATATTACCCAAAATTTAACTTAGCCCATATAATATCATCAAGACAAACATTCTGACAAAGTTCAAAGAGCGTTAACAAGATTTCCCTTCAATTTGGCCTATAGACCTAGTTTTTAAACCAGCTTGTCGACCCATATTTCAACTTGGCCTAGATATCATCAAGAAAATCATTCTGACAAAGTTTCAACAAAGTCAGGTTATAAACATGTGACTTCCATAGTGATATCTAGAATTTTCCTACCATTTGGCCTAGTAAACTAGTTACTGATCAAACTAATGAGCTATGTATATTCTAATTTAACCAAGAATCTCATAACCATTAGAAAAAATTCTAATGGCATCTGAGCACAGACTTAGGTGATCCTCAGTCAAACACATAATGCACCGTAATATATGCTTCACCCTTTCCTACCTGTAGCAAACCATTTTTTGAAAGCAACAAAAAGATTATTGTATTCAACAAGTGAAAATGTAGTTAAAATAAGGATGTTAACCTTTCAGATTTCTTGCCATATTTTTGCCAAATTACCCAAAGCAATCAAGAAGATTAGGCTTTAAAGAAAGAAATTGACAAATTCTGAGCAAATTAATTTCAAACTTTCACACAATTGCATTCTCTGCATGAGCTTTGATGCTGTTGGAAAAATCCAATTTCTCTTTCCACCGTCTACCTGATATAATGTTTGAATCATTTCTCTTGTTGACAGTACATCAGATTCTGCAGGGAACAACTAATGTAACCTTTATCCCACATACAGACGCTTTTTGACGCCTCTGCAGCAGACATCTTTTGAAAACATTGTGACAAAAGGTGAGATTACTCAAACATTTTGTTAATAATTTAACCTTCATTTACTGAGACTTTCAGCATACGACTTTGAACATATTTTGTCAAAAAATGGAAAATCTCTATAATTTAATGGATAACCTATGACAAAAAGTGGAAAACATTGTGGCAAAAGGAGAAATTGCTCGTTTTGAGCAATTTCTTCTTTTGTCACTATGTTTTCAAAAAGCTGTCTGCTGCGGAGGCATCAGAAAGTGTCTATATGAGGGAAAGGGTTAACCCTTTCCCACAATGGTTTCAAAAGTCGTCTGCTGCAGAGGTATCATGCAGAAAGCGTCTAGCTATATTTGGGAAAAGGATAATCAATAATTATAATTATACTTTCATTTATAGATACATGTATCTATATCTCTTATATTTTGCCAAGATATTTTCAAGTGGTTGTCTGCTGAAGATTGGAAGGATTTTTGGGTAAGGAATAATCTTTACCTGATAAGACTCTTTAACCTTTTCCCAAATACAACAAATCTGCAGCAGACGACTCAGAAAACGTTTTGGCAGAAACGTGAAAATTCTCTATAAATGAGAGCTTTAATATTAAATAAAATTGAAATCCTTTTGGCACAATATTTTCAAAAGTCGTCTACTGCAGAGGTATCAACAAGCTTCAATAACTAGAGATTGCTTTTTTGAAAAAGCATTTGTCTCCCAATTTGTGTGGTAGTAAAACAAGAGGCCCAAGAGGGCCAGTATCGCTCCACGGCCATAAGGCAAAAATAAAATCTCCAAACAGCCCTGCCCCGTGGTGGCTATTTTTTTTACCAACCACCATGGCTTAAAGGAATCTTGTAGAGTGTCACCAAAGGAATGTTTCTGCAAAATTATTTGAAAATATGCCTGACACTTTCAGAGGAGAAGATTTTTTAAGTTTTCACTATGGTCATATAAGTCAAAATAGCCCCACCCTCTGGCGGCCACGTTTTTCGACCAATCAACATGGCTTGAAGGAATCTGATAGAGGGTCACCCAATGAACATTTCTACAAAATTATTTGAAAATCGGCTGAACACTTTCGGAGAAGAAGATGTTTTAAGTTTTCACTATAGCTATATAACGCAAAAAAGCCCCGCCCCCTGGCGGCCATGTTTTTCGCCCAATCAACATTTCTTGAAGGAATCTAATTAAGGTTCACACAAGGAACATTTCTACAAAATTATTTGAAAATCGGCCTGACACTTTTGGAGGAGAAGATTTTTTAAGTTTGCTCTTTAGCCATATAGGCAAAATAGCCCCGCCCTGTGACGGCCATGTTTTTTTACCAATCAACATGGCTTGAAGGAATCTGATAGAGGGTCACCCACGGAACATTTCTACATAATTATTTGAAAATCTGCTGAACACTTTTTGAGAAGAAGATTATTTAAGTTTTCACTATAGCTATATAAGGCAAAAAAGCCCCGCCCCCTGGCGGCCATGTTTTTCGCCCAATCAAAATTTCTTGAAGGAATCTAATAAAGGGTCACCCAAGGAACATTTCTACAAAATTATTTGAAAATCGGCCTGACACTTTCGGAGAAGAAGATTTTTTAAGTTCTCACTATTTTTTTCTTTCGGTTGCCATGGAAACCAGAATTTTGAATGGATCAAAAAAATTTGAAGGAATTTAGTAGAGGACATTGAGAGGATGCTTCCCATGAAGTTTCAACCAAATTGGCCAAGTGGTTAGGGAGAAGAAGTCGTTTAAAGGAAAAAGTTAACGCACGCACGCACGCACGCACGCACGACGGACAATTCGCCATGACATAAGCTCGACTGGCTTTCAGCCAGTGGAGCTAAAAATGATGGAGATGACTTTTGTAGTTTTGGACTGGAGATGAAGTAACTGTGAATTTGAAGTTTGGCCTATTAACCTGTAGACAATAGTGGACATGTATTGCATAAGATGCACAAGATTAGTGGTTATTCTTTTAAGTATTATTGAGCGGAAACCATTTTTTAGCTAAATGTCATCATGACCTAGACCACTGTGACCTTGACCATTGACCTAGTGACCTCAAAATCAACAAGACCTCTGGCTGAGGGTGTCTCGCCCTTCTAAGAAAATTAGATATTAAATGGTATCACTATGCAAAAAGAAAGTAAAGTTGATAAAATGTGAAAAAGTAAGTGTCTGTCACTGAAAATGTTGACGTTGATGGATGTCCCATGACCAAACAATACATTTGACAAAGTTTCAGAAAAATTCCAGCAGGGATTGCTGAGATATAAGAAAGGTTAAGTTTTGAGGTAAAGTTACCTAACAAATGTCAAGTTTTGCACAATTATGACCTTGACCCTGAAAATTGTGAGGTTGACAGATGTCCCATGACCAAACAATACATCTGACAAAGTTTCAGAAAAATTCAAGCAGAGATTGCTGAGATATAAGAAAGGTTAAGTTTTGAGGTTAAGTTACCTAACAAAGGTCAAGTTCTGCACAATTATGACATTGACCCTGAAAATTTTGACGTTGACAGATGTCCCATGACCAAACAATACATCTGACAAAGTTTCAGAAAAATTCAAGCAGGGATTGGTGAGATATAAGAAAGGGTCAAGTTCTGCACAATTATGACCTTGACACTAAAAATTATGACTTTGAAAGATGTATCATGACCAAACAATACATCTGACAATGCTTCAGAAAAATTCAAGCAGGGGTTGCCGAGATATAGCTATTTGTAAAAGCGGCCGCCGTCGCCGGAAAAGTGACTGCTGTCTCACTCCACTATAGTGGGCGAGACAATAAGGGCCATTTGCTGGTGGTGACCAACCTGCACACCAAGTATGAAGTTCCTGGGCCCAAGCATTCTTCAGTTATTGAGCAGAAACCATTTTTCAGCCAAAGGTCACCGTGACCTTGAGCAGAAACCATTTTTCAGCCAAAGGTCACTGTGACCTTCACCTTTGACATCAAAATCAATAGGGGTCATCTACAGGTTAGGACCAACCTGCACACCAAGTATGAAGTTCCCGGGCATAAGCGTTCTTGAGTTATTGAGTAAAAAACATTTTTCAGCTGAAGGTTACTGTGACCTTGACCTTTGACCTTGTGACCTCAAAATCAAACAAAATCAATAAGGGACATCTACTTGTTAGGACCAACTTGCACACTAGGTATGAAATTCCTCGACATAAGCATTCTTTAGTTATTGAGCGGAAACCATTTTTCAGCTGAAGGTTACCATGACCTTGACCTTTGACCAAGTGACCACAAAAGGGGTCATCTGTTGGTGGTGACCAACCTTCACACCAAGTATTAACTTCCGTGGCCAAAACATTCTACAGTTATTAAGCAAAAACAATATTTCAGCTCATTGTCACTGACATTTCAGCTCAAGGTCACTGTGACCTTGACTTTCGATGTACTAACCTCAAAATCAATAGTGGTCTTCTACTAGTCACGACCAACCTGCATACCAAGTATGGAGTTCCTAGGCCCAAGCATTCTTCAGTTATTGAGCGGAAACAATTTTTTACCTCACAAGGTCTGACCTTCTGACATCAAAATCAATAGGGGTCAGCTACTGGTCATGACCAACCTGCATACCAAGTATGAAGTTCCTACACCCAAGCGTTCTTCAGTTATTGAGCGAAAACAAGTGAGACAGACGGACGAAACGGGCAAAAACAATATGTCACCCCCATGTATGGGGGAGACATAATTATGTGCGAAAGAGTTTAATTAGATGGGTCTAGGAATGCAACTATAGGTTGTGATTTTTTGTGACCAGTGAAGTTCCAGATCCACTTACGCAGATGTGTAGGGTTGATCTGTCACTCTGCATTGTTTGACAATTTAGTCACAGAAGGTTTCAAGAAATCTCTGACAAACATTGGGAATCAGACTTCATAAATGTGCCAGCAGATGTTTATCTGCAGTTGTCAAAAGGACTTTTAACGCTTTCCCATATATAGGCACTTCCTAACGCCTCTGCAATGGACGTCTTTTTCAAACCCTGTGGTAAAAGGAGAAATTGCTCAAACCGAGCAATTTTCCCTTTTGCCAATGGGCAAGTAGCTATACCTTCATTTGTAGAGGTTTTCTGTGTTGCACTAGATGTCTTCAAAGTCATCTACTGATGATTTGTTGTATGTGGGAAAGGATTAAGGTCAGTGTTCCTTAAGCTCGGCTAATTTGTAGACAAATAACACAATTGTCATGGTAACAGAACATTGACAATCTTGTTATCTTTTTTCCCATACACTTTTAACCTAGTTCAACTGCCATTTTGCAGTATCTTTACAAATCCATTTTCCCACCATACTAAAATACTTTCTTTTACTTTTTTAAATTCAAGAAGGATCACAAATACAGTGAAAAATGTAAACAACTTTTGATTTAATGCAGGAAAAGAGAGCTTCCACAATATGTTTCTCTTTATTTCCTTCCTTAATGGAGTAAAAATGGCAACATTGTCAATTAAACAAAGGCAAACATTAAACTTAACTATTTCGATATTAAATATTTAGAAACAATTTAATACTGACTTAATTAACCCTTTCCCTCATATAGACGCTTTCCAACGCCTCTGAAGCAGAAGGCTTTTTGAAAACAAAGTGACAAAAGAAGAAATTGCTCAAAACAAGCAATTCCCCGTTTCTCCTTTTAACACAATGTTTTCCACTTTTAGTCATAGGTTATCCATTCAATTATAGAGATTTTCTATATTTTGACCAAATATGTTCAATGTCGTCTGCTGCAGAATTGTTGTATGAGGGAAAGGGTTAAAAGTACTTATTCATGAAACCAGGCCCAGATGTGTAAACACTTTTACAATCAAAACCCTGACAGCAGCAGATAACTTTGAAATGAACTGGATCGAGCTGCCCATACTGATGACAGCATGCTCGTGCCTGACTATTCCACTCCTTATTAGTTACTGAAACATCATGGACTCTAATGCAAAACTTTAACTAGAATTTCTTATTCAAATAATTAAGCGCTATCATTTGCATTGTAAGCATGAAAGCGTGGGTTGTATACAGTTTCAATGCAATGCATTGAGAAGTTTCTGAGAAATGGACACTTAATGTAGTTGCGCGCTAAACTTTCACCATAGTTTTTAAGTAAAAGTAAACAAGAGGGCCATGAGGCCCTGGATCGCTCACCTGAGAATGACCTTTTTAAGACTTAACTCTTTCAGCGCCAATGGCAATATCATCAAGTCAAAAATGCAATCTCTATAGTGTTAACAACATTTTTATACAATATAGGCTAGTGACCTAGTTTTTGACCTAACCAAACCCATATTTGATTTGGCCTAAATATCTTCAAGGCAAATATTCTGACAAATATTCAAAATGACCCATAATTGAACTTGGCCTAGATATCATCAAAACAAACTTTCTAACAAAGTTTCAACATGCTCAAGTTTAAAATGCGGCTTTTAAAGTGTTAACAAGATTTTCCTTAAACTAAGCCTAGTAACCTAGTTTTTTACCAAACATGACCTATATTTGATCTTGGCCTAGAAATCACTAAGACAAACATCCTGACAAAGTTTTAACATGCTCAAGCCAAAAATGTGGCTACCAGAGTGTTAACAAAATTTTTTATAAATTTGACCTAGTGACCTAGTTTTTGACCGGACATGATCCAGTTTCAAACTTGGCCTACAAATCACTAAGACAAACATTCTGACAAAGTTTCAACATGCTCAAGCCAAAAATGTAGCTTCCAGAGTGCTAACAAGATTTTCCTTAAATTTGACCTAGTAACCTAGTTTTTAACCGGACATGACCGACTTTCGAACTTGGCCTAGATATCACTAAGACAAACATTTTAACAAAGTTTCAAAATGCTCTAGCCAAAAATGTGGCTTCCAGATCGTTAACAAGATTTTCCTTAAATTTGACATAGTGACCTAGTTTTTAACCGGACATGACCCAGTTTCAAACTTGGCTTAGATATCACTAAGACAAACATTCTGACAAAGTTTCAACATGCTCAAGCCAAAAATGTGGCTTCCAGAGTGTTAACATGATTTTTCAAAAATTTGACCTAGTGACCTAGTTTTAAACCGGACATGACCCAGTTTCGAACTAGGCCAATATATCACAAAGACAAATATTCTGACAAAGTTTCAACATGCTCAAGTTCAAAATATGGCTTCCAGAGTGTTAATAAGATTTTCCTTCAATTTGGCCTAGTGACCTAGTTTTTGACTCGACCTGACCTATATTCTAACTTGGCCTAGATATCACTAAGACAAACATTCTGACAGAGTTTCAACATGCTCAAGCCAAAAATGCGGCTTCAAGAGTGTTAACAAGAATTCCATTAAATTTGGCCTAGTGACCTAGTTTTTGACCCGACATGACCCAGTTTCGAACTTGGCCTAGATTTGATAGAGTCAAAAGGCGATCACAAAAACTCACCTTGAACACTTTGTGCTCTGGTGAGCTAAAAATGGCCATAATTTGCATTATATGCAGGATCGATATATCTTACTTGAATGTTTATGCCCCTTGAGTTACACAGACGGTGGGTCCCCAATCGGTCATTTTATTTAAAATTTACTCGCTGTTTTGATCGGTTGTCATGCGTGATTAGTTCTGGTTTTCTGTGTAAACAGCCATTGGTGATGGACAAGTGTTCAATCGGTTGAACAAACATTTCATGGGTTGCTGGTAGGTGACCGAAAGCAACTCAAACGGGGTTGGATCAGTGATAAGGATGTTTTCATCGATAAAAATGCTGAAATACTATCGTTTTTTATCGTTTGTAAATCGGAGCTAAATCGACGTAACGCTGATTAATCGGTGTTTGATAGCTAGTCATCAGTGGTTAAACACTTTCCGTCAGATATGGCCGGTGATTCATATTTGGTTATCTTTGTCCGATCAGCGATATCGGTGATTAATAGCTTGCATATCTCGTGATATAGGTTGCTGTTCGTTCTTTTATTAAAACAATATGTTTAAGTGATGAGAACCGATGATTTTTTTGCAGTTGAGTTGACCGATTGGCCACTTACAAATTTAAACCCACCAATGACACGATGGCAGCAATCGATTATTCACAGATTGAATCCCTATTAACCACTGATCAAAACCGACGAAATCCCACATTTTAATTCTCATCTTTTTTCTATCGGTGGTATAAGTATTAGTTGATCGGTTGCTTATCGGTGGCTCATCGGTGGCTCATCGGTGATATCGGTTGTAGACAGGTTGTCAATCGGTTATTTGTAAAATGTTCACCGATCGAGAATTTTAAACATGTTTAAAAATCCCAATCGGTAATTTTTCACTGATAAAACTTATCTTTCCCAAATAGCAGTTGATAGGTGGAAAACAGGTGACCAATAGGTGATATCGGTGTTAAATACCTTGTCATCGGTTCACTCCAAAAAAACTACCGATCAATCACCGATGGCTCTGTGTAACTGGGCTGTTACATAATGATGTGATGGTTGGGAAGTGTTGTATAAAGTTTTAATGCATCAAGTATAGTAATTGAGATATTGTCGTCTTAGATGTAATTGAAATCAAAACTTTAACCAGAATCTTTAAGTCAAAAAGGGCCATAACTTCTATTATATGCAGGGTAAAGTTATCTTAATTGTTTATTTACATCGGTGTGATAGTTTGGAGCATTGTAGTAAGTGTTAATGCATTACATCTAGTTGTAACTGAGCTATGTTGAAATATAATGTACTTAAATGCAAAATCGTAACCAGAAGATGTGATGACGACGCCAACGCCAGGGTGAGTAGAATTAAGATAACCCTAACCTTATTCTCTGAATAGTCGAGCTAAAAATATGGAATATCTTTTTAAATGAAAGTAAAACTAATGGACAGTTTTAAACTATTATGGCAATTTAGTCAAAAGGAAAAATGTCTTCTTTTGCCACAAATTTATGTCATCTAAAGTCTTCTGCTGCAGATGCTTCAAAATGCAAAATTTTAAAGCATGTGAGAAAAATTTAAGCCATAAGTTAAAAACAAGAGCATGATGATCCTATATCGCTCTGATTATTTTTTGATAGAACTTCAATAGTATTCAAAGTTTTTACTCTATACATATAAGCAAATTGAGCCCTGCTCGAGCAATTTCTTCTTTTGTAACTATGTAAGCAAATTGAGCCCTGCTCGAGCAATTTCTTCTTTTGTAACTATGTTTTCAAAAAGCCGTCTGCTGCAGAGGCGTCAGATAGCGTCTATATGAGGGAAAGGGTTAATGCTCGGTCGAGCTAAAAACACTATGATGATGTCGATATAAAAAAACTTGAAATAAATTCATCAAGTAGTCTGAACTCTATTAAAGTTTTCTTGTTATTCAATTTCATGAAGCTGCTTGCGGCAGTGTGCAGAAATAAAATCTCATTTGTCGATCAATGGCATAGAAAGAATCCTATTAACTTTCTTTTCTCTCCTGGCATTGCAGCAAAGTGACAACCTTGAGGTGAAAACAATTTGGTTTTTAAACACTGGATTTTTGTGTTTTTACTACGCTTTATATCTGCAATTATAGATAATCAAATAATCAAATAATCATAATTCCCACATCAGAAAGTGGTTTGTAAACCCTTTCCCACATACAAAAAAATCTGCAGCAGACGACTTTGAAAACATTGTGTCAAAAATGTGTAGACTCTTTATAAATGTAAGAACAAATATGGAGCAAAGTTGAAAACATTGTGGCGAAAGGTGAAACTGCTCATAAATATGAGCAATTTCGTCTTTCGCAACAATGCTTCCAAAAGTCGTCTGCTGCAAAGACATAAGAGAGCGTCTATATATGGGAAAGGGTTATACATTACAGATCAGTAGCAAGACTATTATAACAGACCATATCAAGTGAAATGGTTATAACTAAAAACCTATTAACACTTATAAAGACGGCATTGCAGGTGATTTAGATATAACCTTGGTAAAGAAATACCAATTTTAGTTACAACCGTTTCATAATTAACCTCTTTAACCCTTTCATACTTGGAACCTATTTTGTCAAAAAGTAGAAAATCTCTATTATTGAATGGATGACCTTATAATGACTAAAAGTGGAAAACATGTTGCAACAATGTTTTCAAAAGTCGTCTGCTGCAGATGCATCAAAATGCGTCCATAGGTGGGAAAAGGTTAACCCTTTCCCTCATATAAACGCTTTCGGACGCCTCTGCAGCAGACGGCTTTTTGAAAACATAGTGACAAAAGAAGAAATTGCACAAAACGTGCAATTTCGCCTTTTGCCACAATGTTTTCCACTTTTAGTCATAGGTTATCCATTCAATTATGGAGATTTTCTATGTTTTGACAAAATACATTCAAAGTCGTCTGCTGCAGAATTGTCGTATGAGGGAAAGGGTTAAGGGAAACACTAAAAGACAATCATGGTTCACAGAGATATAGAGATACGTTATCGGTTATATAAATCAAGATCTTATCAAACCACTGTAATGTGTACTATTACCGCCAGCAGGGCCAAGATGAGATGTTCCAGGCGAAAAACTGGTACATACAGATCTTAGAAGAGTCTGAGTTTTACAAATGCATAACCCTTTCCCACATGCAGACATAATTTGATGCATTATGTAGCAGATGCGACAAAATGGGTGCAGAGTTCATTCTAGGATTTGAAAACAAGTGGAGAATTTTATCAAACTATTGATTTTATCAACAAATTGAGGCATTTCCCTTCATTTTCTTTGTAAAAAAAATCCCCATTCCGCATAAACTGAGGGGGGAATAATCAATATTTAAAACAGATTGAGAATTAGCACAATCCAGCCTCGTAGAATGGACACTGAACTGGTTTGCATATTGAAATGATTGAAATTTAGTTATGATTACTGAAGCTAGAATTTTTTAACCCTTTCCCTCATATAGACGTTTTCTGATGCCTCTGCAGCAGACGACTTTATGAAAACATAGTGACATAAGAAGAAATTGCTCAAAAATGAGCAATTTCTCCTTTTGCCACAATATTTTCCACTGTTAGTCATTGGTTATCTATTCTGAATTAAAGAGAATTTCTATTTTTTGACAAAATATGTTAAAAGTCGTCTGCTGCAGAATTGTCATATGAGGGAAAGGATTAATGGTTCCAGGAAATCTCATGCCAATGAGTGACTGGAACGGCTCTTACTGTATACAACTACCAAAATGTGCAGCTTTTGAAAGGATTTGAGTCTGTGAATGTTTATCCTACTTAAATTAAAACACAGCTGAGTGTTTTCAAATACTGAAAGCTCCTACTTGTAGTTATACATGTAGATGCATTTTGAACATTTGCAAGAAAACTTTTTGGGGAAAAAATAATGTGGCAAATGGAGATATTCTGGTCACGATGAGCAAATTCTCTATTTCCGACAATATTTTCAAGTTTATTCCTTAATTTATAGAGATTATTTATATTTTTGCCTCAATCTTTTTCAGTTGTCTGCTGAAAATGTGTTACATTTTGGGAAAGGGCTGATATTATCAGCCAAATAAAATCATAATATAAAAGCTTGCTCTATTTTGAGATAGGGAATTTAATTTCCATACTAATATCTCTTGGATGTTTTCACATGTCGGATGTACTCACATTTTGGATGTTTTTAATGTCGGTGTGCTGCAGATTTTGGTGTATGTTGGACACAGTAAAACATTGCTGTACAATAATAACAATTAAGCTATCTTTTATGGTGATTTTTCAGGTTTTTGTTACTTTGTTTTCAAATTCGTTTGCTGCAGATTTGTTGTATGTGGGAAAGGGTTGAACGTAACTTGCTATGACCAGACCAGCGATTAAGTCAACACTGGTCTCCTGCGGCCAAGGTCCTCTTTATCTTCAATGGGCCCTGCTTCTGACAAATCTGTATGTATGTTTATAAAAACAGTTCTACTGTAGAATATTTTGAGTACATCATTTCAGTTAACCCTTTTCCACAAACAAAAAATCTGCAGTAGACGACTTTGAAAACAGTGTGACAAAAACCAGAAAAATCTGCATAAAAGATGGCTTAATTGTTATATAAAGTTGAAAATATGTGGCCAAAGGAGAAATTGCTCATCATGAGCAATTTCACCTTTGGCCACATTGTATTCAAAAGTCGTCTGCTGCTATTGCGTCAATATGCGTCTGCAGGTGGAAAAGGATTAAAGAGTTCAACAGTTCATTAGAATGGTGTTTAATGTCATTTACAACATTATTTCAGCTTCATCAAAGTGTTTCATTGGTTAACCCTTTCCGACAAATTAAAATCTGCAGCAGATGACTTTCAAAAAATCCAGGCAAAACTAGAACTGTGAGTGAACTCACAAAAGGATACCCCCTGTTGCGCTTACAAGACATATGGACAGACAGACGGACGGGTATATTTCCGACCGGGATAATCTTACTTCATGCACATCCTCAGGTTGTGTACTGCAACTGTGTATAGTTTCATCAGAATCGGTCCAGCCGTTAAGGAGAAGTTGCGCTTACAAGACATATGGACAGACAGACGGACGAACTGATGGACAGACAGATGGACGGACAGGGTGATTCCTATATACCCACCCAAAAAAAAAATTGTTTGTGGGGGGTATAAAAATGGAAAATCTCATTAAATGAAAGTATAATGACTGGAAAAGTGCTTGGTTTTCAGCAAGTTCTCACAATTCTTTCAAAGTCTGCTGCGGAGGCGTCAAAAACAGTCTGTATCTGGGAAAGGGTTAATAAGCACTAAGCAGTACTACTGGCATTAAATTTTGATGTCCCAACAACATGCAATACATCAGTTGAAATGCTATCCTGCAAGTGTCATTGTATTGATTGCATAGGGTAGCAGCTTCTGAAAAGAAATTGTAATGATCGAGTCATTCAGAATTACTTTATTATAGTCAGGGCTCTCACGTGGGGGCGATTTGGGCGAAGTGGTCGCCTAAAAAGTTCCGACTTCGCCCATTCACTCGATCAAAGCGAAGTCGACTTCGCCCAAATTCTCAGTCAAAGCGAAGTTGACTTCGCCGACAATTTTGTCCTATCATCGGACACTGTTAAAATGATCACGGTCACGCACCATGTCGAATCGATGTATACAGTTCTCGATATACACAGTTGCGTAATCAGTTATTTGACAACTGAGAGTGTATATCTCAGTACTGGTTTGTTACTGAAGATGATAAATACCCCCTAAACAGCACCTTGACCTACACCATAACTTAATAAGTAAAAGGGCCATAACTCTGTAAAATAACATGCAATTGTAACCCCTTAAGGATAATCACATCTCCTCTTGGTGTAGAAGCTTCATGTAAAATGTTATTAAATTCCACCCAGTGGTGTGTAAGAAATAGGCCGGACAAAATATGGCTTCCGACCGACAGACAGATAGCCCGACAAAGTGACTCCTATATACCCCCTCTTCTTCGAAGGGGATATAATAATTATATACTTGAATTTAGAAAATATATGAACAATTTAATCCAAAAAATAATATTTATCTTGAAAAGGTTTGAATTCTGCTGATGGCTCAATTTCTAGAAACTACTGTAAACATAAACATTTTTTTTAGGAGATAAAAAAAGCTATGAAAAATGTGAATTAAGATATAAACTTGGGAGTTCAAAGGAATTATAAATACCCCTGTCAGAACCTAAGGTTTATAACATTCAATCATTGACTGACCTTGCCTCTGTGAAAACCAGCAATTGCATGGAACTGCAACTGGTGTAGATTCAGATCAGCCACCCCATCCATCCACACAGTCTGATCTGAATGCAGTCAATTTAAGTCACAAAAGGTTAAAGTTTCTGCAGAGCAGTATCTGTTTGGTAAAGATGCTTCAACAAAGAAGTGCATGCAGGTCCCCCCCCCGTTAAATATTTAAATATTTACCCTTCCCCACAATTAGACGCTTTCTGACGCCTCTGCAGCAGACGACTTTTGAAACCTATTGCAGCAAAAAAAGAAATTGCTCATGATGAGCTGAATTTCTCCTTTTGTCAAAATGAACTCTTTTCAGAAATTATACCTACATTTATAGAGTTTTTCACTGTTTTTGCCTCGTAGTTTTCAAGTCTTCTGCTGCAGATTTGTTGTATGTGGGAAAGGGTTAATGACATAACTTTGGTAAGGTTTGTTTCAAACGGCAGTACCCCTCAATTAGACTTACATAATAACACAGATTTGCCATTATTTGCCTAAATTGTCCTATATGCATCTGCACATTGTAAATGGTTTAAACCCTTTCCCTCAGACGCTTTCGGTAACTATAATATTCGGACGTTTTCTTTATCTGTTAAAAATATTTGTTGATGATTTATTTATAAATACCGATTATCACTTCGGAAACTATGAATTGGAAGTGATTTATTTATTCTGTATGCATAACTACGGGCCCCCATAACTACTTGGAAAATATGCAGCCTCAGTAGCCTCGTTCCTAATGGATTCCTCCCCGTATAATGAATTTGATTGGTCAGAATTGAAATAATAAATACGTCATCAATCTATTCTGAAGAGGTACTTTCCGAGATTCCAAAATGGCGGATGTCAAATAAATTTTTGCCGAGATTTTTCGAAATTTCGACTCTGAAGCAGAATTTGAGGGCATTGAAAGTGCTGATTTGTTAGATATTAGTAAGACGACTTTATTCTTCTCTGCCATATCTTGATAATGACATTTCCCGCGATTAACAGCTGAATTGTTCGCAAGAAATTAGCGAACCACTCATCCCCTTATTCGGCCTGGACCTTTTGTTGACATTGCCAGTAAAGCTTTACCGGTTGTCATCATTATTAAAATCAAATAAATAAACACTAAATTTTTTGTTTAAATATATGTATATCTCAAATGACCCTTTGCTTTGTCATATTTATTAAAATCAAATAAATAAACATTTTTTATTTTTGTTTAAATAGATGTGTAACCAAAACGTCCCAGTTATGACACACGTATCAATGACATAAGAACTATAATTTCTCCTTTAAGTCCCCCCATTTCTACCTAAATCAATGTTTGCACTGCAAGTTTGCCCATGAAAACGTGTAAAATTAATAAAATAAAATTTATTTAATAAAAGTAAATAAATAAATAAGCATTCCTGTTAATGACAAATACAAAACTTCCAAAATTCTGACAAAAATTCCTAAAATTTTGACCAGGAATTTCAAAATTCCTTGAATTGGCCCTTAATGAAAGCACTGAACATAGTGACAAAAGCAGAAATGGCTCAAAACAAGCAATTTCTCCTTTTGCCACAATGTTTTCCACTTTCATTAGTCGCCGGGCAGAAGCCCGCGACTTCTATTTTTAATAGCTTTTCGGAAATCACATGGGAGGGCGGCTTATTATTAGAAAGAAACAAATCTAGATGATTTGAACATATTACAATTGTGGTTGTTTACGAACACTAATAAATGACACATCTAAAATGAAATAAATATTCCGATTTTTTAATGTTTGCAGTTTTTTTTATTTCACTCGCATTTAAGTTTTTTGTCTTATTTACGAAGACAAAAGTGGTCCCTTCAAGACGTGAACCAACACCCCCTAATGCAGACTCTTATGTGTCATCATTGAGGTCAATTTCGGATTCTCATTTTAATAGCAATTTTAACTTACTAAATGTTGTTTTCATGTTCAAAGAGATGTCTTGATTTGTGTAGAATTCATTTAATAATGTTAATCCATGAATATCTAAAGTAGGAACTGTTTCTAAGCTAAATATAGACCCTATTCTGTTGTGTAGTTTCGTGACCTTTAACATCGATTTTCGCGCATGCGCATTTCGATATGAAAAAGCGAGTGATATTATTTTATTTTAGACAAGTACAAGACGAATGTTTGACGCAAAGTGTCAAAGAGAAGCCGCAATATTTCGTTGTACATACATATACATGTAGAAATAAGAAAAAAAGAACATTTTTAAATCCACAAACAATAGAACAATTTAAACTGTAGACGGTAATGCTGATATATTTCTCCTTTTGAAGACTTTTGTTTTCTTCAAATTACCTCCCTTTAAAGCAATACCAGGATATTTACCTTGTGATTCGAATAAGATTGACAAACATTGAAATTATATGAATGAATACTATTATTTAAATAAGTAACAACAGCAAAATTAAATTTAAGCCAAAATAAATGTGTACACATTTCGTTAATTTTTTATAGATACCCTAATGTATAGGTATGAATATAAAATTTATAAGCAAATGTTTGAATAGACTAAGGAAAGTCAAGAATACATAAATAAATCAATGCAGTCTTTTCCGGCGACATTGATGCCTTGCATCAACTTTCTCTTGTTATTTCATGATATATATAATCCATTCAATTATGGTGATTTTCTATTTTGTGAGAAAAATATGTTCAAAGTCGTCTCCTGTAGAATTGTCGTATATGGGAAAGGGTTTAAAGTAACTTCCTCTTCTATAAAGTAAGTGTGGTAAGAGAATGAAAATATAACTTGTGAACATGTAAGCAACCATTTAATTAACCCTTTCCCTCATATAGACGCTTTCTGACGCCTCTGTAGCAGACAGCTTATTGAAAACATATTGACAAAAGAAGAAATTGCTCAAAACAAGCAATTTCTCCTTTTAACACAATGTTTTCCACTTTTAGTCATAGGTTATCCATTCAATTATAGAGATTTTCTATCTTTTGACAAAAAATGTTCAAAGTCATCTGCTGCAGAATTGTCATATGAGGGAAACGGGTTATAGAAGGAGTGCCTGGAATGCGGGGGGGGGGGGGGGGGGGGGGGGGGGGGGAGATCAACGCTCTACAGCCGGCTCGTCATCTGAAGGGGACTGCCCCCCCCCCCCCCCCCGTCAGACGAGGAGGTGGGAGAATGTCGAGCCCTACGATGCTCGACTCTAATCCGTCTTTCAACTGAAAGATACAACAGTCTTATAAAAGTAGGAGGAGGGATTGAAAATAATATTCAATCTGTGTGTACTTTATTGTTGTGTTAAGGTGTCGATCATGTGATATGAACCTCCTCTCCGCAGTAGAGAGAGGTCGCACTGGATCGAGTTATTCCGATCGGGGGTTTGCCTTTCTAAGGACTGCCTCTTCGAAAGGTGTCCTTCCGGGAACAGTGAATTCCCATAAGGTGGGTATTGCTGATCCCGGTAGGCTTGGTTAACCCGCCTATCACCGATCCGTTACATCTTTTGAAACGGAGCTTGGTATCGGGGAAGGAGTGTAATCCCTAAAGAAGTACAATTTTCCCCTTGGAGAAACGGAAAGATTTCTCTGTCCTGTACTCCCTATAACTGGATATCTGAGCCTCAGGTGCGTAATGACCAGTGTTTTGAATATCCGTACTCTTCTATTCTCATTCTTTTGAGGAGTGTAATCCCTACAGAAGAACACTGTTCCCCTTGGAGAACGGAAAAATTTATCTGTCCTGTACTCCCTATAACCGATGTTAGACGGTTGAATTCGGAGCCTGGTGCGTAATGACCAGTGTTTTGAATATCCGTATAGACCGGTTGTGCGAAGAACGAGTGATACTAGTATCAATTCGGTCGTGAAGCACGGAGCCCGGTTGACCGGTCGCACCATGGCTTAACGACTGCTCGTTACCTTGACTGCCCACTGCCCGGTCGCGTCATGTTCAACTGACCGCCCGGTTGCCCGGTCGCGTCATGTTAAACTGACTGCCCGGTTGCGTCATGGCTTAATGACTGACCGGTCGCGTCATCGCTAAATGACTGCCTGGTTACCCGGAGTCATATAAGTTTTGCTCGCAAGCATTACCCAGTTGACTAATGATAGGCAGTTGTGAAGCTGCTCTATCACCGGTCTCCAAAGAATTCTGTCCGCAGACATTATAATTTGGCACTCTGTAAGCGTCCGAAGACTGCTTACTGCAGAGTGTGGTGTTAGAGGTGCAGACGGTAGCTCACTCTTGAGCGGTTGTGCGGAGTGAAGAAGGCACAGCTCTGACCTTCTGCTCACTCAACACAGCCGCGGAGTCTGATTGTTGGGAGAACCCCTCAAACTCCGCTTCACTCGTAGAGCTAAGAGAAACCTTTTTAGGGGTCTTCTTACTCTTCCAGCTTTTGTGAGTCCTCCTCAACCAAGACTGTTTCCAAACGGAAGCAGGCCAGGAAGAGAAGTACTCACAGGGTGAATCCTGTGTGTACTTAGTGAACGCAAAACAGGACAGACCCGTGTCTAATACAGCCGTTATGAGTCACGCCTTCTTCTTTTGTCACTATGTTTTCAAAAAGCAGAGGCATCAGAAAGCGTCTATATGAGGGAAAGGGGTATCACTCGTAATAATATGCGCATTATATGTTGAGTGAATACTGAAAATGAATGAGTGATTAAGGGAGGCTAGTATTCACCTTAACCCTTTCCCTCATATAAACGCTTTCGGACGCCTCTGCAGCAGACGGCTTTTTGAAAACATAGTCACAAAAGAAGAAATTGCACAAAACGTGCAATTTCTCCTTTTGCCACAATGTTTTCCACTTTTAGTCATAGGTTATCCATTCAATTATGGAGATTTTCTATGTTTTGACAAAATACGTTCAAAGTCGTCCACTGCAGAATTGTCGTATGAGGGAAAGGGTTAACGCTTTTCCCACATACAACAAATCTGCAGTAGACAACTTCAAAATATGAAAAATCTCCATTATTGAACGTTTGATTATTGAATAGAGTTGAGATAAATTGTGGCAAATGGAGAAATTGTTCATTATGAGCAATTTCTCCTTTTGCCACACTGATTTCAAAAGTTGTCTGCTGCAGAAGCGTCCGAAAGCATTCTGTTTGTGGGAAATTGTTAAGGCCTCTGTAAAATCCCTCAAAAAGAATATGTAGATGTTCAACTAAGGAACATTTTAGTCAAAATATTTGTTTTAACCCTTTCCCTCATATAGAGACTTTTTGACGCCGCTGCTAGGTTATCCATCAATTATAGAGATTTTCTATTTTTTTACAAAATATGTTCAGTCGTCTGCTGCAAAATTGCCGTATGAGGGAAAGGGTTAAATTGGGCCAGCACTTTTGGACAAGAAGATTTTAACTATAATTTGAGGTAGAAGGTCACCCAAGCAAAAAATTGATTTAGCACAATTATTTTTTCAAATTGGGCAATTACTTTTGAACAAGAAAATTTTGTAAGTATATTTCTTTCAGTTGCCACTGACAACCAGAGTTCAGATGGAACTCAATTCTTTGAAAACTTTGAAGAAAAAAAAACCTATAAGGAACATCCTGTGAAATTATATTGAAATTGGTCCTATGGTTTAGAAGAAGTTTTTTATATGAACTGATGGACTTTGGGACTTTGTGCTCAAGTGTCAGTCATAACAAAAGGAGAAATGTCCTAATACATTTAACTTTTCCCCACATGCTTATATATACGGAAGATAACTTTTGACAACAGTGTGGCAAAAGGTGAAAAAAAACATTTCAAAATGTTTCAATAGTTATACTTTTGTTTAGGGAGATTTTGCCTATTTTTGCCAAGATGTTTTGAGTGTGGCATTATATGTAACTGCAGATTTGTTGTATATATATATATGAGAAAAGTTGTGATGTTGTCCGTATTGGGGAAAGATTAAAAGTTACCTGTTAGTCCTAAATAATAAGTTATACATGCAACATGTGATAAAGGCAGTATGCACTTGACGTTTATATCTTTATATCGCCCAATGTTAAGTCACTGCTATCAGGGACAATTTTATGATGAGATACTCTTTCCATTTAACCCTTTCCTACATACAGCAAATCTGCAGCAGACAACTTTGCAAACATGGTGATAAAACCTGAAAAATCTCCATAAAAGAAATATAGCTTAATTGTTAAATATTAAGTTGAAAACATTGTGGCGAAAGGGGAATTTGCTCATCATTTTTTAAAATTGGTCTGCTGCTATTTCGTCAAAATGAGTCTGCAGGTGGGAAAGGTTTAACCCTTTCCTGCACAGAACAAACATGCAGCTGAAAATTTCGTAGAAAGTTGGCCAAAATATGGAAAATCTCAACAAATTAGGAGTAAACTTTTAGAATATATTGTGTTAAAAAGAGACATTTAAAAAAGTATCTTCTTTTTCCAGAAAGTTTTCACAAGCTTATGATCTATTTCAGATGTATAAAAAGTATCTGTTTGAGGGAAAGGATTGTCTGGTACTCATGGATGGTTATAGCCAGGCTGTGAACTATCATCATGCTCAAAAGGGTCATTATTATAAATTTCAGCCCTATATTCTTTAGAAGTAATGTTGGTGCCCAATTAAACAGGGGTCATTATAATAAATTTCAGCCCTATATTCTTTAGAAGTAATGTTGGTGCCCAAATAAACAGGGGTCATTATAATAAATTTCAGCCCTATTCTTTAGAAGTTTATAAATAAATGTTAGTGCCCAATTAAACAGGGGTCATTATAATAAATTTTAGCCCTATATTCTTTAGAAGTAATGTTGGTGCCCAATTAAACAGCGGTCATTGTAATAAATTTCAGCCCTATATTCTTTAGAAGTAATGTTGGTGCCCAAAACAGTCTTGTGACACGACAGTAAAGGGCATTTGCATGTCTTAATATATAACATGAGATATAATGCACTTTATTTAAGGCACAGCAAATTTGAAGTAGATCAGATAAAGAAGTTTTCATATAAGGTGCACCACCCTAAAGCAACAATTTGTTCAACAATTAGAGCAGATTGAGAATTTTCAATGAACAGAATTAAGAGAAAGCTCAAACAATTTAAATAGCCAACAGCCAGTGTTAATATTTAAACTCTGATTGTGAAATAATTTACACAGAATGAACTATACATAAGAATCTTAAGATAAAAGAGTTGTTTCCCTTTTTATCATAAAAAATAATAGAATTTGCAGCAAAAGTGTGCTTAAAGCAGTGCTTCGCGGATTGAAATCGTGACAGACAGGTAGGGGAGAAGTATTTCCCAGGGGAGAAGTATTTCCCATGTTTCTTCCTCCCAGACAGACAACAAAAAATATTGACCAAACTGCTAATACAGCAACACCATCAAACAGCTAAAAACATAAGTTGCATTTAATGTGATACATAAATTATTAGTAAATGTTATTATTACTACTTGTAATCTATACAGGAAATGTGATATAACTGAATAAATGTTGAAAGCAACACAAAACACAAACAAACAAACAACAAAATGACTGAGACACATCTATAATTAACACAGAGAAGAGCTACTGTATTCATTAAAAACCTTTCAGTATGGCCATGCATTATTTAACCCTTAATATAGCCATATACACAGTAATTAATAATTATCGTGTTCTAGTTGTCAACAGTCTTAGGTGGTTGCAGGCAACCGTAACCCTTTCCCTCATATGACAATTCTGCAGCAGACGACTTAAATTGAACATATTTTGTCAAAAAATGGAAAATCTCTATAGTTGAATGGATAACTGAGTGAGCATGACAAAAAGTTGAAAACATTGTGGCAAAAGGAGAAATTGCACGTTTTGTGTAATTTCTTCTTTTGTGACTATGTTTTCAAAAAGCCGTTCGCTGCAGAGGCATCAGAAAGCGGATATGAGGTAAAGGGTTAAATTACCTACATCTATAAACAGATTGACGTAATCTCACATTCAATAAATTTGCAGCAGACTTTGAAAACATGCAGGCTAACAAATATTTTTTTTATTAAGATGGATGTGATGCAATCATAATGTTTTAACCCTTTCCCTCATATAGACGCTTTCTCACGCCTCTGCAGCAGACGGCTTTTTGAAAACGGTGACAAAAGAAAAAATTGCTCAAAACGAGCAATCTATCCTTTTGCAACAATGTTTTCCACTTTTTGTCATAGGTTATCCATTCAATTTTAGAGATTTTCTATTTTTTGACAAAAAATGTTCAAAGTCATCTGCTGCAGAATTGTTGTATGAGGAAAAGGGTTAAGATGGATGTGATGCAACCATAATGTTAAGGATCTGATTATAGACTTTGTTCATGAATAATTCACGAAGGTCCCTAATCAACAGGTTCTACCAGGACATAAACTGCTCTAGATACGTGTCCAGTGCACGAATTGACCTCACCTACGGACAATTAATTATTGGCTACCTTAATTATTTATTTACTGAGTTGACCTATAAGGAAACCAATCAAACAGCAGAGGCCCAGATTTATACTAAAAGGGTATACAGTTCTTTTGACCACAATCTCTCATTTGTAATCCAACCAAACCCTATGATGTGGGTACTCGAAAGAATTGTCTCATTGAGACGATTCTTTTGAGTACCAAACACCATAGGGTTAACGGGTCTTATAAGGAGTTTAGAACATGCAAAACTCCAATTATCTAGTGCTCTAAAATAGTATTTTTGGAAGTCTGATTTCCCAGATAGATCAGTAGCATACCTGTCCTGTTCTGTTAATAAAAGCATTTTTAATACAAATTTATTCTTGTTCATATGACTCAGTTTAGGTTTAACCTTTTCCCACATATAGTCGCTTTCTGACGCCTCTGCAGCGGACGACTTTTGAAAACATTGTGGTAAAAGGAGAAATTGCTCGAAACGTAAAATTCCACACAACTCTACAGATCATTTCCACCTTCTAACTTTAACCCTTTCCCTCATATAGACGCTTTCAGATGCCTCTGCAGCAGACGGCTATTTGAAAACATAATGACAAAAGAAGAAATTGCACAAAACGTGCAATTTCTCCTTTTGCCACAATGTTTTCCACTTTTAGTCATAGGTTATCCATTCAATAAAGAGATTTTCCATTTTTTGACAAAATATGTTCAAAGTCGCCTGCTGCAGATTTGTCACATGAGGGAAAGGGTTAAAAATCTGAATGGAGAATCAGTAACATTTCTAAAGCAAGACATTTAACCCTTTCCCTCATACGACAATTCTGCAGCAGACAACTTTGAACATATTTTGTCTCTATAATTGAATGGATAACGTTACTAAATAAAAGTTTCCACGATGACTACAAGTGGAAAACATTGTGGCAAAAGGAGAAATTGCTCGTTTTGAGCAATTTCTTCTTTTGTCACTATGTTTACAAAAATCCGTCGGCTGCAGAGGCGTCATAAAGCGTCTATATGAGGGAAAGGGTTAATTCTCTGTAGCACCAACTCTGTACAAGACGGAAGGGTTAACCCTTTACCACATACAACACTTCTGCGGCAGACGTCTTTGAAAATAAGTATCGAAAATTATTGAAAATCTCAATAAATGAAAGAATAATTATTGACTTTAGTTGAAAACATTGTGGCAAAGGGAGAATGAGCTCATTATGAACAAAATCTTCTTTTGACACAATGTTTTCAAAAGTCGTTTAGCTGCTACATGGGCATCAGAAAGCATCTCTTATAATGTGGAAAAGGGTTAAAAACTAATAAAAACTACCTTAGAAGTCAGGCATCCATTACAGACAAGATTAGCGGAGGAGATTCAGGGCAATCAGGCTCATATTGATTTTGATCTGCCTCTTCCAATAGGTACAGCAGCACACTATAGATAACCCTTTCCCACATACAGCAAACCTACTTTGAAAATATTTAGGCAAAAACACCTAATTGCCTAAAAAAGTTGGGTATTAATTCAGCTCATTTCCCCATAATATCATTATGACCAATTTCTCCTTTTGCCAGAATGTTTTCAAAAGTATTTTGCTGCAGAGGAGAAAGCGTCTATATGTGGGAAATCCCCTATCACCTGATGATTTAGTAACTTTTGTTTCCTCATAGCTCTTTACATGTACATAATTCAACCTTTCCCTCATATAGACGCTTTCTCAGGCCTCTGCATCAGACGGCTTTTTGAAAACAAAGTGACAAAAGAAGAAATCTCCTTTTGCCACAATGTTTACCACTTTTAGTCATAGGTTATCCATTCAATTATAGAGATTTTCCATTTTTTGACGAAATATGTTCAAAGTCGTCTCCTGCAGAATTGTCATATGAGGGAAAGGGTTAAATCTTTATTTGACCTTCAAATCCTTTGTTGTAGGTACTCAAAAGGATCGTCTCAGAGAGACAAATATTTTGGGTGCCAACAACATAGGGTTTGGTTTGTAAATAAGATTAAGAGAGATCATATCTATTTATAACTTCTGATCTAAGCTTCCGGTTTCATGATAATTATGATATTATATTCAGGTGTTTTCTAATTAAAACATCTGGGATATGAAGTATACCATCTGTCAAATTCCTTGATATAAATTATAAACATGTTCACGCTTTAACCCTTTCCCACATACAACAAATCTGCAGCAGAAAATGTGTTCTACCTTTAATAAAAACCTTTCCCACATACAGACACTTTCTGACACCTCTGCAGCAGATGACTTTTGAAAACATTTTGTTCTACATGGGTGTAATAAAAATCCACTCGCCCGCTTGCATTGGCGAGTTGAATGAAGGATCGGGCAAGTACAAATTCTAGATGCTAGTCGGACAGGGCAAGTGGGTTTTCAAGCAAGATATTTAAAATCCAATTAGACATTCTGCAAAATATTTGTTCATGTCCTTAATCGTAATGATATTCTGCATTGCTTAGCTTTTTCTCTCCCTATCCATCTATTTCATTAGACAAAGTGCACATCAAAACACCCATGAAGTTGCGTTTGGCAAAACAGGTGCTCATTTCTAGTGACGATTCCAAACGAAGCATCCCAAATTCCGAGCGCTGTAAAGTTGTGTATGGCACAACATGTGCTTGTTTATAGTAACGATGCCCATCAAAGTATCCCGAAGTCTGAGCGCCGTAAAGTTGTGTATGGCACAACATGTGCTTGTTTCTAGTAACGATGCCCATCAAAGTATCCCGAATTCCGAGCGTCATAAAGTTGTGTATGGCACAACATGTGCTCGTTTCTTAGTAACAATGCCCATCAAAGTATCCCGAATTCCGAGCGCCGTGAAGTTGCCTATGAAGCCAACAGGTGCTCGTTTCCTAGTTACGGAGCTGACTCACTGTAAATGTTATTGAAATTTCCCTTGACATGTCATGTCAGAACAAAGGAGCATAAGTTCCTTCAGTGGTATAGGTGGTAGGGATGACGAGAAACAAGAGGAGGGGAGACGAGAAAGATCCTTACAAAAAAGGAAATCTCAGCAATCCAATTATGACAATATAATCAAAGCGCCAATGGCACAGTACTGTTGTGGCGATCATGTAGAAAATACTGCAAAGTAACAAGCAGTATCTTGGTGTAGGCCTTGGGATTTTCAATATATATAGACAATAATGCTTGATCTCCAACTCAATTCGGCTACACTTTCAGCATTGATTGATTGCTAATTGATGCTAGAACGTATAGACGTGTCTAACTTGTACACTGCATGACATCGAGTCCTTTAAACCTTTGTAAACCAGTCTTATCATCTAGACACTTTCATATATTGCAATAACTACAAAATAAAATGTATAATATATTGAGATATATTTAAGAACAATTGATAACCATTCTCGCGAGCTATTTATAGAACCTTTTGGAATTTCCAGAAACTTCTACTGTGTCATTGAAGTGTTTTGAGGAATAATGAGAGTTATAGAAAGTGCAATGATATTTATTATCTGCCCAAACATGAAGAAAGATAATATTTACATGTTTTAACTCTATGTAGATATTATCTCAATAAATCTCAAATCTTAGTATCAATCCGGTACCAAAGTAGCACGGACATGATTATTATTAATCGTGTCTCTGCATCACTGATGGAACTATATATTTGGCGGTTTAACAGATGTAGGTTAATTGGTTTGCAGTACGGAATAAAAAGGCGGAGGGCTGTTCAAAACTGACTATGTAATTGTTTTACGTGTTGTTGTTTCTGTTAGAATTGTGGTGATTGTCAAACCAATCGCCACAAACAGGAAACGAACTGTACACGAATTAAGCGTGGCTGAGCGAGTTTGATTGGACAGGCGTTGAAGAAAATGACACATTATATTGCAAAACATGTCGTCAGTTTCCGTACCTTACTGATACAAAGTCAGGGGTTTTTTTCTGAAAAAGGGGAAGGGGCCTGGGGCCTTTGAGAAGGGGAAAATTTCGCGGCGTTTTAGAAAAGAGGGGAAAAATTGTAAACTAGTATAATGTGCATGTTTAACTTTTATCATTACAAGGCCATCTGTCTATTTTTCATGTTCTTGAACTCCTCCACTAGATTGTCATAATCCAGTTCACTTAAACTATACCACTGTCAAGGGTCGAAATTAGCAAGATTTTCTACTTGCATTTTTTCGCAAGTGCTATTTTTTGTTACTTGCTAAATGAGAAAACAACTTATTAGAACTTTAACTTTAAGCAACACAATGTGAACTACAATAGTGCAATACACTGTTATGGTCAATCATGAATGTTATGTAAACATGGTCCAAAACATGCTGTGAAAAGAAGCTGCTGAGACTGTCAGATATACAACATATATAGTCTAGAAACTGTGTTTCAATTTCTGGCTCCATATGGCAAAGTATGGGGTCTTTTCTGAATTAGTCAAGACAACATCCATCTTGTCACAGCAGTTTTTGGGTCGATATTCTCTAAGGGCAACATCAGCAACTTTAATTCTCATCAAAATATCAAGTATTTCAGCACCAAGCCTACACCTCGAGTCAAATTGTATTCTGTTCATTGTGGAAAGATAAATGAGATTTAAGCTAATGTTCAAAAGTTAAATATGAAAAGGGGAATTTATATTTTTAGGGGAAAAACTATGCTTATTTTCCGGGTGGAAGGGGCCGTTAAACGGCCCCTATTATATAAGGAAAAAAAAACCTGAAAGTATACACTCTTCACCGGAGTTTCATCAAATATTAAGAAACAAACTTTGTAATATATATACAAACAAATAAAGGTTAAAAAAATAATCAAAAACAGTTGAATTTATGGGTGAGTGAAAGTTTGGTAAAATATTTACACCCCTGTTCTATTTTACTTCCATTTACAGAGATCTATGTTTCATATTTTTGCCTTGGACGATTTCAAAGTCATCTTCTGCAGCTTTGTTATGTATGGGAAAGGGTAATACACAATGCTTTCAACTTAACAAAATCAATGGTAGTTTCCATCATGATGGGTAACTGATCTGTCTATACCAGGCTGACAAAAGGCTGGAATCACAACAAAAGATAGAGAACAAGTTTTCAACCTATTACCTGATATCCCTTTTCCTCACATAGAGTGATAGACGCTCTCTGAAGCCTCTGCAGCAGACAGCTTTTTGAAAACATAGTGACAAAAGAAGAAATTGCTCAAAACAAGCAATTTCTCTTTTTGCCACAATGTTTTCCACTTTTCGTCATAGGTTATCCATTTAATTAAAGAGATTTACCCTTTTTTGACAAATTATGTTAAAGGTCGTCTGCTGCAGAATTGTTGTATGAGGGGAAGGGATATTATATTTATTTATTTATGCTGCTGTGATGACATTCTGAGGAGAAATACAACTTTGGAAGAATTGGTCCAATATATACACTTTTCCAAAGACCTGCAGAGGTTATAATCTACAGCACGTCATGACATTTGAATACACCATACATGGTCACAAAGAAAGCATAATTTCACGTTAATAGATGTTGTAACAATTTTTTCAACAGTATTCAATAATTATTTCTTTATCTGCAACACATGGGCAAAGAAAGAAATTGCTCACAATTTCTGTTTGTCACATTTTTTTCATAAAAAAAGTGGTTTTCACATACATAATTTATTTGCCTAGAAGTTTTCAAATTTGTTTGCAGCAGAAAATTTCAGAAGTGTGTCTGTTGCATTAACCCTTTCCCACATAAAGACCAACTTTCTCCATTTGCCAACAAGGTTTTCAACTCCATTTAATAATTGAACTCTCCTTTATGGAGAATTTCCAAATTTTTGTCAGGCTGCTTTCATGGTCGGCTGCTGTAGATTTATTGTAAGTGGGAAACGGTTAAGGGTTAATACATCATCAAAATGTCCTCTATATATATATCTAGGAAAAGAGTTGTTTATAGGTTAACCCTTTCCCTCATACAACAATTCTGCAGCAGATGACTGTGAACATATTTTGTCAAAAAATAGAAAATCTCTATAATTGAATGGATATATAACCTATGACTAAAAGTTGAAAACATTTTGGCAAAAGGAGAAATTGCTCGTTTTGAGCAATTTCTTCTTTTTGTCACTATGTTTTCAAAAAGCTGTCTGCTGCATAGGCTTCAGTAAGCATCTATATAAGGGGAAGGGTTAATGCATCATCAAAATGTCCTCTATATATATAGTACTGTAATAGGGAAAGAGTTGTTTAGGGGTTAATTGTACATTATTCAATCTTTACCCCCTCTAATGAACCCCCTTCAGCCTTGTAAATTCATGCAACTAATTCCCTTTAAAACCCTTTCCCACATGTTAACATATACTAAAGAATAACTAATAAATAGGGTTGAAAACATTATAGAAATATGAGAAATCTTGTTTTGAGAAATTTTGCAAAAATGTTTTCAAAAGTCTTTTGCTGCATCAAGTGTTTTGTATGTTGGAAAGGGTTAAAGCTTAAAGCTCAATTTTTACAGACAAAATACTAAGAAACACAATACTACTACTACAGAAATTTGACCCTGTTAAAATTCCCCTGAGGCAGTTCATATAACTTTCATCCTTTCAGGGCTCTAGATAAGTGACGTTTTGCATGTATACAGGTTCTCAAATTGTTAATTGCCCATAATTTAACCTTATGTTGTGGGTCCTCAAAAGAATCAAATCAGTGAGATGATTATGTTGAGTACCCACATCATAGGGATAAGTTGAATAATAACGGAGGTATTGTGGGGAAAAGAGCTGAATAACCCCCTTTATCCCTTTCCCTCACTCATATAGACGCTTTCTGACGCCTCTGCAGCAGACGGCTTTTTGAAAACAGTGACAAAAGAAGAAATTGCACAAAACGTGCAATTTCTCCTTTTGCCACAATGTTTTCCACTTTTTGTCATAGGTTATCATTTCAATTGTGGAGATTTTCTATGTTTTGACAAAATACATTCAAAGTCGTCTGCTGCAGAATTGTCGTATGAGGGAAAGGGTTAATTAACATAAATTATAACCACAAAACTAATGATCCTATCTTAGAATAGATTTTATCTTAATAGACTTCAATTAATATAGATCTAACAAACTTAAATATGCAGTTTGCACTATCTATAATCAACCTTTTCCCTGATATTCAAATGAAATATGGCTGGCATAAAATCCACTTTGGGGATGAAATTTTGCTACAATTTGATTTTCTACTGTTTAAGATGCATTTGCAGCAGCAGACGACTTTCAAAGACTTTGTGGCAAAAGAAGAAATTGTTCATGATGAGTAATTTACCCTTTTGCCACAATGTTTTCATCTATATTCAATTATCAATAAAAAAAATACTTTCATTTATAGAGAGTTTCCTTTTTTTTTGCTAAGATCTGCTGCAGATTGGCTGTATGTAGGTATGGTTAATATCACCAAACAGTACATTGTGAACCCTTTCCCGAAAACAGACAAATAATTATGCATTATACAACTTGTGATAACATTGTAAAAAAAAATAAGAAATTGTTTATCAAGAGCAATTTTCCTTTTTTCCACAAAGTTTCTAACACTTTTCAATACTTTCATTGATCTATATATTCCATAGAATTGTTTTCAGTCATCTGCTGCATATTTGTTTATATGTGGGAAAGGGTTAACACCTCTGAGTATCCATCATTGTCTTGATTTATAATGACAGCTCAAGATCAATATCAAGGACAATTTATGGTTTTATTTTAATCTATACTAGAAATTCTATAGTTTGTTGAGATTTTATCCTTTTTCGAATTGTTTGTTTTCCTATTCCTTTTTTAATTCTGCCATATTCATTGACTCATAATGTATTTTAACCCTTTTCCTCATACGACAATTTTGCAGCCGATGACTGAACATATTTTGTCAAAAAATAGAAAATCTCCATAATTGAATGGATAACCTATGAGTATGAATAAAAGAGGAAAACATTGTGGCAAAAGGAGAAATTGCTCGTCACTATGTTTTCAAAAAGCCGTCTGCTGCAGAGGCTTATGAAAGTGTTTATATGAGATAAAGGGTTAAATGTCATCTGCATACAGCTTTTGAAAACATCATTGAAAAAAAAAATGTACAAAATGAGTCATTTCTGATTTGGTATCAATGTTTCAACCACATATTGAATAAGTACACTTTTACCCTAGATCTTTTGAATGCCATATTTGTTTATATGTAGGACACTGGCATAAACAGTGCTTAAAGTTTAATTTAACAATGTTTTCAAAAAGTTGTATACATGTACTGCAGATGTGAGAAAAATGTTAATATTTGGTTAGAATGAAGTCAGAAGAGGAGTCTACCAGCTACAACTTGATATAGGAGCAACAACAGTAACCTTGATTATTGTTCATAGTCCCTTTCAGCAGCAGAAACTTAAATTATTAACCCTTTCCCTGATATAGACCAGGGCCTTTTTTCCAGAAATTGGGAAGAGGCCTTAGCCTTTCATTTTGGGAAATTTTAGCGCAATTTTTAGCCAAATTAGGAAAAGTTAGACATATAACATATGGCTATATAAATAGTCCTTTTTACAATAACTTAAGACTTTTGGTTTATATAATGCAATTAAACAATCATATTACCTTAAACAAGACAAATATATCTGTTAATTATAAATAGTGTATTCAACTTCACTTCACTTTAATTACAGACGCCTCTGCAGCAGACAGCTTTTTGAAAACATAGTGACAAAAGAAGAAATTGCTTAAAACTAGCAAATTTATTCTTTTGTCACAATGTTTTCCACTTTTAGTCATAGGTCATATTCGATAACCTTTTGACAAAATACGTTCAAAGTTGTCTGCTGCAGAATTGTCGTATGAGGGAAAGGGTTAAACTGTTAAAAATGTAAAGGATAATTAAGAAAAATCTATACAACTCAATGTTAAAGATTGGGAAAATTTAAATCATTTGCAATGTCCAATTTAGGATTAGAAAACAAGGGGGGAATTTATCGAAATATTGTTTTCATGAACAAATTGAGGCATTTTTCCTTCATTGTCTATCAGATTCAGACTCTATGTAAAAAATTCCCCCCTTCCATACAAATTTAAGGGGTAACATTCAAAACAGTGTGAGAATAAGCATGACCACGGCACCCGCAAGCAAACGCCAATGCTCGTCTGCTTTTTTCTAAGTAAAAAAAGTGGCATAACTGAATAATTATGTAAGCCAGGATTATGTGACTTTGTATGGACACTGTCTTTTAGACGCCAAATACTTCTGTTATTTCAAATACTGAAAAGCTAGTATTTTTAAGGTCTAAATCACTCATGCAACAGATATGTATACAATAGTTTCTTCAATTACTCTTTCCCTTGTAGAAACTGATCTATGACAATTTCTTAAAACACATGAAATGGTAGCTGTTGCTCATATTTAGCAGTTTATCCCTTTCCCTCATACAGACGCATATGCAGCAGGCGACTTTTGAAAACAATGTGATAAAAGAAGAAATTGCTAAACAAACAATTTCTCCTTTTGCAACAATGTTTTAAACTTTGTTCAGTAGTGCTACTAATACCTTTATTTATAGATATATTTCATTATTATTTTCAAAGTCATCTGCTGCAGATTTGTTGTATGTAAGAAAGATGCTGTTTCCAAAACATGTTACTGTATCACTAATTCACTTAACTAATACTATGACTGTCCTGACATCTTAGATTTCAGTGATGTAGTCGTTGATTTTTCAGTCCTAATCATCGGATATTTTCAATATGGAACAATTAAGTGCAAGTTGAATCCATTTAAAAGCCAGGTTTAAGAAGTCAAATGAGGTCGAATTGATAGAAAGGAATGACTATTTATAAATAGAAATAAGCCTGCAAATCTAATTAAATTAATTGCATGCATACTTACGTGTAGTAACTAACCCGTTGTATGATCCTCCGACACAGCTATGCGTATCACTATTCTATTATGAATACTTGTGAACAAAGAATAAAAATTCTTAAATATATTTCCTTTGAATAGCAGGCATTAGGCCTATTTTTCTAAAATTATCTTCTCCACAGGAAGTAAACATTGACATGCAGCGCCATCTGATTGTTAGTTTCGTACCACCTCCGTTTCGATATTGATTCTAATTGTTGGAGCGCTTATTCGCTCTTTTATGGTCCAATGTAAAAACATCGGGTATGATTAGATTGTTTAAAAGACTACCACGCAGCGCTTCTGTTCAGCATGTGGATTAGTTTGTGTTTGTCTGTTATTTCTAGACTTCCTGAGGCCTTATATCTATTGAAACAAAACCATACAGTACTTATTTGTCATGATAACAAAAAGCATTACTGCTTTAACCCTTTCCCACATGCATGCAATTTTTCAACGCATCTGTAGCATAAACCATTTGAAAACATTTTAACTAAAGAAATTGGTAATAATGTGCCATTTCACATGTTATCACTTTATTTTCAACTCTATTCGGTAATTATACTTTCATTTTCCATTAGCTTCCTTTTTCTTGAGTAATTTTCATATAGAGATATTCCGTATTTTTGCCTGGAAGTTTTCAAACTCGTCTGCTGCATATTTGTTGTGTCGGAAAAAGGGATACAATTGTGTTTTTTTAGATAAGTTTAACTATTTTGTAATATTCATGCGAACGTAATAGGTTTCATCTTTTTTCTTTGTACAAAACGTGTTCATTTATTTGGAAAATTCGATTATCAAATTATATATTACTTGAACTAGATTGAGTTAATCATTTCACATTTTCACACATTTTGTTATATACCCCGAGAGTGAAGAGACTCATTTGGTTCTATATAATATGGATGTGGACAATAAAGACACCGCGTAGACTATTGAGACTTTTCGATTTCACATATATCAAGACGCCTTATCGTCTGATTTGGGTCAGATATATAGGAACTCGTCAATGAGCTTTCATTTCTATTCAAAATGCATTGCTCACGTGTTGCTTTTGAATGTGTCTATATCGTAAAGCAGATGTAGGTTACACGTCGGTTTCGATGCAAAGCAGCGAATAAAGCTCTAAATTTACAGCATCAAACATAATTCTTGCCATTGACGTCGGAGTTTTTTATGTCCGTGCAACGAAAGTGCACGTTCCTAGCGCCTGATTCTTTCCGCGCTATTTCACGCGACGTCAAGCAACGTAGAATTGTTGTATTTGACGTCATACAAAACAATTTATACCAAAGTCTTATGAAAAATGTACGATAGACTTAAAATATACTGAGAAAAATGTTACATATTGATATTAGCAAGTACGCAAACAAATCTCAAATACTCAACAATAAAGATGGGAAAACATGCAAGAACAAAATGGAACGCCTAATTGAAAATGAAATAAAACAAACAAGAAATGAAACAAACGCTGATCAAAAAGGAGATCAACGATGCAAAGGAAATGTGAAAAGTCAGTCACAGTCGAAACAGAAAAGTAAAACGAATGTTTTAAAACAGAAACCTGCTATGCAAGATTTAGAATCTTCCGATGGATTTTATAACAATGATGATTCCTGGGAAGAACTTACAGAAGCGGTGACGAACACAACACAATCTGGATATGACGTAAGTAGATAGAAGTAATTTAATGTGTCCGATCTCTTTATTATAGTAATTTGAGGTAAAATCATGTTAACATTTATCGGAGAGTAATTAAAAATTAAACGCGTTTTAATTTCTCTATCAGAAAATTGAAATTCAAAAGTGTGCGCCATGTTCAATTTTTAAATATAATCTACTTGTATAAATATCTGCGCTTAACGAAAACAAACCACAGGACAGTTCCGACCGTTTGATCTTAAACCTTCTCCAGATTTTTTAGGAATCCGCTGTTGTCGAGTCGTTAGCGACGGTGATTTGAAACCCGGTGTCCCGGGTTCGATCCCCAGTCGCGGCACTACGGTCATGGTGGAGTTCCCATGGACAAGGCACAGTTTCTAGCCTAGTACTAGTTTGTTTACTCAGGGATCATGAATAAGTGAACTGTCGCCGAGATATAACTGAAATAATGTTGAAAGCGGCGTAAAACCCAAATGAAACATTGAACACATCCATGGATGATTACAAGAACAGTTCGATCGCAAACGTCGAACTCTCTCAACATACTACCCGTATTCATATGACATGACCAAATGTATGCATAACATTGCAACAATTAGAAAGAATCTTTTTGAAATCAAACACTCGCCCGAATCTTGAATTAGGCTATCAATCAAAATATTTGATGCCCTCAAATAATTTGCTACTTATCCTAAGTATACCATAGTTAAATAAAACTGTTTTATGGAAGCAATTGATGGTAAATCTAATTAAGTTTTTATCACATTTCATGGTATCTTTTTGTGTGTGTTTAGGAAACAATAGTATAATGTTTTTTGTTCGAAATGATATCAGCCTAACAGAAACGTTATGAGTCTGGAAATTTGGATGCACATCAAAATGCACATGCTCACACAATTATTTTACGGATCGCATATATGCAAAAGGAGCCCTTCTCGTCACATGCGTCTATATATGAGTCGCCCCGCGAGAAAACCAACATTGTGGACTCTGCGTAAAGTATCGTTCCAGATCAGCATAAACATGCCTCGCAGGCTTACCCGGATAGACACTTATTGCCTCCTGTGGATTTTTTGTTTCAGTAATAATTACTCTATACCTCTATCCCCCTGAGACGGAATGTGTCCGTGAAGGTTAGTTTAAGTATGACTTGACCTGATATATGTATTACAGATATGCATCCCATTGTACGTCACCGCCGCAATCGACTCGGTCGAGAAGATGCAGTACTACTTCGGGACTGATCCAAAGACGGGGAAGTCGAGACACGATCCCAATGGTCGCTGTCTGAACGACGGCAGTACACCGCTTCACCTCGCCATCCGGGCCAAACAGTTGGATGTTGTGAAAGTACTGCTACAGAATGGAGCGGACCTGCATTTTACTGACAACGTAAGTGAATTATACACGGTTCGAGATATTGTAGAATTCATTTTGAACCTTGCTCTAGGAAAACGAACCACCGACCTCTAGAGCATTGGTGACAAATAGAGATTTGTACCGACATGCACATTAGTTTGTCTTGCCGACTCTGCATCATCCGCCAATTAGTCGTAGTATTTATATTTCTGACAAAACCTGTGCATTTGGGTTTGATAGCAAGGACGCACAGGCATACATATATATACAGCCACACCTGTCTTTAAAGACCACCCATGGGAAGACAACTACGTGGTCTTTGTTCACAGGTGGTCTTTAATCACAGGATCATTTATGCAGAACCTGAGTAATTGGGAAATTAAAAGTGCGGTTGCTATAGACAGGGAATTGCTACACAAAGGTGGTCTTTAGCATTGGTTGACTGTAAACACATGTGTCGTGAATTTTCTAAGGTGGGCTTTCCTCTAGCATAGCTCAAATGTAGAAATGAACCAAAGAGCTGACCCTATCGATCATATTAAAGGAAAAGCACACGCATACAGAACGAGTCAATTAAAGGAGTTTGTTTTCAGGTGTAAGCAGATTCTTTTTCATTCTTATTTAAGTTGAGTTTTACGCCACCTTCAACAACATATCAGTTACATCACGGAATTTCTAATACTACTGGTAAGTTTATCCTATCATCGGAGCATCAGTCCGCAATGCAATAACCGAAATTTAGACCCAAACGGAGTGAATTCACTTTCTAACCCTAACCCTAACCCTAACCCTTAAAAGTTTACGATATGATGATGACCGGGGAGTGAACCCAGGCTTCTCTCGATGTGTAAATAGAGATTGCATCTGTTAAATCACGTCACCACCATCATCATCAGCATTATCATCATCATCATCATCATCATCTTCATCATCATCATTATGTCACCTATTATTTTCAGAGGGGTGAAAACGTTCTAATGCGGGCAATACGATCAACCGATGCCAACATGGTAAACACAGTCTGGCCATATAGAACAGACGAATTGGATATCAACCATACCAATATTGTAAGCTAATCATATTGTTCAATGTTTGATTTACTTTCCCTTGTCGATACTGCCCGGTTGCGTCTAAGTTTGCTGTAAATCTGTATTGAGCCCCGATTTGTGGTTTCGGTACAGTGAAGACTCGGGCGAGCCTATACACTAGTGTAGCCTCACTAGAGGCTTCATTGTAAACATAATTTAGTCCTATATATATATATATTTACACGCAATTTAGTCCTATATATATTGACACGCAATGTAGTCCTTGATATATATATTGACACGCAATATATTGATGTCAATATATAATCAAATGCTATTTTAAGATTTTCAACGAGACTAGCACCTGTGTCCAAATGCATTTTTTTTTCTTGAGCACGACTTAAATGTTAATAGATATTTTTTTGAGAAATAACAGAAAATAAAACAAGGTTTGTCAACTGAGCCACGAAACACAGAAGCCGTCAGATGAACGAAGGCAAACAATCAGAATATGCGCTGTAACCCGGCTGCTGTCGCAACCATCCTAGCAGCTGATATAACGTTTACCATTAACCCTTTCCCACATACAACACATCTGTAGCAGACGGCTTTGAACATACCTGGGCAAAGATATGAAAAACCTCTATATATGAATGTGTAATTATTGGATAGCGTTGCTCATTATTACCAAGTCTTTCCTTTTGCAACAATATTTTCAAAAGTCGTCTGTTGCAAAGGCGTCAGAAAGTGTCTCCTTGAGGGAAAGGGTTTAAGACGTAAATCAGACAAAGGGTATGATAGCCAACAGTATATGAGCCGTCCCGCGAGAAAACCAACATTATTGCCTAGGCGTAATGTATCGACCCAGATCAGTCTGCGCAGTCCGCGCAGACTGATCCGGGGCCGACACATTCCGTCCCAGAGTGATAGAGATATAGAGTAATGATTCCTGAAACAGAAAATCCACAGGAGGCGGAAAGTGTCGATCAGGGTAAGTCTGTGCGGCATGCTTAGGCTGATCTGGGTCGATACAATACGCAGAGGCCATACTGTTGGTTTTCTCGCGGGACGGTTCATATGTTGTGGTGTTGTTAACCATTTAACAATGGCAGACGCGTTTTGACGCATAAGCAGCAGACGATGTTGAAAACAGTGTGGAGTAATTCCTCACAATGAGCAATTTCTCCTTTGGCCGCAATGTTTTTAACAACTTTGTTCAATTATTATATATCGTTTTTATAGAGATGTTCAACTTTTTTACCTGTGTGTTTTCAAAGTCGTCTGCTGCATATTTGTTGTACGTTGTAAAGCGGTTTCAGGACAGCGTTTAACCCTTCCGAAACTAACGTTCGGGGTAATATAGTGGATTGTATTTTGTTATTCACAGGATGTTTTGTTATTCACAGGATGGAGTATCGGCACTACATATCGCGGCAATGCAAAAGTGGGAATGCTGTCTGAGCTTCCTTCTGCAGAATAAAGCGGACCCAAACATCCAAGATAAGGTGGTATTTTTGTCTACTCGTATATTTCTTCATATGGGATATTTCCAAGATGATCTCTAATGCTTTTCAAATATATTATGTTCCAATTGCCAATGCATTATTCTCAATTTCTTTTCTACATACATTAACTATTCAGCATACGACGTTGAAAACATCTTGACAAAATCTGTTAGTGAACGTATTTATAATTATTTAATAAAGTTTTAAACATGTTTGCAAAAGAAAAAAAATGCTTAATTTCTCCTTTTGTCACAATGTTTTCAAAAGTAATCCGCTGCATAGGCGTCAACATGGGTCTATATGTTGGAAAGGGTTATCAATTTCGTTACAGTTTAACCCTTTCCCTCATATGACAATTCTGCAGCAGACGACTTTGAACGTATTTTGTCAAAACATAGAAAATCTCCATAATTGAATGGATAACCTATGACAAAAAGTGGAAAACATTGTGGCAAAATGAGAAATTGCACGTTTTGTGCAATTTCTTCTTTTGTCACTATGTTTTCAAAAATCCGTCTGCTGCAGAGGCGTCATAAAGCGTCTATATGTTGGAAAGGGTTATCAATTTCGTTACAGTTTAAAGGCAGTACCCCACTTATGATAGCAGCCTCGAACGGAGACACAAAGATGGCCGAGAATCTACTGCGAGCTGGAGCGGAAGTTATCATTGAGGATGTTGTAAGTATAGTGATGTCTATACACATTTATGCTTAGATAAGTTGATTAATGTTAATGGGCCAGAGGCCTTAATATTTGTAAAATTAGGGTTTTCGCCGTTTTCAACAATCTTTCAGTCATATCATTGTGGCCTGTTCACCTACCCATATGTTTCCTGGCTTTCTTAGACCAGGTCGAGGGCTTGGCGTGAAACGGTTGTTACTAACAACCTATTTTGAGATCCCTGGTTTAGGGCCAATTTTGACCCCTTTGTAAACAATGCAAATTTATGTGCCATTGCTCAGAACGAGCAATGGCACCTACATTTCCATTGTTTACCAAAAAAATGATTTAACGCTTATAAAAACTTTATGGCGAGGTCATTAACCTTGGTAAAAAAATATCAATTTTAGTTACAACCGTTTCACGCCTATAGCGGCAACGCTCAAATATTCAATACTTAGGCTACAGTATTTTAGATGAGTTTAAGAAAAGATATTATTCTATGATTGTCTCATGAAGACATCCTCCTGCAAGCTTTAATTACTTATTTTTCGATTTATAATTTTAATATTTGTGGATTATTTTGCCCTGTATTTAAGAAAAGGATTGTTTTCACAATTAATAATTAGCAATGGTATATTTCATTGTATAAATTGAGAAGTAACACGTATACCATTGTCATGAATATACAAATTTATAATTCAGATAATGCGACCAATACAAATTAGAAATGAAATATCTTTGCTTCTGCTACACAAAATACCCCAACTGATTCATATTTCACTGTCTACGAAATTACCAGTGGTGCTATGGTCCAAGGCCAGTTACGTTTGGTTCGGACCAATGAAACGTTTCCTTTGACCAGTATAATTTTATATTTAATTATAACATAACGAAACATTAAAGATTTTCGGACCAGTGACTTTTAAAAGATAATTTCATTGACTGATTTCAGGAAGGGTTTACCTGTATCTTCAAAGCATTTCACAAGAAACAAACCGAAATGGTGAAATATTTGTTGAGGCAAATTACGGAAGAGGAAAAAGAACTTTTCATTAAGGTAAACTTTACTGCTTGTTTCTTTTAGAAATCCCTAATCTGCATTAAACCCTATAGTATTGCTTCTGTAATATTACCCTTCTCCAGTTTTGACAAGCTTTTGCATAGTTATAGCATCATATATGTTTTTATAAATGAGTACTGTACAATGTGAACCATGATAAGAGCATCATTAAGTTTGATTCAATTTTCAGAATTTATATCCATCACGATTTTGACTACATTGCAACAGGCGACAGTTGTAAACATTGTTAGAAAATATTATCTTCCAATTGTATATATGCCACATGTTTCTCGTTAGTAGTTTTGACAGTACCACATTAGGAAAACGTCAGATATTTTAAATTTATAATTTATATTAACTTAACAAAATAATGATAAGTACATTGCTTCGGTGCTAATTAACGATCAATTCGAGCATAAGTGTCCACTATTGATAATCATTTCAAATTTACTTTCCTAAATATATTTAACAATGCAAGGCCCGGCTGGACTACATTCTTGAACCTCCAATAGCAGACGAAGAAAAGACCTTCATATCCGACATGTACTTCCCGCTCCTAGCTGAATGTACCAACCACAAAGAACTGAAACCTGCATTTTACAACCAGAAAGCGATACACAGAGTCGCCTTTAAGATCGAAGAACATATCCAAAGTGTTGACATTGTCATGTCTGGTTCCCATTTGCTTTTTTGTATCATGTTCAAGTTTAGTGACAATATCGATCCAAGGTTTCTTCGACAATACCTGAACTGTAAAGGTCCCGATCTGACCATCGAGGTGACTAAATATTACACGGAAGTTTGGAAAATGTCCGAGCGCAGTATCATAACCGTGTTCCTGCCGATGATCGGTCTGGCCGTCATCCCCGAGGGAAGGACTTGGATCAAGAAGCATTACCTGTCTGTCTCTGAGTACATCAATTTCTTCAAAAAGGAGAATCTCAAGCAGTACATCGCTCCGAATCCAGAATTTGCATGGTGTCTGACAAAAGTACACTTCGGCAAGATTTACAAAGTATGGAATACGTTTTACGATGTAGTGAATGACATTCAGACCGAAGAGCGAGAGAGAAACATGAATGAATTGCTGGACGAAGAAGAAAGAGAGAAAGAACGTCTTGTGAAAAAGAAACAGAAGAAGAAACTAAAAAGGCAAGACAAACAAACAAAAGAACCCGAACAGTTATACGGCGATGAAGATGAAATAAATAAAGAAAATAATGATGTTGCCTCCACTGAACTTGGAAAGTCGTGCACCAATGAGAATGCAAAGAAAGAAGATGACAATCAAACAAATAGTTTTGTGTTTCAAAGTCATGGTAGTGTTACCAAAAGTTCAGCGAAAGCCATATGTGCTCAATCTGAGTTTCCAACATTAAGCGATCAATGGACAACAGTCACGCCGAAAAGACATGCACATAGAGAAAAACAAACTCAATCAGCAAAATTGCACAGTGACAAGATAAAACCAAATGTTGTTGAGAAACAAACTGGAGCCAAGAACAGTCGCCGAAAGAAGCAAAATACAAAAGTACAGTCAATACTTCCTACACGGAGTCCAGTTTCTAATTGTACGAGTAAAGCTAGATGGGCCGATATTGCAAAAGTAAAACCAAAGCTTGCAGACAATAAGAATGAAAATGTTGTGAATAACACTCATCGTGATATCATTGACAAGCCAAAACCGGTGCCCTTTGTACCGTCTGACTTTCCAACCTTAGGCAGTAAATCACCTGTCAAAATGGCAGAAAAAGAAAGAAAGTCCGACAAAACAGGAACATTTACCTTCTATTTCCACGACGAGTGTATTGGCGGTATTAAGGAAGACACAAAAGAATGTCTGAACGACATTGACGGTAGGAATGACATAGATCCTACTACTATCACATTTTTAGGAGAACCAATGGGTGAGATTAACGTTAGAGGCGATAGTTTATCACCGTGTTACCATATTGGAAACGAATGGACATGGGAAAAAGTTGCTGAAATTGGTGAATACATGCAAGGGCATGTTGAAGAATCACAAAACGTGCAAGCACACAGTACACATACACCAAAAGAGTCAATGGCATACATACATACCGTCGACAGTCGATACGGAAATGACGAAATATACATTGATACAGCCTATGAAATTGAGGCACAAAACGCGATAGAAGAAACGCAACAATATAACACAGATGGAAAAGAAAACCACCCACTTCCAGAACACATTTTTAACAATGCACTGTACCAAAAAGTTCCTTTCCAAGTAGAATGTGATGGAGATAGGGTGCCTTCATTTCCCTATGAAACTCAAGCCGATGAGGTATTTATTGACACAGACGAAACTTTCGCCGAGTCCATGGACAGTATTTCAAAATGGGCCGAAGAATTAGACGAATTCGAAGATGAAAATGCAATGGCAACCGAGCATAATTCGGCTCCATTCATTTTTCAAACTAGTGGCTACCAAGATGCTGTTACGTCTGTAAAAATCCACCAAAATAATACAGTTGCTGAAGACATTGAATATACTGATCCGGCAATCATTGGATGTGGAGGCTTACACAAACCACAGGAATCATGGTCTCAGCCAGAGACACAGAACAATTATTTCTCAGATTACAAGCAAAGACAGAACTCAAGGATTTTAGGCAATGTAATCAATACCAATCATGGCGATACAGCCAGACATAACGCTAATGATTCCAGTAGAGGACACAAAGGATGGTCAAACAAGAGAAGGGTGAAGCCCAAACTAGAAGATGCCCCAACACTGTCTACGAGAAACTGGTCATTTGGAGATAAACTGCTTGAAAATACACAACAGTTGGAACGAGATATGCAAATGGAAGGTGTATGCTACCCGGAGTCCCTTCGCGGTAATAAAGACAATGAAGAAACCCATTTCTTTCCAAGTTTCCACGACGACACAAGGTTATCAGCGGAGATAGACCCAAGGAACTTTTCATTGGTACACCGTTTGCAGGTGATGCAGTTGGCTGAGCGACAAGAGTATATTGATAAAAGCATCAAATCCACTCAGGACGAGACCCTGTTTGCTTATTATGCATCATGTGCCGGTCTTAACAAACTAGAATACTATCAGCTTATCGACCAAATGCGCAACCAAAACAAGGCAAAGGCACGTGACCCCCTGAGGGAATTGGTTGAAAGACAACAGAACCAATTTCAAAAGGGCCATCAGGTGAATGGTGACACAATACCAACGGCGACACATGGTGTGTCTTATGAACATGTAACTACTACTGGTAATGGTATAAACGCACATATGGAAAATGGATCTGATGGACTGGAAGATGCCGCAAATAATCTATACAATTACCAGTCTTACGCTTTGGGTTGCAAACAATTCGAAACCGAGTCAAAGAGTCCCGTGCTTCATCCACAATCGTTAGGTATACCTCTACCGGCAAACAAACCAGATATACCGGCAGTAACACAAAACCAAGCCAATATTTACACAATACAGGCTGCCCAGTCAGCGATGCAAAAGGAACTGATGAACAAGATTCAAGGCATGTACAAAGGCATGCTGAAGGACAAGATAAAGAGTGTGAGGTGGAGAGATAGCTTATGGAGCATGAGAAACATTCCAGTTGAGAAACTGCTGATCCTCAGTAAAATGGTGATTCCAACCGATGAGAGGGATAGGTGTTACATCTCTGTAAACAGGTATCCATAAAGTGTCCAAAAGTGTTTATAGATACAAGTTTGTGCTAACACACCTAAAAGATCTCTTTAATTTACCTGCTTTTTAATACTTATTTTGCAAAATATATGTTCCTAAGCAAAATTCAGAGAAATATATTTACTTTGTATCATAGCTCAAGATAAGGGCCATTTTTTATGTTCTAAAATCCTTTTTTGACATTTAGTGAGACGATTCTGTTGAATACCCACAACATAGGATTTGGTTGAGTAACAAGAGAAATATTGTGTGTAAAAGACCTGTTCACTCCCTCTTAGCTAGTCCTCTGTTTGTATCATAGTGTCCACTTATCAATGTAACAGCATATTGTATTTTCTCTGATTCTCTTACACTGCGTATACATGTAGGTTCCGAATCAAGCAACACTCACTATCAACCGTTACTTCAATTCAAACAAGCTGTTCCATTTGAAGCTCATTTGAAGCTCAGCTAACCATTTGTCGTTGACACTTGTAATTATACTTTGGTTTGTGTCCCTTCTCTGCGTTGTCATACAGACATTCATGATTATTCACCCCCAAAACAGTGTTTAATTACAGTAACAACAGTAGATAGTTTACCGACGCAACTTTTATGTTTTTTGATTATCATCCGTTTATAATATAAAAGCCTGATAAAAAACAATCTGTATTTTTAGTTTAATACAAGGAGGACCGTCTTCAGAATTCATGTAACGTCCTACAAGTAAAGGTGCCGAATCTTGCGTATAGATAGTAAAGTCAAAGTTTGAAAACTGTTCATAAGTTGTCTATTGAAATATTAGAATCATAATTCTGTGATAAAATTTGAGTAATAATTTCACTTTCCTGTACAATAAACATCTGAGTATTTTTACTGACCAGTAAGCCAAATTGTGTACTTTCAAATGACTGTTTTTCAGCATTTGCTGCCAAAAAAGTTGTTAACCCTTTCCCTCATATAGACGCTTTCTGACGCCTCTGCAGCAGACGGCTTTTTGAAAACATAATGACAAAAGAGGAAATTACTTAAAACGAGCAATTTCTTCTTTTGCCACAATGTTTTCCACTTTTAGTCATAGGTTATCCATTCAATTAAAGAGATTTTCTAGTTTTTGACAAAATATCTTCAAAGTCGTCTGCTGCAGAATTGTCGTATGAGGGAAAGGGTTAACTATTTCCTAATTACTATGTTGTCACTATTAGCAATATTTGCAGAAGTTTCAACATTTTCAAAATCTTGATCTCCATCTGGAGTTCAGCACCTTTTGGTAAAGAAAACGTTGGTAGAGTTTACTACAATCCCGGGGGGGGGGGGGGGGGGGGGGTTATATTCAGAGTGTCGTAATACCCCGATCACTTGGGCGAGTGTAAGTTAAAAGCTGTAATTTATGTGATGGAATCATGGATGTGTTAGTGTAATCTGAATATTTCCCTCCTGATTTCTAAATAAACCCCTACTACACAGAATACTCTAGACAAGTGTACATCAGATGTGTAGATGTGAATGTCTATATCCTCATATGATATCGAAGCAGACGACTCTAAGTATCATAATAACAAACGACTTTTACATTCATGATGGAGTATCGAAAATTTGAATACTATGTAAATAGCTAAGAGAAATTCATGTTCACGAATGTGTAAACACCAATTTTATTTCATTTCATGACAACTAGATCGCACTCTACAGTACTGGGTTTTCTGACTGACGGCACAGAGGTTGCAATACGAATAATTGATGGTCAATCACGGGAGTTTACACAAAAAGACCTGCAGTATCTGGTCGATATAGACGTGTCTAAGTACTTTATAGCCAAATACAGGGTAGGTTATACGCATACAGATTATAAAATTAACCAACATAACATCGGCATTGCTAATTCTTTCTAACGGGCAGAGATATTTAGGCATTCGCGGCAGATGACGTTTGAAAGCATTTTCGCAAAAGGAGAATCTTATTTATTATTTCTGAAAGCATCTACCAATATATGATATCAAGACCAAGCGGTGCAGATATGCAGATTGATTCAGATCTTACTGTTCGCAAAAGTCCTATGCATTTTCCTTCATACAAACATTTGTACATACACTTAACACAACTTATAACTTTGCAGGTATATATTTGGCCGTATTTTGGTCAATATTTGTCTGATTGTGCTGAAAATCACTTGATATATAGAACACATATATGACATTTGATCATTTCAATAATACGTCTATCACTAAAACATCGAATACAAAACATTGATAGAGGTGAAAATGTTGAAAAATCCAAAACTGCAATTCGTCGAAACAAATTATCTCATGAATTGGAGAAGAGTCGATTGGCGCGTACACGTGTCCACTTTGACTGTTAAGGTGGAATAACGTCGTTGTTGACGTCAAAACGTATGTTGTTGCGACAATGACAGTGTGGTTAATGAAACCGCCATCACTTTTCTCGTTTGAAGTGGTATTCGGATAAAATAGACGGCAGACAGTAGGGAATAGAATTTCCTGCGTGCTGATATCAATTACATACATCTGCCATGACAAATTAGAAAACTAAATGCGAATTAAAAGGAAAGTTTGGCCAAAACATCTTTACAGTTATCAGATTGTTTCTGATTTATTAAAATTCTCCCGAGAGATTTTTATGTAAAAGATATATCATTTAGGACACATGTTCTTCTACCATTTGCCTAAATTTCAAGAATATATATAGAGCCGATTTAATTGTTGTTTGTAAAAGTAAATTATAACCAATAAAAATTCGGAATTTCGCGGAGGAATTCAATAGTAATCCATGGTTGCAGCCGTAAGTCGACTTTTCGAAAGCAGGCTAGGCATGGGATAGGGTCGAAAAGCCCCTATCCCAAAAATGAACACATCACATGTTTTCATTATAATCATCAATTTCAATCTTTTAAGTAATCTACCCCCTTATAAAAAATGGTAGGTTGTATTTATTTGCTTCTCTTTAAAGATTCAAAGTAGCTATGATATTGCAATTTATATAGTAAATACATTAAAAATACAATAAAAGAATACTTGCATTTTTACGAGATAGAAAGGAAAATGATATTTTTAACAATATCGATATGTCCTAAAGTGAGAATTCTGTATAAGTAACGAAACATATAAAACGTTCGTGCATCAATGAGTAATGACGGGTTGATACTTATTCATGCGAAGACAATTACGTTTCAGGTATATATGCATTTCGAGCAGTGAGCAATGACGAAATGTCATGGATTGTTCTATTATCCAAAATAGGGATGAGCATAACAGATATGCGCCCGTTTTGATTATAAGTAAAATCCTGATACACCACCAGTTCGAAGGCAAAGTTAGCGGTTTAACAAGAGTGTTGAACTCGTAATGCTAACAAACGTCCTGAGTTCGAGTCGTAATTGATTACATCTTTTTATTTTATGTTTTTTTATGTATTTTTTACGTAATTGTTAATTGCGCAATGTCCATAATTTTCGTGATTTTATATTTACCTGCGAAGGTATAATAAATGTGGCATACACATGTAGAACGACGTATTATAGCTTACACAGCCATGCAGTCAAGGTCGCATTATAGTGATGATGATGATGATGATGATGCTATATTATTTATACTATTTATGTCAAGGTTTCTGATGATTTTTATGTTATAAAATGAAGAAAACAATGAAATCTAAAAATAAAACAACAAATAAAATAATGAAAAAATATTTGCATACATACAAATAGATTAAAAAAGAAAATTGTGGTAGGTTATACTCTTATCGCATAGGCCTGAAATCTTTAATCTTACAGGCTCAACCGACTGAGCTAAGATGCTATTACACGTATCATACTTTCGAGTTAAAACCAATGTTTATTCATATATTTAACGACACTAAAACTGTTCCTTTCAACGTCAGAACTGGCTCCATTGCAAGTGACATTAGTTTTCCATTGATTTCTCCCCTCCAGCCACAAACAAAAGTGTATGTATACATCGCTAGTGACTGCTTGACTCCTGGTGAATTCCACCGAATAAACATTTCAAATGACTATTTTGATTTTTGTCTACGTTGTGATATAATTTTACTATTTAGCATTTAGCAATTGTTCACTTGACGTTGTTTTTTACGTGACGTTCTTGCACGTCAATAAACAACGTTACTATTTTGATGGTTATTATGGAACAACAACATTAAACTGTTGTAATTAGAACAATCAAATAGTGCCCATTTATAAGTTTTGTTAAGTGTATATATACAGGTCGGAAAAATGGAGAGATGTGCAACATTACCCATTTTTACCCTGATGTGACTCAATGTGAACCTCTTTGAATGTCAAGGAGATTTTGTGTTTAATTACGATCTTAACCTTTTGATATAGGCAGCCTAATTTCATTTTCAAAGTCGTCTGATGCAGATGTGTTGCTTTAATTATCCATAGCATTTCCCCCGAACAGACAACTTCTGCATTTAGGCTAATAATATTCTTTAAAAGATTGGGGAGAAATTGCTAAAAATCTTTTTTTTTATTGTCCTGAAATAAAGTGGATGTTTTCAAGGCAGACGGCTTTAAGAATCTTATCGCACAGGAAAAAGACCCCAGAGTGCTTATATGTCCGTGTTTGGTAATCTATTTACAGGACTACTGTTTCCACAATGGCTTCTATTACATGGCCCTGGACCTGTATGAAGATACCATTACGGACCATCTTGTCCGCATGAAACGAGAGAGTGGAGGTCGAGATCGAACCATTACTAACAGTAAACTGATCTGGCAACTGTTACGTGGTCTGGAGAGTCTGCATCAGAGTTGTCTGATGGTCCATGGTGAACTCAGGGTGAGTGGACCATTTATTTTAACCCGTATCCTGTTGAATTACAAATTCTGATACCACAATATTTGGTTTTGATTTCATTTGTTTCCATGATGTTTTACGCAGCTTTCAACATTTCGTTATCATATAACGAGGGCTTGGCGTGAAACGGTTGTAACTAAAATTGGTATTTTTTTTACCAAGGTGAATTACCTTGCCATAAAGTCTTTATAAGCTTTAAATTATTTTTCTTGGTAAACAATGGAAATTTAGGTGCCATTGCTCGTTCTGAGCAATATCACCTAAATTTGCATTGTTTACAAAAGGGTCAAAATTGCCCCATAACCAAGGTTTTCAAAATAGGTTTTTAGTTACAACCGTTTCACGCCAAGCCCTCGATAAGGGCTTTTCCAGGATAAATGAACCGGTGGTACCAACAGTCTTGATTTTTAATATATTATTCTAGATTTATCTAGTAGTCTTTTCTATTAAATGAATATTCTACGATGAGTAAATGATGAAGATCAAGATTAGACTGCATGATTGTGAAGGCCGATCTGGGTCTATAGTGTTTGTTAACTAGTATAGGTTGTTCATACCATAAACAAAAGTAACTCCTGTTTAAAGTTGAGTACCATGGGGATACAAAAACCAACAGTTCAAGGTTTCGACGATGCTGGACGATTGATCCATTTCCCAAATCCACAGGAATCCGCTGTGGTCGAGTGGTTAGCGTTGGGGATTTCGAAACCGGGTGTCCCGGGTTCGATCCCCATTCACGGCACTACGGTCATGGTGGAGTGCCCTTGGGCAAGGCACATTTTCTAGCCTAGTACTGGTTTGTTTACCCAGGGATCATGAATAATTAAATTTAATTGCGCGCTTAGCTGTCGATGCGCCATAAAACAATATACATTCATTCCCAAACTCACAAATATCTAGACAAAAGTATCGGATATTTCTAATAACAAAAGTATAATTATTGAATAAAGTTGAAAGCCTTGTGATAAAAGGGAAAAATGCTCACTATTAGCAATGTCTTCTTTTTACCACACTGTTTTTTAAATGTCGTCTGCTGCAAATGCGTCAACACTCGTCTGCAAGTGGGAAAGGGGAACTGAGAACTAATCCAGGAAACGCTGCTATATAACTGAAATACTGCCGACATCATGCTGACAAACAATCAATGTGTTATTAAAAGTTGAAATAACGTTACATCGACTAATGCCGTTTTAGTTTTAACCCTTTCCCTCATACGACAAATCTGCAGAAACGACGACTTTGAACATATTTTGTCAAACAATAGAAAATCTCTATCATTGAAATGGAAACCTATGACTAAAAGTGGAAGAAAACATTGTGGAAAAAGGAGAAATTGCTCGTTTTGAGCAATTTCTTCATTTGTCACTATGTTTTCAAAAAGCCGCCTGCTGCAGAGGCGTCAGAAAGCGTCTATATGAGGGAAAGGGTTAAACTCCTTTACCTAATATGTTTTCGTCTTTGAAAAAAAAAATCTTAATATCTTGAAATATGCTTTTGATATAGAGTGGAAAAACTATTTACACAAGTATAAAACACTTACATGGGGTTAAGTAGAAATTGCTCATGATGAGCAATATCCTCTTTACATACTATGTGTTCAGCAATCGTCTGCTTTCAACGCTTCAGAAGTCGTCTGCATCAGCGTCAATTTTGATTAATTTTATGATTACAGCCGGATAATGTTGTCGTTGACACAGAGGGAAACATTCGTATAACTGGATATGGTATCAGTAGGAATGTCTGCAGGGATGAACCTTTCATCGACTACAGTGACGGTAAGTGAGAAACGAGAACGGTAACATAATATATGAGTAGACCATGTCATAGATCTGATCAAGGTCTACAGCATGTGCCTATAAGTCATACAAAAGAAGCATCGTAAAGTTTCAAATATTCTCTGGATCTGAGATTACAGAGGCTTTCACGACACCTTTAACACACAATTCACATTTTTGATCATTCTGTAGCATAGATGCGATTTCATTTCTTTATCTATACATGTTTCAAATACACTAAGGTTGATTTTTATGTAGCCCCATTCAATTACTTACACATGAACATAAACAGGTGTGTTAATATTAATAGATATGAGTCAGCTAACACAGAAAAGGTCTTGTTGCATCTCCGTTCTGAGTCGTATTCAGAGTGACGGAACACACCGAGTCACGGTCTTGTTGCATCCACGTTCTGTGTTGTATTCAGAGTGACGGAACACACCGAGTCACATAAAACAGATAAGGTATTGTTGCATCCACGTTCTGAGTCGTATTCAGAGTGACGGAACACACCGAGTCACATAAAACAGATAAGGTCTTGTTGCATCCTGTTCTGTGTTGTATTCAGAGTGACGGAACACACAGAGTCACATAAAACAGATAAGGTCTTGTTGCATCCTGTTCTGTGTTGTATTCAGAGTGACGGAACACACAGAGTCACATAAAACAGATAAGGTCTTGTTGCATCCACGTTCTGAGTCGTATCCAGAGTGACGGAACACACCGAGTCACATACGGCAGATAAGGTCTTGTTGCATCCCGTTCTGTGTTGTATTCAGAGTGACGGAACACACAGAGTCACATAAAACAGATAAGGTCTTGTTGCATCCACGTTCTGTGTTGTATTCAGAGTGACGGAACACACCGAGTCACATACGGCAGATAAGGTCTTGTTGCATCCACGTTCTGTGTTGTATTCAGAGTGATGGAACACACCGAGTCACATACAACAGATAAGGTCTTGTTGCATCCCCGTTCCAAGTCGTATTCAGAGTGACGAAACACACCGAGTCACATAAAACAGATAAGGTCTTGTTGCATCCCCGTTCCAAGGCGTATTCAGAGTGACGGAACACACCGAGTCACATAAAACAGATAAGGTCTTGTTGCATCCCCGTTCCAAGGTCTTGTTGCATCCCCGTTCCAAGTCGTATTCAGAGTGACGGAACACACCGAGTCACATAAAACAGATAAGGTCTTGTTGCATCCCCGTTCCAAGTCGTATTCAGAGTGACGGAACACACCGAGTCACATACGGCAGATAAGGTCTTGTTGCATCCACGTTCTGTGTTGTATTCAGAGTGACGGAACACACAGAGTCACATACGGCAGATAAGGTCTTGTTGCATCCACGTTCTGTGTTGTATTCAGAGTGACGGAACACACCGAGTCACATAAAACAGATAAGGTCTTGTTGCATCCACGTTCTGAGTCGTATTCAGAGTGACGGAACACACCGAGTCACATAAAACAGATAAGGTCTTGTTGCATCCACGTTCTGAGTCGTATTCAGAGTGACGGAACACACCGAGTCACATAAAACAGATAAGGTCTTGTTGCATCCACGTTCTGTGTTGTATTCAGAGTGACGGAACACACCGAGTCACATACGGCAGATAAGGTCTTGTTGCATCCACGTTCTGATTCGTATTCAGAGTGACGGAACACACCGAGTCACATAAAAGAGATAAGGTCTTGTTGCATCCACGTTCTGTGTTGTATTAAGAGTGACGGAACACACCGAGTCACATAAAACAGATAAGGTCTTGTTGCATCCACGTTCTGAGTCGTATTCAGAGTGACGGAACACACCGAGTCACATACGGCAGATAAGGTATTGTTGCATCTCCGTTCTGTGTTGTATTCAGAGTGACGGAACACACCGAGTCACATACGGCAGATAAGGTCTTGTTGCATCCCGTTCTGTGTTGTATTCAGAGTGACGGAACACACCGAGTCACATAAAACAGATAAGGTCTTGTTGCATCTCCGTTCTGAGTCGTATTCAGAGTGACGGAACACACCGAGTCACATAAAACAGATAAGGTCTTGTTGCATCCACGTTCTGAGTCGTATTCAGAGTGACGGAACACACCGAGTCACATAAAACAGATAAGGTCTTGTTGCATCTCCGTTATGAGTCGTATTCAGAGTGACGGAACACACCGAGTCACATAAAACAGATAAGGTCTTGTTGCATCCACGTTCTGAGTCGTATTCAGAGTGACGGAACACACCGAGTCACATAAAACAGATAAGGTCTTGTTGCATCCACGTTCTGAGTCGTATTCAGAGTGACGGAACACACCGAGTCACATAAAACAGATAAGGTCTTGTTGCATCCACGTTCTGTGTTGTATTCAGAGTGACGGAACACACCGAGTCACATAAAACAGATAAGGTCTTGTTGCATCCACGTTCTGAGTCGTATTCAGAGTGACGGAACACACCGAGTCACATAAAACAGATATGGTCTTGTTGCATCCAAGTTCTGATTCGTATTCAGAGTGTCGTAATACACAGAGAACACGGCTTGTGCACGTTTAAAACATTGATTGGCTGGTTCGGCTAGTGAGTGCGTTGTGTTCGGATAATCTGAACATACTTTTGGCATCACAAGGAAAGAGGTGTAACAAGGAAGTCAACATAGCAACAATTCTGCAAGTTCTAGAAAATGTTCAACATCGTCTCATGTAAGTATGGGCGGACAGTGCAGGTTATTGTGAGACTGAGCGTGTGCACGGGTTTGTCCGAGTATTCAATCTCCACACGTGCATGGATACACCATTTCACAGTATGATCGAAATTTGAGGCCATTTTCTATTATGTCATTTACAGAAGATAAATGTTGGTTGGCCCCCGAAGTGCTCGTGCATAAACAGAAAGTGTCCTTCAAGTCAGATATATGGGTAAGTGCTATAACCGGACATGTTTTACCTGATCCTGACCTTGGGACGATAATGTATAATATGATAATTATTTTTTAGATCTTCATAATAATGATTTGTTTTATGAAAGATTAAAACATAATCGAATATATGTTTGACAGTTTTAGTAAGATGAAAGTACATGCAAGCCATAAAAGAGTTTTCTATATCTCAGGTCAAAGGTCAGGGCCGGGTTTATATTGTCAATGAATACTCATATAGCGGGATGTACCAGAATATTAAATAATCAGTAACCTAGATTTATTAATGTATATATCAACCATTTCCCTGTTATAGATTATATTTGAAACCATTGGGGCAGACACATTTTGAAAACATTGTGGACAGAGGAGTTATTTGAAAAAACGAGCATATCTTTCTTTTCCAACAATGGTTTAAACTCTGTATCATAGTCATCCTTCAAACTATTCAGATACTATGTTATTCCCGTTGCATCCTTTGGAGAAGTCATGCAAATATGATACGGGATGAATTAGATTTACAGAAGACAACTTTGAAAATCTAGAGTAAAACAAGTTTTCAGGAGAAGCAAAAAACTGTTTCATTTTGTTATTTTGCTTTATACTCTGGTTACTATTTTTTGGTATATAAAATATGATTATAAATACATATTAAACTATTAAAACGATTTTGAATTTATGTAACATATGCATTATTTATGAAGATATATTTGCACTTAACCTGATTTGACAACTGAAACACTTAGTGCAAAAACAGGTTAAGTGCACTTAACCTGTTTTTGCGCAAAAATATTTGGTGCAAAAACGGGTTAAGTGCTCCTATCCTGTTTTGCGCTAAAAAGTAAGTGTTAAGTTTCGAAAATACTTTGTGCAAAAACAAGTTATTAGCATATTTTGATACAGCATTCAAATATTCTAGCATATTAATCTCCTTACCTTAGACAATATTTTATATAATTGTTGGTGCAAAAATAGGTTAAGAGTTCTTAACCTGTTTTTGCACAAAGTAATTTAATTAAGGCTTGCAGATAACCTGTTCTGCAATTTTCTCAAAAGCTTCATTTAACATTTGAAATCAGTCAAGATAATTTAAGAGTATATTGTAATTCAACATTTTGGACCATTTAATCCAAAATAGTGATTTTGTGAAAATTGTCACTTAACCTGTTATTGCGCTAATGTGACGATATATAGTCAAATGCTATTTTAAGATTGTAAACGAGACTGGCACCTGTGGTCAAGAAAGGGAATACAATCAAAGCTCACATGTTTTACCTGTATCAGGTTGCCGGCATGCTGATCTACTACATACTGAGTGACGGGAAGAATCCGTTCGGTGTCGACATACCTGACATCATCTGGAATATCGGTAACCAAGGTTACGCAATGAACCAAGTCAACGAGGAGGCGGGCCACCTCGTGTGTCTCATGATGTCCATCAATAAATCAGAACGACCCTGCATTTCAGAGGCTTTGAAGTAAGATTTATTTCTCTTTTATTTGAAATGAATACTATAAATGAGCCACGTCATACGAAAATAAACCCTCGATATTTTGTGATGTCATGTGAGGATCTAGATTGAACTCCGCCCCAATTACTGATTGAGCAGGATCTTCTCTGTTTGTCATCTAGTTGTACAAGAGCCTCGAAATGCTCTGTAGAACGATTTGTAATCAAATACATATTTATCACATGACAATGCTTGTATCCGATCTAATATACCCATTACGTATTTCTTTGTATGTCACATGTGTAATATAACATGACCGAATCACTACTTTTGTATTCATCCGCGAAAGTTTACAAAATGGCTGAGAACGTGTATCCGGTAAAAACAAATAGATAGATGGACAAGGTAAAGGGACCATTATCGGTCATAAAAAGTTTTGTTTGTGTGATTAGATTGCAGCTTATTTTAAAAGTATTACATGTTGGGACTATTTTCTGACAGCGAAAAAACGATTTTCTTTTTGTGTTTCGTCATTTGATAAAAAGAATCTGATATTCGTTGTTATTTCATAAAGTTTTATTAAACGAGTTCGGTAAATTCAAATGTTAAGAATACAGTGCATTTGTCGGTTAGTTGCACGTGGGAAAGAATTTAAATTACCTTTATAAGTGTTTAATGGTTACTCTGGTTCAGGGTGATAAACACACCAATATATTTAGTTTATTAAAACGACGAAAAACACCAGACGAACTGTAAAGTGTAATGATTGTTTAATTTCAGACACCCCTATTTCTGGGGCCAGGAGAAACAGTTACGATTTATAATTATAGCAGGAAGTGACGTCCTTCGTGACGTTAAGGCAGGGTAAGTAAGGTTTATCCGAAAAATATATTTTAATCTCCTTTTTTATTATTAAAATGATACGTACGTGTATTTCTTTTATTTTTAAGTTTTGCTTAACATGGACACCGAGAAAGGGAAAATAGTCCTACAACATACATAATGTGATACGATAGCTGAGATGCGAGCGCTCAAACATCTACGGTGTTTACATAAAGAAGCTTATGGTCTATATCTTACAATTAATTGATTAAAACTACATATTACTTCCGGTCAAATTCACCTAAAAAATAAGTGTACATACTATGAAATCTTTTCACCTGAAGTCGTGCTTTTATATATGCCTAGCTCTGCTGGTTATCTGAGCACATGGCTTTAAAAGCGTCCATTTGCGCATCAGAAGATTGACCCAATCGGTACTCTTTGCGCATTAGTTTTACCGGGTAATCTGAGCACATGGCTTTAAAAGCGTCCATTTGCGCATCAGAAGATTGACCCAATCGGTACTCTTTGCTCATTAGTTTTACCGAGTTTCAAGGAGTTTCTGACAAACGATATTCATTTGCATGATATTACATGAAAGCGCAGGCAGATATTTATCAACACTTTTCAAAGATGCGTTTATGTTGTTTTTCCGGAGCCCAGCTCATATATTATATGTTGTGTTTCATAAACAGGGTACCAATGAGTGGCGCTGTAAAGGAGTCCATGATCAGTATTATTGGTACATCACCCTGTCATCTGAAAATCGTTAACTGGGTAAGTACTGGCCTTTACTTGTTCTACCTCCGAAGGTCGTATTACGTTATGGTCGTTGTCCGTCTGTCCGTCTGTCCGTCCGCTGTTAGAACTATGTATGCACGTTACTCCCACTGCAATGTTCCAGGGATTTGAGTGAAACTTCTTATATGTCAACTATGAAGTGTAGAAATGCGTAACATATAGAGTGCTAGTCCCATATGTTTCACTTCCATAATCCGTTCTATGTTGATTAAAAGACACAGTGAGAAAAGTTGAATTAGCTTTGGTTACCAATTTCTCATTATCAAACATTGTTTTCAAATGTCTGCATGGACGTCAAATGTCTGCATGGACGTCGAATGTTATGCATGGACGTCAAATGGCTGCATGGACGTCAAATGCCTGCATGGACATCGAATGCTCTGCATGAACGTCAAATGCTCTGCATGAACGTCGAATGCTCTGCATGAACGTCAAATGTCTGCATGTACGTCAACTGTCTGCATGTACGTCCAAATGTCTGCATGGACGTCAAATGTCGTCAGTACTTTGGAAAAGTATAAGAGGGCTATAACGACAGTTCGTTTGGTTTTTACAGTAATACACATTGTAGACCCCGAAGAGTTTATTTTTTTCAGATGCCCGAAGTTGAACCCGTAGTGTTGCGAGAGATGAAAACGCACCGCCAGTACAAAAACAATGTAGTAGAACTCGTATTGTTTGTCTATAACTGCTGCACGCACTTCGAAACGCTGTAAGTTATTAATCTCGTTTTGTTCGTCTATAACTGCTGCACGCACTTCCAAACACTGTAAGTTATTAGTCTTGTTTGTCTATAATTGCTGCACGCACTTCGAAACACTGTAAGTTATTAATTACATAACAATGATAATTCTGTTAAGTGAAAACCATTATTCCTATATCTATCAGTAACTTTGACTCCCTTGTGGCATCGGGTGTGTTATCTGACAACAAGTTCAGAACCTTTCAATATCGTGTTCCGTCTGACGGCATAACAGGAAATAATCACCCAATCAAAGCAAGGTTTTAGCTAATAATCGCCTAACGATTGTATAACATGAACTTAGTCTTTATTTATTTGTATAGAGTATGGTTATTTACAGAAAGGTTGGTATGAAGCACACTTTTTATCAGCAGTGAAACCTCTCACCCACCTGCAGACGCATTTTTACCCATCTGCTGCGACAACTTTTGACAACATTGTGGCAAAAGAAGAATTTCCTTATGATGTGCAATTTCTTATTGTGTCACAATGTTAATAACTCTTTTCAAAATTATACTTTCAAATTATTAAGACATTCCGTATCTATGTCAAGTCATCTACTGCAAAATTGTTTTATGTATCAAGCAATTTTGAAACCTTTATTTTAGTTCCGAGACAGCAAGGGAGATAATTGAAGAACCATGCAAGTATTTCCTTACCAAGTTCCCTACCCTGTTTATGACTGTGTACCGAGCTGTTCGAACATCCAGCAGGGCGGAGAGGACTTGCTATAAGGCTTTTTGGTGATCAGATCAAATCAGTTGAGCAATCACTATAAATTATGTAGCCGTTAATATATAGATATGAAAGTATTTATGATAATCTTGTGATAACCATTAGTTGATATATTGGACTTAAACTAATCATGGAAAGTAATTGATTATTAGGGAAGACTTTTGATGTGTATGACATTTTTTTTGATATAATAATTTTACATATATATGACTTAAATAGTTTGATATTAATATTACTTTAAATAAGCATTTTTAAGATTTTTTTTTTCCAATTTTTGTTTTATAAAGGGTTTTACGGACAATGAATAGTTTATGACATATATTTATAATAAAACTTGAATTTAGCATAATTATATTGAATAAAAAAATGTTTCTATTAAAGCAGTCTATGTTAAATGCTTTTCTTGCCAATGCTTATCAATTATAATCTCTTATACAAAGATCCGAATGTTTGTTCAGCAAGAATTACATTTGTTGTGTGACTTATTAAAAGGATAGTACGTGATAATTTTGAAAGAGTCCCCAAAACACCTATTCTGATGAAACAAAGATGCCCTCTAGTTTTACACAACAGTGTTGATTTACACGAGATGCCGTGGTCTAATGGTTACCGTCCCAGGTTCGATCCCGAATCTAATTAGTCATGTTGGAGTGCTCTTGGGAACGTCATAATTAGTAGCCTAGTATTGGTTTGTTAACCCAGGTATCATGAATAAGTGAACTGTCGCCGTGATATAATTGAACTAATGTAGAACACGGCTGAGATGCCTGACCGCAATATTAATAAGACCCCGTATCCCGAGACGCGGCTCATGTATATATATACAACTTGGTTCTAGTTTTGGAATGACATCATTGGATCACGTGAGTCCTACATTAGAGCGGTGTTCCATGAAAACCAACCTAAGTGTAATTATTACACGTGTGGAACCAGACGCCCGCCTGCCAGCCATGCTAACGGATTCAAATGAGTACTGCTCTACAGAAGTTTCTCGACTAATTGGCATCAGCCGATTAATGTGCGATGAGGTTTTAAGTCCGAGTTAAAAGTAACTCGATGCCCGCTAGGAGTGCCGAAGGATTCCGGCCGAAAATGCCTAGAAATTCGCCGCAAACTACTCGCAATTCTACTGCAAGGTAATTGTGACTTGAGTTAAGCTATACTAGGTAGGCTACGTTTTTAATTCATAAATATGCTTTTGATAACAAAATATAAAGGTTGATATCCATATCTCTATGTGCAGACATAAAGCATATTCCTGTAAGCATTTTCTTCGCCCTTGATGATCTTCAGTCGGACTTCACGAGGCCAATAATTGATGCGCTGGTTGATATGGATCTTCACTGGTCTCAAGTACCGTAATGTTGGTTTTCGTATAGTGCACCGCCAATTTCTACAGCAGAGTTGACTTCGATATCGGTATATCTATTTGAGTTTCGTCGCAGAAAAGTTGGCCTCATGTTATAGCTCAAAACAAAGCGACGCTATTTAGCTCAGCTCCAAGAATCATTTCAACCAATTATAGTGTGTAGTGGTTAGAGTATGAGCCTAGGGTTCGATCCCAAAGCGAGTCATGCAGAACACCTTATATATTTGAAAAAAAAGTTTAGTTGTGACAATTTCTCCTCGAAATGTATCGCATCGGTTGTGTTGTGATATATTGCCCGCCTCGGGTGCGGGAGGTCGATCCCCGGCTTGGTCATACCAAATACTTTGAAAATGGTAGTAATGGCTGCCTTATTGGGCGTTCAGGGTTGTGGGGTTAGCATTACGACTGACTGGATGGTGTCAGGATAAATATACACGTAGTACTGGTATATTTACCAGGAAACGCCGTGATATAACTTAACACTTGTTGAAAGCGGCGTAAATCACCAAAAAAATCAATCAAATAATCCTTCAAATGTCTAAATATATTTTGATTTGTGAACACCAAAACAATCGTAAATCGTAGCAGATCTAATGACTTCGCTGTGCGTATATTGGACTGAGTACACCATCTAAAAGGTGGCCTAGAATTATCTCTATATGAGCCACCCTGCGATAAAACCAACATTGTGGACTCTGCGTAAAGTATCGACCCGGATCACGCATGCCGCGCAGGCTTACCAAGATAAACGATTTTCATCTCCTGTGGATTTTCTGTTTCAGGAAGCATTACTCTATACCTCTATCCTCCTGAGACGGAATGTGTCGGCCCGGATCAGTCTGCGCGGACTGCACAGGCTGATCTGGGTCGAGACATTACGCAGAGGCCATAATGTTGGTTTTTTATCGCGGGATGGTTTATATATTCACCAGCAGGTGCTCGCTTTTGTCCCATTGAAATCGTACTATACAACCGACACCCGGTTCTGCTATCAAACTGTTTACTTTACAATCAGAACACTCAACCATCACCCCTTCTCTTTCTCGTTTATTTACAGGTTATCTCCCTTGTAGATACCTAATAATTTTGAAGGCGACAATTTGATTGGAGGAAAACGCAAAGGTCAATCTGATAGGCAGTCATTAGATATTTACGAGCGCTTACTGCTGCAGCGAAGATAAGGTCTTGTTTGGATTAGATTGTCACCGAAACAAGCAACAATTGTCTAGATTACATACCTAAATCAGTACGAATTACACAAAAAACACTGATAAATTGTAAAAATTTAATCTATAAGTATAACTGTTGCAGAATATCGGCAACACTATCGAAATATTCTCATCCTTTAACAATTTAAAGAAGTGGGAAACAAGTGTGTTTAAAAACATGTATAGAAGCAACCAGAGCCTGTAAGTATGGTTAATTATTAGTCCCGAGCGATAACATGTTTCTGCTTCCCCGCTCATGTTGGTCCGAAAGGTTGACACTGTAAATAGCTATAACAGGGGTCCAGATAAAGCGGGATATACAGCTCTTTTTCCCACAATATCTCTTTCAAGGTATGAGGGTCAAATAAAGATTCTACAACATGTAAAATGCCCTTAACGTAAAGCTCAGGATATAGCATCTGACACACAAGACTAGAGGTGTATCTTTGCCGGTCGTTGAGCCGTTCCACCAGAAACCCAACATTATGGCATCTGCGTAATTTATCGACCTAGATCAGCCTGCTCAGTGCGGGCAGGCTAATCCGGGCCGGCACATTCCGTCTCAGGGAGGTATACGTATAGAGTAACGAGTCTTGGAATAGAAAACCCACAGGAGGCGAAAAGTGTCTGTCCGGGTTAGCCTGCGCGGCATGCTTATGCTGATCCGGATCGATACTTTACGCAGAGTGCACACTGATGGTTTTCCCGCGGACCGGCTCATACGATGAATTATTCTCTTGTTAACTAAACGAAATGGTGATTCTGTAATACATAACGACGTATTCAACGAAAAGAACCAACAACATGCGCAAAAGGGTTTAACAAAAGTCGCTAAACTCCCTTCTCACACTGTAGACACTAACAAGCATGTGCGAACATTGCAGACAAATCTTATCCTACACATTTGTGCCGTGTTATCTTGTTTATATTGTACGGCAGACATTCATCAGATATTTTGCAACTTTTACTCCATTTATAAGTTAGAACCGTCAAGAAATAAAGGTGACGATATAAATTACACTAGTATCATGAGGAATAAATGGTAAACATGAGTAAGTGAGAGTTTACCTTGTCTTTAATCTCATTAAAACCAGATCTTAACTCGCACGCTCGTATAAAGAATATACGTACATAGAAGTTTTTTGGTCTGATTTTAATGAGATTGCCTTGTCTTATATCGAAAACAACCTAAAGGATCTTCTATAACTGTAAGATCTAGGCACTTGATACTTGACGAAACCGTTACAAGCCAAGGGAACAAGAAAGTCGGCCAATAAATATTAACTGTTTCCCTGATATGATAGTTTGTCTGGTTTAATAACATACGAGCAAAATGTCGCAGCACCTAGAAAATTTGATTCAAATTTCATTTCAGTGTTAAACGCATTGCTGAAAAGGGAGTAATAGCTCAAACTAATGATACCAAGAGTCGCCTGTTTTATTGGATATCAGACGTTGTTTGTATCAGTTGAATGGTTAACAAGCTAAAGAAACAGCAGCTAGACCAGGGCACTCATCAATTCACACCATCGTTAGTGTATATGTCCGTAGCAATGTCTACACATTCAATATGTGTCCTCATAATTTGTGTTCAGAGTTGATTTACAGTAACAATCGGTACCACCTAGCTCTTAAGAACCTTCACTAGAGTCCGTAATTTGATTTGGCCGAATAATAGTAAACTCATAACAAATTGATTCACCCGGCAGTTTTGGGCCGTTTTGATTTGGATTTCACTTTTTTCTTTTTAGTAGTTTGCCCTATTTTATCTATTTCAGTCAATGAATTCTTACGTTGAGAATTAAAACTTTTTCCAGGCAGCATTGCATTTCTACTTCTCGGCCTTGATAGCGCCATTGACGTACTTGGACGAACCTGTTGAGTCGGCTCCACATTCATTCTCTCAAACTCCTGTAGAACATCTTTTGGTAGAGTAGTACTTCCCCTTGGACGTAGATCCCTTGTTTTCAGCGCGGTTTGACCCCTGGTATACGTAGCGTTATTAAACCTTTGAGCTCCAAGAATGAGATTATTAGCGTTTATGAATTTCGCGTTATGTCGTTTTTGACAAGAAACACATGCCCTTGGGAATGGCGCTTTCGGAGTAACCGGTCTTTCTTCCTCAACACGAGGCTGACGCATGCGCTGATCATACTTCACCTCTTTACAATTTCCGGTACAGAGTCCTTGGCGGCAGATTTCGCAAGAATTCGATTGCACAAGTTTATCGGGACAATCCCCATAACAAGTTGTTTGAAGGCAGTTTGGATCGCATCTCTTGTCCTTTAATTTAGCACTCAAATTGCGTTTAGGTACCGCTCGTTTCAACTGCAATGCTCGTTTATTTTCCCAATCCACGGTGTCTAGTTGTAACTTCTCAAACTCCACCAAGCGGTCAAGAATGCCGTCTAGGTCTGCATCCCGGGGTCCTGTTTTAGTTTTCAGATGGTTACGCCAATTCCAGTTCAGCTTAGCCATTTGTTTCAGATCTACTTCCTCGACAAAGTCGGGGAAGGGGTTTTTAAATTCGTAAGGAGGCATGTCTATATTTGCCATATCAAAATCGTACTGACGCCATCCGCGTTTCGGCTCCGGTATATAAATAGCATCTAATTTTTCGGGTCTTAGATTCAGTTTCGGTATATCAATATCCGGGTCTATTTCCGGTTCGTAATCACTGTCCTCGTCCGAACTTGGACTAACCTGGTCAGAAGCACCCGAATCTATACCGGAAGTGGTGCTTGCGTCATCGTTGTCAAGGAGTCTTTTGGTTTCTTCGGCAATTACCCCCGTCAATGGCGAATGATCCGCGGGTGATCCGTCGTAATCCGATAATGGTCGTTCCGTATGTCCCATCAACTCGGAAATCACCTGCAAAGTTAATTAGATCCGTATAATTTCTGATGATTATAAAATTGTGAATTATTGTTACAATCTGTAATTTGATATTAGGCCTAGTTACGATGCGTCGTCATCAAACCGGTTTGGAAACGCTCTGTTTTTTCCCCGCCAGAAGTTAAATCTTACGACCTTGGTGCATAACCCTTACCCACTTACAAGAAATATACACTGGTAAAATTTGAAATTATCCTTGCAAAAGTGTAGAAAATCTATATACATTAAAGTCTATTAATTGAATAGAGTTGAAAACATTGTGGATGTAGAGGAAATTGCTCGTTTGTTAGCTGTCCCATCGAAATTATATTTCCAAGTTATTTTTATATTTATTGGGGTTTTACGCCGCTTTCAACATTATTTCAGTTATATCACGGCGACAGTTCACTTATTCATGATCCCTGGGTAAACAAACCAGTACTAGGCTAGCAAATGTGCCTTGCCCAAGGGCACTCCACGATGACCGAGGTGCCGCGACTGGCGATCGAACCCGGGACACCCGTTTTCAAAATCCCCGACGCTAACCACTCGACCACAGCGGATTCCTTATATTTCCTAGCTATCAATGAATATGTTGCTGAAGGTGCTCACCTAGAGAGATAATAATTCAATATTAGACCAAAGAACGTATCCTCTATGTATAATAACAATATTAATCACGATAAAATCTTTATTTAACGAAGGTTGCACATAAAGTAATATAACAAATAAGTTGCATATGACTTATGTGCCATGTGGCCTTCAAATAGAAATTACTTTTAAATTTGAATGAGGTGATTGTTAGTACATAAGATGGTGAATGATAGATGAGAACATGAAAAGATTGATATGAGGTAAAACCATGAGTTCAGTTAAGTTATTTTACCTGAGGACTGAGAGTATCAAATTTCCCGGGTCTCACATCTGATGGCGTATCACAGCCTCGTCGGTATTGCGCACTTCTTGCCCTGAGAGTAGACGGAGGGACGGACTTTGGTCTCTGAATGCCGGACGAAACACCCCCACGGACTGAACACGAGGTAGACGGTCTGTAAATAGACAACAACATATTGATTTATTGGAGTCGAAACACGTTTTCAACAGTTCATCAGTGATTTCAAGCGCACATTTATTCACGCTCTCTGGTTGTCCAATCAGTACTGGACTGATAAATTCGCCTAAAAAGTTGCCACAATGACGGCAGGAATCGAACCAAGGTCATCCTGTCAAAGCGTGTGTGTTCAAACAACTCGGTCACGAAAGACATCATCAAACAAGAATAGGAAACCACTGCTTACGTTCATAAGAGGATATCTTACGTGAGTGCTTATTTGATATGAAACGAGTCGACTGAAATAATATGACGCGAGGCTCTGCCGAGCGTCATATTCGTTTCAGTCGACGAGTTTCATAAAAACAATATCAAATAAGCACGAATGTAAGATTCTATTTATCACATAACACCATAAAAAGATTGTTTTCAATCTTTAAATCGATTTTTCTTCGTCATCATATAAACAGTGACCGAAGTTCACCCCGAAGTTCTAATGCATACGTCCACTGTAAAATGAAGTCCCTATCAATAAACTTTTGATTTTATACAAAATTAGCAACAATGCTCTTATAACGTTTCATTTATCGAGATTTATTCTCTTTAAACAATATTTTTAATAAATGCCGAAATTCAGAACAATTGTTAACAATATGCATATGCTGTCATTGAAAGTGACGTCACACTCAGGAGTGACGTCACGTACGTGCTGTGAGTCGGCTATTTATGTAACTAGTTACATATGATATTTATGTCACTGCTTTATGTCACTCCTGGAGTGCAAGTTATGTGATAAATTTTTATATGAAATTATGCTATATGAACAAGACATCAAAATGTAAAAAGGAAACATTTTCGAACATGAAAACCGTTAAATTATGGCCACATTGTTAACTGCGTGAAAATAAGTGTATTCATATGAAGGTGAAGGAGACGGTTTGACTATTGACTATATCAGGCGCGTTAGCAATCGGAACACCTCGACTATTATCCTAATATCGGGAAGTATGACGGAATTAGTCGAGGATGTCCGATTGGCGCGTTAGTGGTATTCTTGCCTTTGCGCACAGTGAAACATCAGACGAGCATTGGCAAACGCACATTTCAACTTGAGTATGTTCGACCGCAGGTAAAAATGACGATGGCGGATGCGGCAAAACAACTTCCACTGTTCAGAAATGCCGACTTGGACCTTATCCCATGAGAAAACCAACATTATGGACTCTGCCTTCAGGCTAATCCGGGCCGGCACATTCGGTTTCAGGGGGGGATAGAGGTATAGAGTAATGATTACTGCAAGAGAAAATCCACAGAAGGCGATACGTGTCTGTCCGTGTAAGCCTGCGCGGTATGCTTTAGCTGATCCGCGTCGATACTTTACGCAGATTCCACAATGTTTGTTTTCTCGCGGGACGGCTCATAGTATGTTCTCATACACGTTTTATACAACTAAATGTTATTTCGGAGAAAACTAGAAGTGTACCCCTTACATCCATCACATCCATTGTTATTTATTTAACACGATATTGAAACGTATGGCATGCATCTGTACTATTTATTAGTCGCCGGGCAGAAGCCCGCGACTTCTATTTTTAATAGCTTTTCGGAAATCACATGGGAGGGCGGCTTATTATTAGAAAGAAACAAATCTAGATGATTTGAACATATTACAATTGTGGTTGTTTACGAACACTAATAAATGACACATCTAAAATGAAATAAATATTCCGATTTTTTAATGTTTGCAGTTTTTTTTATTTCACTCGCATTTAAGTTTTTTGTCTTATTTACGAAGACAAAAGTGGTCCCTTCAAGACGTGAACCAACACCCCCTAATGCAGACTCTTATGTGTCATCATTGAGGTCAATTTCGGATTCTCCTTTTAATAGCAATTTTAACTTACTAAATGTTGTTTTCATGTTCAAAGAGATGTCTTGATTTGTGTAGAATTCATTTAATAATGTTAATCCATGAATATCTTAAGTAGGAACTGTTTCTAAGCTAAATATAGACCCTATTCTGTTGTGTAGTTTCGTGACCTTTAACATCGATTTTCGCGCATGCGCATTTCGATATGAAAAAGCGAGTGATATTATTTTATTTTAGACAAGTACAAGACGAATGTTTGACGCAAAGCGTCAAAGAGAAGCCGCAATATTTCGTTGTACATGTAGAAATAAGAAAAAAAGAACATTTTTAAATCCACAAACAATAGAACAATTTAAACTGTAGACGGTAATGCTGATATATTTCTCCTTTTGAAGACTTTTGTTTTCTTCAAATTACCTCCCTTTAAAGCAATACCAGGATATTTACCTTGTGATTCGAATAAGATTGACAAACATTGAAATTATATGAATGAATACTATTATTTAAATAAGTAACAACAGCAAAATTAAATTTAAGCCAGATAAATGTGTACACATTTCGTTAATTTTTTATAGATACCCTAATGTATAGGTATGTATATAAAATTTATAAGCAAATGTTTTCATTACTACGTTCCTAATGTTTGAATAGACTAAGGAAAGTCAAGAATACATAAATAAATCAATGAAGTCTTTTCCGGCGACATTGATGCCTTGCATCAACTTTCTCTTGTTACTCTTATCTAGAGAGACATTTATCTATATAAGAGAGATATCTTTATACTTAAGATATCTATGTAAGAGAGATATCTCTCTAGGTTACAGAGATATCTCTGTATGAGCTGCAGGTGAGTCAAAATGCGTCTAAAGACGTTAAACTAAACTCGAAATGGTCCGTTCTCCAATGACGTTGGTCAATTAATATGAAAGTTCCAATCGTTTACCCTTTCCCACAAGCAACACATCCGCAGCAGACGACTTTGAAGTCATTTAGTCAAACATATGTATGCTCTACATAAATGAAACAACAATTCGTGCATAAAATTTAATACATTGTGGGCAATTTCTCCTTTTGCCACAATGTTTTCAGTAGTCCCTGCTGAGACGTCAGAAAGCAGTTGTATAAGAGAAAGGATTAACAAAAGCACCTACATTCCAAAATCATAACTTATTCATAGACTAACATTAAATGAGAATAAATGAGAGACACAATTCACTACTAACGAGTCACTGAATAGGTAATTAGAGCTTTTTATCCAACATCGCCATTGTTTCTTCTTGATTTACACCAAAACGAGCGTTTTTGTAGGGAGGGTATTTGTCATTCATTTTATTGTCCTGTATTAGGTTTTCAAAGCAAACAACATGTTGATGAATGTGATTAAATCGTACTATACAATGTAAGAAAATGTTGAACGCACGCATTAGCCCTTTACCACTTGTCGACGCAATTTGACGCTTCTGAGGCAGGCGACGTTTGTAAATATCAAGAAGAATGGCGAAATTGCTCATTTATTTGCAATTTCCCCTTTTGACACAAAGTTTTAAGCTTTTTTTTCAACAATTACACTTTTATTTGAAGATGTGTTTTCAAGTGTTTAGTTTTCAAAGTCGTCTGCTACAGATTTGTCATATGTGGGAAAGGACAGGGGAATCCCACGAGCCTGGTCATTTTCACAGATTTGCGTCACAAGAATACAAAGGTTGTACTTCATGTCCCCAACATGTTGTTTACTTCGAAAACATATGAAAAATGCAATTCTCTAGTACTCGAAAAACTAAATGACACAGGTTGGCCTCGCTCTGACATTTGGCTCACGGGGTCTGAGATAAACATGCATGTCACTTACTCAAATCATTAATCTATTCCAAGCCTTTCTACAAGTGTGTGGTATATTTAATTTGTAACAGTTACTCCAGTAATATCCGTACGTCTATAGAAACGGTTGCTACAACGCGAATATATATACAAACACGACGGTTGACTGATTTTCACATAGTATAGCAGTTACGGTGTTTAATTTATGAAGTCAATCAAAATGGAGTCTCAATTCATAGTGAAGTCTACGTCAGCTTATGTTGACAGTCCCTTAAACATGGTCAATTTACATTTTTTTACAGACTCAAATGAAGTTCTTGATATGACGAAAGTCTCGAGCTCCAATGAATTCTCGTATACCGTGTGAGTGCTCACCGTTCACATAGCCTGATTGTGACAGATCGTTTGTTTGTTTGAAAGTATTTCAGGAAAGCGAAATCACTCACTATGTGTAGCTTCTCCTTCTCCCACAATGATTCATAAGGTATACGGCTGCGATATTTTTCAGAAAGTCATACGTATCTGGGAACTTGTTAATACAAACACTTCAACCCATTCCGACACAAGTGATCTAGTTTAATTAACACGCGGAGGGAGGAACCAATCGCTGTCCGTGCTCATAACTTAGGGATGGTAACAGTTTAATCAGCAATTGATCTAGGGCGTCAAACATCAAGGCGCATTCAGTTTTTTACAGAGAATCATTATCCAAATGGTTATGGCAATGAACTAATGAATATAATCAGTGAGACGAACAAGTTGTTACCATGGCAACAGTGTACATACAGCATTTACGGCTGTTTGAATCTTCGTTTGACCTTCGTTGATGAGAAGGCATAGACTCCTTATCAAAACTTTAAATCAGTAGAGTCAGCGCCATATCGGATACTGATACGCTTCGACATCTTTATTCCATTAGAACAATGCTTTCTTGATGGACGAATCGTGTTACCTGACGCTATTTCCGTTAACAAGATTAATGAAGAATATCACACGTTCAAAACGCGCACTCATTTTGAAAAAAGAAACTGACAGCCATTTTGGGCTTCAATCAAGTAAGAGAATCATAACGAGGGCTTGGCGTGAAACGGTTGTAACTAAAAACCTATTTTTGAAAACCCTGGTTTAGGGGCAATTTTGACCCCTTTGTAAACAATGCAAATTTAGTTGCCATTGCTCAGAACGAGCAATGACACCTAAATTTCCATTGTTTACCATGAAAAATGATTAAAAATGCTTAAAAAGATTTTATGGCGAGGTGATTAACCTTGGTAAAAAAATACCAATTTTAGTTACAACTGTTTCACGCCAAGCCCTTGATAAGGTATTAGGGACCAAACTAGATTCGGATCAGGCACGTAGACTTATCTGCATTTTAAATTCAATTATCCTGTTTCAGTCACAGAATCTATAAGAAAACTTATGACAAAGAGTCTACATTTCGGTCACAAAGCATGGAGCGCAAACATTTTCTTAACATTGACTACAAATACGCCTAGATTGACTTTTACTATGGCCTATGGCGGTATTGAACTTGATTATAAATTAAATATATAAAATATATTGTTTGAAGAGCATTGTAAAATATTACTATGTTACGTTGAGAATGCTATTCTTTAACAAACGTTTCTATCATCTTCGATGCAGTACTCGCATATGTGTATCTATGTTATAGATCATTAAATAATTGTTTCGAAATGTATGTTGCATGGAGAACTGAGTAAATTCATTAATGTTGCATTACGTAACTAATAAAGTAGCAATTACCTGTTATTTAATTGGTATCATCAGATAGTGCAACATTTAAACCCAACTGAATTCCATAGACTGTTTGTACTCAGAACTATTAAAACGTCAATTCAAACGTCTAGCGATGATACTCAAACACATAAGTTATCTACTAGTAAATACACATTGAATAATCTAAAGCTTTAACGTGTAAATATACTCCGACAAATATTTCCTTTTCACCGTGCACATCATTTCGAGTAGATAAGTTCCATTTCGTTTTTAAATTAGTCTGGAAGTCAAAGCTCAGATAAGTATCTAATTGACGTTGCCATGCCAACAGCGTTTTGATTGCGATGGTTAGTAAAAGGTAATTGATTTTCTACGTTCTGTGAGGTTAATGTCGCGTAATGAACACAGAAGATAATAGTAAACAACAGTGCTTTAATGTCGCGTAATGAATACAGAAGATAACAGTAAACAACAGTGCTTTAATGTCGCATAATGAAAACAGAAGATAATAGTAAACAACAGTGCTTTCATCACACATGCCCCATCGTCACCAGAAAATAATGCCAAAGCTCTACGCTCTACGTAGGCCGCAACACACGACGTTCGTGCTGTCTAACGTTGGTCTGTATTGTTCGCTAGTTATGTATCAAGATGCAGCTAACACAGCTCCATTGATGGGTGAGTATTCCCTACAATACTGGTTCCATTGTTCGCTAGCTATGTATTAAGATGCAGCTAACACAGCTCCATTGATGGGTGAGTATTCCCTACAATACTGGTTCCATTGTTCGCTAGTTATGTATCAAGATGCAGCTAACACAGCTCCATTGATGGGTGAGTATTCCCTACAATACTGGTTCCATTGTTCGCTAGTTATGTATCAAGATGCAGCTAACACAGCTCCATTGATGGGTGAGTATTCCCTACAATACTGGTTCCATTGTTCGCTAGTTATGTATCAAGATGCAGCTAACACAGCTCCATTGATGGGTGAGTATTCACTTCACTCTAATGGCATTGATACTCGTCCCATGAATTCATCAGTATAAGGATTAAATATGTCCGTTTGCGATCTCTTATATTATGTTTTGAATGTACTATAAATAACCGTCTCACTAAGACCGGTTTTCGTGCGGCTAGGTTCAACTAATACAGGCACTGATATAATTATGTTTGTTCGAAACGCAGTGTCTGTTCTGGATGGAGTTATTACACACTGTATTTGCCACATCTATAAAGGGTGACCTTTATAAACGTTGTGGGGAAAAGGAGAACTTGCTCATAATACTACTTTTCCAACATTTTTTCACCATAAGAACCGTCCCGCGAGAAAACTAACATAATGGCCGCTGCGTAATGTATCGACCCAGATCAGCCTGCACAGTCCGCGCAGACTGATCCGGGCTGACACATTCCGTATCAGGGGGATAGAGGTATGGAGTAATGATTTCTGAAACAGAAACTCCACAGGAAGCAAAACGTGTCTATGCGGGTAAGCCTGCCATGTTTGTTCAAGATGTGATATCTTATTTTTTATCAGATGTTTGGAACCATTTCGTGTGATTTGTACCGGTGATATCAACACGTTTGATGCGAGATAGGACACAAAATGCACGAGGATGTGCATAACAGAATGTATCGATTATATAACACGTAACATGATTAATTCCTTACAGTCGTAACGGCTTATTATAACACTATGTCGTTACACTATTGTGCAGTCAAGTCATCGATACTGCAGAATTACCTCATAAACCATTGAACCTGACAGCGCACATTATTTATTCAAAAAGACAAAGTTTTACGTTCTCATATATTTTGTACTCGTCGGGCGAAAAGATGCCTTGTAGTGTCTAAATCGTGGCATAACAGAAAGGGTGATGGAAGTGAAACCACAGGGGCAACACATGTAGCTTTTTGCCTCACGAGATTACATTCACGGATCCTTTAATTGTATGTCTTTTGAACATATGTGACAAGTGAAGGCTTTAATGAGAGTGTAGGTATGTGCAGAATCGCACCAGTATTGACTGTACATATACCACTGTTCGTTTGACATGGCTAATTTAATACTGATCATGCTGGTGTGTGATTATTTGAATTGCAATATCGTATCACATGGCTGTTATAAAACTACCATAGGTGTTTATCCCTTAACCTGTTTTGGGTAATTTTTGTTTTTAACCTTTTCTATGCTATCCGAGATTTTAATCATTTCCCATATATAGACGCTTTCTGATGCCTCTGCAACAAAAAAAAACTTCGGTAGGAGCGTCCACCAAAGGAGTGGAAAACCGGGGTTCGATCCCCAGTGTGGTCTTACCAATGTCTTATAAACCAGTGGCAGTAATGGCTTGCCTTCTTGGCGCCCAGGGTTGCTAGGATTACATTACGACTGATGGGTCGGTGTCAGGATAAGTTATACCGGATGTACTGTTAATTATACCGGAAGAACTGTTAATTATCTCAGAAGTACTATTACTTACACGGGAACACCGAAACTGGAATGCTTTTTATGAAAGCGCTGTAAAACACTATTCAAACACGTGTTTAAACGATCGCTAATCATGGCATACAAGCTTTAACATAACGTTTTCGAAGAGTGTTTACTGTGAAAACATGCACTTTCATGCTTTCAAATCGTTCAATGCCAACGATGTTATCTACCCAAGAACATACGCCCCCCTTTGACTGAATTGATTTATTGTGTATTGGAAATAGGTTTCAAAGTGTGTTTTTTTTTTAAAATCTTTCCCACTTGTAGAATTGCATATTGACGCATCTGCAGCAGAATGCTTTTAAAAAACATTGTGGCAAAAAGAGACATTGTTCATCATGACTCTTTTCAATAAGCATATTGTCAAATATAGAGATTATCATTATGTTTTTTCAAATTGGTTTTCAAATTAGTCTGTGGTAATTTTGTCGTTTGTGGGCAAGTGTTGATATGATCTTTGTAAAATAGAACCTAACAGTTTTATAAATCGTTCTTATCACTTTATATTTGTTTTTATTTCTTCTTGTTATCTATCTCTTTTTTTACCAAATCAATATTTTCTATACTGATTTACCCGGATTATTATAAGTATATACGGTATTTGCTATTGTCTATCAATTGGTAGGAATATTGGAAGGAACACTTACTCATAAACTTGTCACATAGTGAGCACTTAAAACTCTAACCTTAAAACAAATTAGGTGGAAATGTTTTTGATTTCCATAATGAAACAGTACACTACGGACATCGCGTTGATAAACCTTAACGAGGCTAAAACCAACGTCATATTTGTGATCGTTTCCGCGCCATCGTCATTTTGGTGATCGTTTAGCGCCTACGGCGTATTTGTGATCGTTTCCGCGCCAACGGCGTATTAGTAATCGTTTCACGCCTACGGAGTATAAGTGATCGTTTCGCGCCAACGTCATATTTGTGATCGTTTCTTCGACAACGTCGTATTAGTGATCGTTTCGCGCCAACGTCATATTTGTGATCGTTTCTTCGACAACGTCGTATTATTGATCGTTTAGCACCAACGGCGTAGTTGTGATCGTTTCGCGCCAACGTCATATTAGTTATCGTTTCGTACCAACGGCGAATTTGTGATCGTTTCCGTGCCAACGTCATGTTGGTGATCGTTTCTGCGCCAACGGCGTATTAGTGATCGTTTGCGCGCTTTAACAAATGTTGTATATTGTCGTTTCGATTTTCTGGATTTATATTTTGCTAAGATTTAATAAATGAAAAGCCAAAAATAAGGAATACTGGTTGAAACTATGGTAAACCTTTTTAAATGAAAGTGTAATCATTGAACAGCGTTGAAAACATTTCGACAAAAAGAGACGTTCCTTCTGTTGCCTCAATGTTTTCAAAAGTCTATTGTTGCAGAGGCATCAGAAAGCGTCTATATATGGGAAAGGATCAAAGTCTAGTAAAGCATTAAAAAGATTCGTTTACATTTGCCAGACCTCAATTTACATATAATACAATTTTATTCCCCCGTAAGGTGTCTTAAAAAACTGTCTGTGAAACTAAAACAACGTCGACTGTCTGGACGTATGGTAACTTTTGTCAACGTGCCATCAATTACACACACACGGTTATTACAAAACGAGACTAATTGGGCCGTTCCACGAGAAAACCAGTAGTGTCGTCTCTGCGTAAAGACCAGGATCAGTCTAAGCATGCCGCACAGGCTAACCCGGACAGACAATGTTCGCCTCTTGTGGTTTCTGTTTCATGAATCATTACTCTATACCTATATCCCCCTGAGACGGAATGTGTCTACCCGGATTAGCATGCGCGGATTGCGCAGGCTGATCTGGATCGAAACATTACGCAGTGTTCATGATGTTGGTTTTCTCGTGGAACAGCTCAATTTTATATGAGGAACAAATGACTCTTATTCGTAAAAAATAACCGAAATAAAGTGAAAACATGATATTAGGGCATATATCATTTTATGTAAAATCTTGAATCTGAATCTATTATTTTATATATATCCAGTTCTCCGCAATACGGTCGAGTAATTATCTTTTTCATAGATAAAACGAAACAAATGAATTCCCAACTGCATTAACATTTGAACGCCAAATACATTCATCATGTTATAAACCTCTGATGCCTATAAGTGATAATATAACTTAATGAAAATAGTGACGATAGCAATGATAATGATGATTATAATGACACTGATGATGACGACGATTATGATGATGACGATTATGATGATGATGATGATGATGATGATGATGATGTTCGTTGTGGAGATGATGATGATGAGGATATTGATAATGATGCTGCTGATGAAGTTGATGACGACGATGATGACAATTTTGTTGGTGATGATGATGCTGAAAATGGTGATGGCACAGGCAACACATTTACGACAGACGACTTTTGGATTAATAAGGTAAAACTATGGAAAATCTCTACAAAAGAAAAAAACAATTAATTGAATTGAGTCTAAAATACTGTTGCTAGAGAAGGAACTGCTCAAAATGAATAATTCCATATTTGTTTATTTTTCCAAACTGTTTTCAAAAGTCGTCTGCTGCAGAAGCGCAAACAAGTGTTTAAATGTGCGAAACAATTGAATGCGTTCATGAAACGGATACATATTATTTTTTTATGAAACAACATCTAAAACAATTGAAACCAGACACCTGAAATATATACCTGCGTTAATTATCCATCCAAATGATTTTCAAACCAAACCAAACGACAATAACACAAACAAATAGCTTCACTGAATCGATTTTCACACTTAAATAGATGTCGAGTAAATGAGAAAGTTCTCAATGGGGGACAAAAATCGATATCGGCTTGCAAGGGATGCGTTCAGTATTTCCTGGTTTAACATGGCAGAAGACACAAACTATCAGACGACATTAATGGGGTTTCGGAATAAGCAGACGACATTTAATTCTTGGAATATTACTTGGAATATTTCTGATTCTTTCCCTTTAAACGTCCAATCTTCGTCCTATTTTTAAATCTTTGATGTTTTCGTTTAAAAAAAGATTATTCTATTTTATATATTTTGTACAAAGATCTGTCAGAATCGTAAATAATATAGTCTTAGGATTGAGCAGTAAAATTGTCACTTGTTTGAACTTTTCTCCATTGATATGTTAACTATTTCACAAAGTCGAATCTTCCATGAGCAAAATTGGACCAATCCATTTGTTTTGTCAGACAGGGAGTTTGTTAACATTTAATGTCTAAGTGGCAAACAATGCAACTTTCAGGAAAGACAGTTCGTTATGAGCTGTTTCATCTGAATCTACATTGTTTGTAAAAGCCTTTAATTGCCCTTGGCAGCGAAAGGGTTAACCCTTTCCCTCATACGACAATTCTGCAGCAGACGACTTTGAACGTATTTTGTCAAAACATAGGAAATCTCCATAATTGAATGGATAACCTATGACAAAAAGTGGAAAACATTGTGGCAAAAGGAGAAATTGCACGTTTTGTGCAATTTCTTCTTTTGTCACTATGTGTTCTAAAAGCCGTCTGCTGCAGAGGCGTCAGAAAGCGTCTATATGAGGGAAAGGGTTAACGAAGTATGCAGACGATCCACACGATCAGAGGACATCAATACGAGGTCAATTAGCAGACACAAACAAAAACTCGGATCAAACATAATTGAGTCCTTCATACAACCTTTTTATTGAAATCGAAATTTCAAATTTCAATTTTCAATTTGCATAACATAATAAATATGCTTTCAACTGCGAAATTGACTCTAATGCAAACTCTTTCCTACATACAAGAAGTTCACATCAGACGACTTAGGAAACATCTCGGCAAAAATGTAGAAACAAATATCGAACTAAAAAATAGAGTTTAAAACATTGTGAGGAAAGGAGAAATATCTCATTTGGCCACAATGTTTTGAGAATTTGTTTACTGCTAAGGCGTCACAACTTTCGATAAAGTTACAATTGACTTTGAATCCCGGAACATCTTTGCGACCAGCGTCATTCCCGATGGGTTAAAACTAGATATGTTAGAATATAGAAAGAAGGCATGAGAAGAATTTTCGTGGGGTAAAAACTTGAGAAGCATAATCTAAAATGAATATTCCGCCTTGAAACGATAAACTTACAGTTGAAAACGACGTAAACATTTAGGGATGCACCAGGTGCATTAACGACTTCAAAAAATATATTTTTCAGTTACATCACGGCGTTTCTTGTGTAAGTTACCAGTACTACTGTTCAATTTATCCTGACACCAGCCAGCCAGTCTTAATGCTAACCCGCAACGTTAAGCACCAACGATGGCAGCCATTACTACCATGTTTAAAGTCTCTAGTGTGACCCGGCAGGGGATCGAACCCACGACCTCCCGTACTTGAGGACTTGAGCAACACAGTTCGCTACACTTTTGCCATTAGCAATCGTCTTAATTGTATATGGTTTCGTTTCCAATACATTATCGGAGAAATATTTCCCAGAAATTCCGATATGGCATGACACGTGGTTGTCTGTCATAATACATTGTCACTTTTCTCGGAAGTGGTTGACTGGAAATAATTTAGCGATGCACTGCATCACATGTATTAAACGACTGGTCGATTAATTAACTCTTTCAGCGCAACGGGCAATATTGAGTTTTTTTTGCAAACAATGCAGATTCAGGTGAGTCAGCTCGTAACGAGCTGTCTCACCTGAAATCAGCATTGTTTGCCTTTTAGTTACCAAAATAGTCCGAAACTTTCAAACATTGAGAAATGGAAACACCCGATTTTGAACATGGAAGAGTCTACTTTAAACAATTCGGCGCTGAAAGAGTTAAACAGTGTCAGATATTGTGATTGGTCGACTAGTTAAAGAGTGTCAGATATTGTAATTGGTCGATTAGTTAAACAGTGTCAGATACTGTGATGACAGTTAAACGATGGTTGTCAACAGTTTGTCAGTTATATGACAGCGACCAGTTGACAACTCCGCTTGTTTCCTGACTGTTTGGCACACAATTTCACACAACCTTCTTCCCAGAAAACTGGCATCATGTCCATATAGACTCTTTTTTAGCCCATAGGTTGAAGCAATCATCTGTTAAAATTAATTGACCAAGCTGGGTTTTGAAATCACGACCTCTAGCCAAATAGAGCTCGTTGTTAGCGACATAGCTATCGAGATCCGACTGCTGCATATGCGAACAATGAAGAGTGAGCATTTGCATACAGTCTCATCATAACATTCACTGTCCATCTTGACGTTTCAAACATCAATATCTTAATTCTGACAGAAATCATAGAAGGTTGTCCCTTCTGGTAGTACGTCAATATAAATCTGTGACGGAGATTCCACGAAACTCATAATCACCTGTCATTGTTTAAATGTGTAATATTCTAAGAAACACCCATAGTGAACCCATTAAAAAGGCTTCCATGGGTTCATCGATAGAGTTTTGACAGGTTAAGTACTTTTAAATCCCCTTAGATAAATACAACCATTTTCACACGGTAATTTGTAACAGCTCGTTAGTAAATGTAAATGTACAAATCAATTGAAATTAAACATGAAACTAACTTTAGAATACGGTATTAGCGAACAGTGCGTGAAAATCAGCCATTGCCTCGCATTTGACCAAATGAAGACTATACAAGTAAATAAGTATATGTATGATAATCCGTGTCGTCATTAGAATAGGATTGCTCATTGTCTAGTTAATTTATACTTGAGTTTTGTGAAAAATCTCAGTGCTCTGAAATGAACTGCATGCTCTAAATAATGCTTCTGATTGGTCAATTTGGAGATCGAATTTACTTCTGACCAATCAGATACTTGAACATAATTTTTTTGAACACAGATTAAACCTTAATAGTTTTGGAGCCTGAATGTATCATATGGTCCACTACATTTGAACACTAGGTAGACCGGTAGCTTTGTGAATGTTTCTTGGTTTACATAGAGATACACAGTCGGTACTACGAACATTCACGAAGGTGCAATGTCTACCTGTTTTCCGAGTGCTGAATGATGTATTCATTAGTTTGCGGTCAATTAATATTCACAATATAAACTGTGAATGCAGATGATATGAGAGTTATTTACCACGTGTCAACATTTGCTTGTTCTAACTATAATTTATGCAATTATCTATAAAGGTTGGAAGGTAATGGTAAAAACAGAAGTGTCACTTTTGTTTGTTAATATTTGTGATGAAAGTGGTAAATTGTTCTGTTTTGTTTTGTACAGATATAGTCGTCAAAGTAACCAATTCATGAGTCAAGCCAAGGACTCTCCGCGTTTTATGTATTTAAGGAACTTGTAGGCTTAGCAAGGATACTATGGATGGTCAGATAGATCAGCAACTTTCTTTTTCATGCGGACAATCAAACGACAACACAATTAAGGCTTCTCCCACAGATCAGAGAAAGACAAAAAGACGCACACTTAGCTGATACCGTTTGAAAACATTGTAACAAAAGAAGAAATTGCCCTTAATTAGTAATTTCCCCTTTTGCCACATTGTTTTCAACACTTGGCAGTAATTTTACTTTCATTTATAGAGATTTTCCGCATATTTGATCACAGGTGCCAGTCTGGATTAAAATCTAAAAATAGCATTTGACTATAAGATATAGTCAAATGCTATTTTTAGATTTTAGACGAGACTGGCACCTGTGTATTTGATAAGAAGTCGTCTGCTCTAGACTTGAAGGGCGCTTCTACGCACATGTAACTTTACGTCTTCTAAGTAGAAGTAATTGCTCGAGGTTTTTTCCTTTGAGGAATATCGGATACCGTCATGGATACCAGGTGATTCTACTGAAACCAATTGAGGAGCATTACAACGTTTACAGACACACGACAGAACATAATCTGTATGTCTGCAGCAGACGGCTTTTTGAAAACATAGTGACAAAAGACGAAATTGCTCAAAATGAGCAATTTCTCCTTTTGCCAAAATGTTTTCCAATTTTAGTCATAGGTTATCCATTCAATTAAAGAGATTTTCCATTTTTTGACAACATATGATCAAAGTCGTCTGCTGCAGAATTGTCGTATGAGGGAAAGGGTTAAAGCATTTCCCTCATACAGACGCTTTCTGAAGCCTCTGCTGCAGATGACTTTTGAAACAATTGTGGCTAAAAGAGAAATGAGTAATTTCTCCTTCTGCATAACTGTTTTCAACTTTTTTCTATAGTAAGTAAATTCCCATTGATAGAGATCTATCAACTTTTTATCTAGTTCAAAGTTGTCCGCTGTGGACTTGTTGTATGTTGGAACGGTTTAATTTACAATACAATGACACCAGTTGTTTAATGTCCGAGATATAAATGTGATTAAAAAGGTGTTTTATCCCTTTCCCACATGCAACAAATCTGCATCAGACGACATATATACAACATATACAGACACGTGGGTTAGGGTTAGGGGAAAGAAAAGAGAAAATGTTTAAAGGTGCTGAACTCCAGATCGAGATCAAAATTTTGAAATGTTGAAATTTCAGCAAACATTGCTAATAGTGACAACAAAGTTAGTAATAAATAGTTCGAAATAATTTTGGCAGTAAATGTTGAAAAACAGTCAATTGAAAGTCATGAAAATGTACAAAAGTTGGCGTACTGGGTATGTCTACCCAGTGAAAAATGAAGCATAAACAATCAATATCTTGATGTTTATTGTACTGGAAAGTGAAATTGTTACTCTAATTTTATCTCAGAATAATGATTATAATATTCCAAGACAACTATTGAACAGTTTTAAAACTTTGACAATACTATTTATAATCTTGAGTTCAGCATCTTTAAGAAAAATATAAAGAAAAGAAAATGACCTTTCATGCGGTTGGTTGACGGGTCTACACCTGAAGAAGGTTGGGTCTAATTCCTGATGGTTTAATGCCGGCCATTGTTTCTGTTGAAAGGCTTTAAGACTAGCAGCAAGCTGTGTTCGGTAAATTTGATTATTGCTCTCGCCCGCGGGTCGTTGGTAGAGTTTCTGAAAGTACATAAGATAAGTAGTATTAGATTAGTGTCACGCAGAGCTCTAGATAAGGTGTGTTTTTCATGTTCTAAAATCCTTATTTGCACATGTAACCCTATGTTGAAGGTACTCAAAAGAATCGTCTCAGTGAGACGATTCTTTTGAGTACCCACAACATAGGGTTTGCTTAAATAATAAGAGATACATTGTGGGGAAAAGAACTGAATACTCCTCCTTATCTGGACCTCTGTATTGTGGGCTCCCAATTAGGTAGGTCTATGTCAGAGCACTACCTTGATATGGCATATTTAGAATATTCTGCCCTTTAAAATATATGACAGCAATGGAACATTGAGAGAAGTGGTTGGTTCATTTGATGTTAATTTTAAAATGTTCTACGAAATTATAGTAAAAATAATAATGATAATAATAATAATAATAATAATAATAATAATAATAATAATAATAATAATACTGATAATAATGATAATAATAATAACATAAATAATAATAATTATATGTATGATGATAAATGTATTATTATCAATAACTATTATGATAATAACAATGATGAAACAATAATTATATACGAGTCGTATGTATTATTATCATTAATAATCATGATAATAACAATGATGACAAAAAAATAATAATAAAAAACCCAATAATCATAAAAACGTCACAATTTACCTACCTAATATATGTAACATAATATGCACATGTTTATAACATTCCAAATTGCTGTATTACTATGTATTAGCTAACATGAGATACAAGTCCCTACCAACAAGGCCGTTCGATTATTATCATAACACACACACAAAAAACCTAAGTGGAAATCGAATAAAGGCAAATAAAAGACCTTGTAGTTGGATAGTAGGATATCGATAAAAAATTTATTCTCAATTATCGTTTTTAACTACGTACTTCATATACACACAAGTTAGAATTTAAATGTATTATCCCTTATCCGTCTGCATTCCTTCAATTGGTACGAACCATTACTTGTGACGGAGATTTTACTTCATATTTATACACGAACAGTGGACAGTGTAGACTAAGATTACACTGAACCAATGTACGAAGCTGACATTGTCCTATATTATTCTCTAATGTAATTAAAAATCGTTTATTACGGCAAATATTAAATGCTGTTTTTTAAAAGTCGCAAACAGCAGGTGAAGGGTTAACAAGTCAAGTACCAATCAATATAGCTATGCTGATCTCTAACATTACTATTCTTAATATTTTTTTCAAATTACCGGGAGCAAACACAATAGTTTATGTATTTATCAATATATGATAGTATGAGGAGTAAATTCGAAATTTAGAAGCCCCAGAAAGATCGATCCGAAAATAAAGTACAAATGAGTTAAGGATAATTTCGTCTCCAAATACAGACTTATTGTACACCTCTTTATAAGAGGGTACTCCGAGATACTCGCATATTTTACCATATTTTAACTTTCGAAGGGTTCATCGCGAGGTCCCTCGGAAGAGGCATACGTTCTAGCCAAGTACTGGACAGCCGTACAGCACTCATGCTTAAGTGTACTGTCGCCTCCATATAGCCGGCTTTTTGTTTTAACCCTAGCCCACGTGCACACGCTCTTAGGCGCATCGACAGCAGATAACATTCGCAACTATTGTTGCAAGAGGAGAAATTACTGATTATATGCAATTTCTTCTTTTGTTGTAATGTTTACAACTCTATTCAATACTCAGTTTCATTTGTCGAGAGTTTCCATATTTTTACACAGTCGTCTGCTGCCGATTTGTTGCATGTGTGAAAGGGTTAAAAAAGCGTAAAACCCCCAATAAATCAAATAAAATTAACATTGAACACCCCCCAAGCCGGATTTTAACTTTAAAGATACACAGGAGAAGCCTATCTCCTTGGCGCACACTGTTACGTTAATACAGTTACTCCCGATGTACTGGTTATACAAACTTGAGCACAGTTCAGGTATCGTCAAATCGATTTCAGGACATTTTCCCGTAACCAAGACCCAGACAAATATGCACTTCCGTAAAGTCTGATCATGGCCTTTTGTGTACGTCATTTTGTCGGTCAAGTTGAAGGAGCTATTAGATAATGGTTGAGACGCATATTTCAATGGTGTATTCCGAACAGACGCGGCTGTGCATTTTTTAACCCCCCTTTCCCTCATATAGACGCTTTCTGACGCCTTTTTGAAAACATGGCGACAAAAGAAGAAATTGCTCAAAACGAGCAATTTCTCCTTTTGTCACCATGATTTCATCTCTATTCAATTATTGTACTTTCATTTAAAGGGAGTTTCCATTTTGTTTGGGGTATGTTTTCAAAGTCGACTGCTGCAGAATTGTTGTATATGGGAAAGGGTTAAACACACGATACTCGGTTTTCACATGGCTAGGCTGTTATAAAGTCACTTGAACATAGACTGTGTTTGAAACAACTGAAACAGGTTATATAACACTTATCGGTTTTTATAACACCAGTATCTGTGTTCTTATTAGTTGCCCTGTCCCCTACATATAATTAAATATGTAGCTGCAGCCGGCGTTGAAAATATCTAGGGAAGACACAGACAATCTCTATAAATGAAGGCATACTTTCTGAAAAAGTTGGAATCATTTTGGCAAAAGGAAACATTGCTCGTTTCATTATAGACCATTGGAAAGCAAGACCAAAGCTGATGTAAGAATCATTTAGACATGAAATTATTAATAGATACTAATGTCAAAACTGATGGGACTACCCTTCCAGGTTTTCATACACATTTCATGTATCGACATAATATATGAGCCGTCCCGCGATAATACCAACATTGTGGCCGCTGCGTAATGTATCGACCCAGATCAGTCTGCGCAGTACGCGCAGACTGATCCGGGCCGACACATTCCGTCTCAGGGGTATAGAAGTATAGAGTTATGATTCCTGAAACAGAAAATCCGCAGGAGGCGAAAAGTGTCTGTCCGGGTTAGCCTGCGCGGCATGCTTAGGCTGATCCGGGTCGAGACCACAGTGTTGGTTTTCTCGCGGGACGGCTCATATTTATCCGCGTCTATAGATTTGGGGTTTAAGTGACTCTCAGGGTTAAAGTTAGGGTTGACGCCTATGCAGCAGACAGCTTTTTGAAAACATAGTGACCAAAGAAGAAATTGCTCAAAACGAGCAATTTCTCATTTTGCCACAATGTTTTCCACTCTTAGTCATAGGTTATCCATTCAATTATAGAGATTTTCTATGTTTTAACAAAATATGTTCAAAGTCGTCTGCTGCAGAATTGTCGTTTGAGGGAAAGGGTTAAAATCAGACCAAAATACCCCAGACGTACAGGCTCAACAGTGTTCATCGGACGTAGATTCATTAAGACTCAAACTCGCCACACGCGGCTCGTATTAAGTCGTTGACTTCGCAAAGAAATGTTAAAGTCATACATATTTTCGTAATATAAGAACATTTCCTTCCGGGTGTACTGACGTCGCTACATGGCTTTACACTGCAAATATGTACATAACGTAGTTTTAGAAGTAATTCTTAAACAAACTTAAAACAGTTTGTACTCATTAAAATGTATACCAAGTAAATAACGTCTTACGAAAAGGTAAGCACTTGTTAAACATCACAGGTGTACACCTAATAACAAAGGTACACGTTTTGGAACACGTTTTCACTTGGGGAATTTCAAGATGGTAACCGACAGTCGCAGTGTCTACTTTATGTCAATTTGTCTTTCAGTGCTGTACTAGTATTTTCCTAAAGTAGACTCGTCCATGGTCAAAATCAGACGACTCAATTTTAATGCTATTATAGTTTTGGAATACTGAATTTGATGTATAAAAGACAAAGAATGTTGATTTTAAACTTGAGTCTGTGTTCCCACATACAACACATCTACAGCAGAAGACTTTAAAATCATTTTGACAAAAGCCTGAAAAATGTCCATAAAAGAAAGCTTAATTGTTAAATAAAGTTGAAAACATTGTTGCCAAAGGAGAAATTGCTCATCATGAGTCGTCTGCTGCTATTGCGTCAAAATGTGTCTGCAGGTGGGAAAGGGTTAAACAACATCAAAGAGTTAATGGTCAGAGTACATACACCTGCAATCGGAGTTTGGTCATAATCATATTCCATGGGTTTCAAGGACGAGTGTTTAATTAGTAAAAGGGAAATATCTTGATCAGTCTGCGTATTGGCAAAGTTCTTGATTAGTCTGCGTATTGGCAAAGTTCTTGATCAGTCTGCGTATTGGCAAAGTTCTTGATCAGTCTGCGTATTGGCAAAGATCTTGATCAGTCTGCGTATTGGCAAAGTTCTTGATCAGTCTGCGTATTGGCAAAGATATTGATCAGTCTGCGTATTGGCAAAGCTTAATCTTGACATTCACTGGTTGTAAAGAATTGAAAATCGTTTCGTGTGTGCCGTTGCTTAATAAGAAACTGAATTTCGATCTAAGTACATGTACGGCTATACTTTATACAGTGACAACACATACATACGGGGTAATCTTGAATATGGTCAAGTACTGATGCTAGTCGCCATCACTTAAAGATATATTTTTTGACAAAACCTTTTAAAATATATTATCGACTTTTGGCAAATTTGACATTCCAATAAACATGAGATTTTGTTGTCTCTACCTCTAAATTCTAATCAGGATTAAAAAATATTTAGTCAATATTTACGATGTGTCCTATTCTTAAAACATCATTAATCATATCATGTCAGCGGTAAACTTCGCAACCCCATCTTCAAATATTTCACAGTCACTTAAACTTACAACAGTAACTCTTACGTTTAACTCTTATAGCGCCGAATTGTTTAAAGTAGATCTTTCCATGTTCAAAGTCGGACGACTCTATTTTATATGTTATAAGAATTTTGAGATTATAATGCAAACAATGCCGATTTCAGGTGAGACAGCCCGTCACGAACTGACTCACCTGAATCTGCATTGTTTGCAAAAACCTCAATATTGCCATTGGCGCTGAAAGAGTTTAAAGTAAAACGCATTGTCTTTTATAAACCAATTTATTTTTTAGATAAACAGTAAGTTTTAGTTTGAATTCGTTCTATCTTATAGAATTATAACTTTTTGAGACAGTTCGTAACCATGAATTATTGGTCCTTTTTGTTTGTATCACTCGGAATAGAAATTGCTTAGAAGAAGCGAGGGTAGCCCGCTCTCAAATACAAACGACTTTTGTCGCGTCTGTAACCGCAGATGACGGCGTTTAATAACGATGTTAGAAAACATAAATGTGCTCACCATGAGCGATTCCATCCATTGCTACAATGTTTTAAACTATATCCAAAAATAATATTTTAATTGTTACAGAGTTTCCAAGTGTTACCTTGATATTTTCATAGTCTTCTGCTACAGATTTGTTTTCAAAGTCGTCTGCTACAGATTTGTTGTTTGTTTGGGGAAGGGCTAATGAATCCTATTGACCTAGTGTTCCGTAGACTGTCTGTCTGATACTTCTACATATTATGGTATAATAACAACAGAAGAGGCCATACATTATAATTAATGAAATAACAAGATCGTGTCTGGGACGAACTGTAGAATACAGTTAATACATTGATTGATATATTAATTTTTAGATTTTTTTCCCGGTGATAAAATCGAAAGAACACTACCACAAATATGAGCCGTCCCACGAGAAAACCAACATTATGGACTCTGCGTAAAGTATGAGTAAGACCCGGATGAGACTAACAATGCCGCGCAGGCTTTACCGGTTAAACACTTTTCGCCTCCTGTTGATTTTCTGTTTCATGAATCATTACTCGTTACCTCTATCCCCCGAAACGGAATGTGTCGGCCCGGATTAGCCTGCGCGGACTGCGTTGGCTGATATTGGTCGATACATTATGCAGAGTCCATACTGTTGGTTTTCTCACGGAACGGCTATTATATCACTGCAGAATGGAATCCGAGCTTTGAAAACATTCCAACAGAATTAGAAATTGCTCATAATGAGCAACTTCCCCTTTAGTGACAATGATATCAACTCTAGTCATTCATTTTATTTTCATTTATAAAGATTTTCCATATTTTGACAAGATCTCTTCAAAGTCGTCTGCTGCAGATTTGTAGCTACCCATCGACATAGCGTGCACTGAAATTATCACCGGTAAACAGACGATTCATAAACGAATTTGTTATCATCACGCATACATGCTTGTTTTTTTACAGACAATTAAAACAGGATCTGTCGATGACAGATCTGCCTTCTTAAATATAAGTTATCATCATGCCTGACATAATGGAAGCAATACGCTGACCAGGGCGGTATTGATTTGTTATTGGATCCGATGATAAGTGTGAGATGACCTTACTGAACGTATCATTCCTTAGCATCTAACCCAAGGCTAGACTCATTATGAGATTACGCGCATTGATAGCATTGATATTGGGGCACACTTATTGCATTATTGTCCTTTTGTGTTGTTGTTGACAGAATCCACGATCGAATGAATCAATATGCTTAACAAATGACAGAAGGTCAGACCACTTTCTTAACCCTTTCCCACTTACAACAAATATGCAGCAGATGACTTTGGGACAAATATGGAATATCTCTTTCAATGAAAGTTTAAATATTGAATAGAGTTGAAAATAGTGTTGCTCGTTTTGAGCAATTACTTCTTTTGCCATAATGTTTTCAAAAAATCATTTGCTGCAGAGGCGTATGTGGGAAAGGGTTAACGCGTAGGTCGATCAAACCAACAACTTCTAGTGTTCAAGGTAGACTGGTAATCAGATCAGTGATCGGTGAGAATAAAATACCAATCGATTTGCAGAGAACACACGTAAACACGTATTTGACCAAACGCAGCAGACAACGACATTTGAAAACATTGTTGTGAATAGAGAAATTACTCTTAATGAGCAATGTATCCTATTGTCACAGTGTTTCCAACCATTTTCAACAATGATTGAAAGTCGTCTGTTATCATTGCGGTACATTAAGTCTGTAATCAGATGAATTGCTTGTTTTTTTTTACGCCGCTTTCAGCACTTTCCCGCAACCCTGGACGCCAATGAGGGCAGCCAATACTACCATTTTTAAAGTGTTTGGTATGATCCGGCCGGGGATCCCCGCACTCTGCAATCAGGAAACACACATGCAAAGTAAAAGGTAGGCGACGTACCACTGACTAACTATAGTATTACATTCATGCATCTTTAACCCATTTAATGCTGAATGAACTTTTCAGTTTTAGAAATATCAAGACAGAATTGTTGTGCTAAGCAGCATACATTATAGAGCTTGGACGTACGACGCTAAAGCGCCGGCTGACCTGCCTCTAAAACTTGTGACACAAGCGTCACAGAAATTGGTTTCAGCATTCAAAAGGTTAAATGACGCCTTTACGGGGACACCATCAGACCCCGAGTACCCCGGCGCGGCGCTTATATAATCCAACGTTAAATAACCTACCACCGGTAATCCAGTTAGCTGAGGTTCCACGTCCATACTAATAGTTGGTGTTTTAGTCACTACCCTCCGCTTCGTGGGAGGCTTTCTTCTGATATGGATCACATCACTGGAAAATGTCAAACGTTTGTCTGACCATGACTTAGATCGATTTTCCTCCAGAACAGAAGAGTTTATCCTCAATGGCGTAACACTACACTTATGATGTCCGTCAAATATTTTCATTTTTTGTCTGTGTGCGATTGTTGATTCATCAATATGGTCACTAAGTATGTTATCGCCTTTACAAGTTCAACCTTATTGATCAATTGCATACTATTAGCTTGTACTCTAAACTGTCACTGTCCCATATTATTATTTCAGCATATACATTTTCAGAAATCAACCGTTTCATGTTATTCCTTTTAAAAAGTTTCACTGTTCATCTTTGAAGCAAATGCTTAAGTAAGCCATCAGAAAAATACTCATGTGTCCAACTATTGATAACCCACGAGGCGCATAATTTAAATTGGTCAAACATGTGTTCAATCTGTAAATAATGGTACAGTTTAAAATTCCTGAGACAGTCCTGAATTATTTAGACATACCGGCGGTTTTAAATTCACAAACACTTTTATCGAGAAAATAAATTATGTTTCTCGTATGAAAATAACTTTAGTACTATATTGTTCTATCCCAAATACCCGTTTTGCGCATGCTTGATGACAAGATCAAAGTTCAAAAACAAATCCAACATTATTTGTGTTTACACTTACATTGCTATTCAAATCGCATACTACTAATTTAAATTGGCAATGTATAGACGATAGAGTGCATCGTTAAATGTCACAATTTAGCACCAATTTGACATTTAAAACACGTTGAACGTGAATGTATTCTATAAATGTTCACAAATCTGTACAAACACTTATAACGCTCTGTACAAGTAAGCCCAGCGGTTCACGAGAGCTATGAAGGCCCCCTACAGATCATGATCAAGTTGATCCAACCTTCGATTCAAGCGCACGTAATCCGTATGTTCACAAACCTAAACCATGCTCCCCCGAGTCTAATCGTTATATATCACTGCAGAATGGAATCCTAAAATATTTACCTAATTGATAAAACAAACACTGTTTTAGTCCATGTATGATGAATAGTTACTTCGTTTCGTGCATAGAACTATTGCAAACTGATAAATGAAAACACATTGCAAGTACAGAAGTTCATGAAAATAAATGGCTCTATCTTTTTTGTACAGTTCTACTACAATTATCTGCAATCATTGCGAATTATATATAAAAGAACATACACTTTAAATAACGATTCCCTGTACGATAGCATTACTAAGAGTCATCGATTATAATTATGTTTTTAACTCCCCAAAAATGCATTTAATAAAGTCATTTTAAATCCTTTGTCCCTTTTCCATAAGCAGACACATTTGTTTGGCGTATGTGCAGTAGGAGACACGTGAAAACGTTATTTGAAAGGAAGAAATTGCTTCTGGTGAGCGATTACTCCTCTTATTACAATGTTATCAATTCCATTCGACTGGTATATATCTTCCTTTATAGAGGTTTTCCACATTTTCGTCTTGTTGTTTTCAAAGTCGTCTGCCACAGATTTGTCTTATGTGGGAAAGGTTTAAACAAATCGTTAGTTTGTTCTAACAACACATACAGATTAAAAAAACCTAATCCATTATATATCTTGACGAAAAACACTTGTTTTCTCACGATCCTCAACAATCTAACAAACAATTTATAAACACGCATATGATAAGATAATATTCAGTAAATATATATTAATCGATTGCGTTCCAAAAACACTTGAAACAGGATCGCACTGGAGACTCACGAATTCATGTTGAGAAAGAAACGTGAATATTTCAGGGACTGAACAATGTATCCCCTGTTGCACTCCTTTAATAAATCCAATCTGAACTGTGTCACACACAAAGGGGGGTAATCACGATTGTCCCCCTCGTGACTCGGTGTCACGCATATGACAAACAGGGCTACTATACTGGTGTTTCCTTTTCCAAGTAGTTTCATCTGAAGTAATTATTATTTGTCCAGGTATTGTTCGTGACTTTGGTGGTAAGCCAATGCTCATTTTAATCGCCAGCGGTAGCAGATATGCAAAAAACAAAACCCCTTTTACCCGACAACGACAGAAATGGTGGACGAATAACTGTGCAAGTGTTCCAATAATCCGATTATAAACAAATCGACGAACTAATATGATTGAATATTATTCTGGTTAGTTATCATAAGTTAATAACATAATTAAAACACCCTTAGCTTCGTTAAATAAACTATCGATAGTTTGTCAGAAAATCTAGTTTATGGAAGCCATGGAATATATGTATCATTTTTCGTAATATATTTAATGCACATTATGTATAAATACGTTCTTTAGTGAGATAACTTCTTCACTATTTCAAAATGTGCCAATTCTTAAACTTTGGTAACATTAAAACTGTATAATTTCTCAGACAATTCAAAGTTAATATGGAATTACATTGTCCTTTCCCCTGTTACAATACAGGGTGCATATCAATCCTAAACCAAACAGTGCATAGTAGATACATTTAGCTATACTTCGTGCTTTTTATAATATTAATTTGATTGATTTGTCGAAACGGAATTTTCCACATGCTTGTATCTAATAGCTAAAAGCAAAAAATGTCTATTCACATAAGCATGCCCGTTTCAACATTTCTTTCTCTACTAATGCACAGATGGCAATGGTGACAGACACGACCTTGGTCCAGTTTAGCGTTAAGGGATATAATAGTTGTTACAAGGTGAACGTAATGGTATGTTGATCATTTGACCGACATCATCGGAAAATGGACACATGGTGTTGAGAGAAACGGGGAGTTTCTTTCGATTGTTAGGAATGATAGAACCTCCGCTGTTCCACCAATCACACTGTATAATGCGCCCAGACGTATTTCACACTATTTAACATAACCAAGTGCTACTTTTCCTTGCTACATGTTGACATATATTACGTCGTTCCCTTTCTGCTGTGAATTCTATATAAACCGCGTCTGTCGATAAGGGGATATGTTGTATCTGATTTATAGCGAAGACTAATAGCAGGGGGGGTGGTCATACGCACTGTGCGTCTAATCAGAGTCGTCCCCCGGTCCTCTTAACCCTTTCCCGCATACGACAATTATGCAGCAGACGACTTTGCGCATATTTTGTCAAAAAAAGGAAAATCTCTATAATTGAATAGATAACCTATGACTATAAGTGGAAAACATTGTGGCAAAAGGAGAAATTGCTCGTCTTGAGCAATTTCTTCTTTTGTCACTATGTTTTCAAAAAAGCCGCCTGCTGCAGGGGCGTCAGAAAGAGTCTGTATGAAGGAAAGGATTAAAGTGAGAAGATCCTTCGATGTGACAGTTGACGACGAACGTAACTGGTATCATTCCCCGTTTTTTATACCATACGGGTGCGTTACTAGTAGTTCCCCAAGATACGACTGGTGTATATTTACCCCGGTTCCCTAGCTATGACATTATTACAGCGTTTATGCCAAGTATTGTACCACAGTGAGAAAAACACTTAATTCAAACTAGCCATGTCTTGTGATATATACACATTTAAATGTGGTAAATTAAGGCAAGATTGGTCTAAATATAGGTTTGAACAAATTATGCATATTGACTCTCTGTCATCTTTGTTACAATAATGGGCAGTATTGGATAGTAATATTACATAGGTCTAATAACTATCATTTCCCCTCATAATAACATTGATCTTTGTATATTGACTTAACCATTTCCCTCAAATAGACGCTTTCTGACGCTTCTGCAGCAGACGGCTTTTTGAAAACATATTGACAAAAGAAGAAATTGCACAACACGTGCAATTTCTCCTTTTGACACAATGTTTTCCACTTTAAGTCCTATGTTATCCATTCAATTATTGAGATTTTACAGTTTTTGACAAAATACGTTCAAAGTCGTCTGCTGCAGAATTGTCGTATGAGGGAAAGGGTTAAACTAATCGAAATTTGTGTATCGAAGTAGTCCAACTGATTGATACGGTTGATTGTGTGTTATTGCAATATTCTTCTTGTGAGATGTCAAATGATCTTAGACTTCCTCTATACATTTTACTTTTGCTATTACAACCAGTAAGTAGTAATGTTTTCCTTACATACTTGATTTTCAGTCTCGGCACGACGGTCATGGTGGATTGCCCTGGGAAAAGGGCACATTTCCTAGACTGGTTTGTTTACCAATGGAGATCGTATATGTTATGTTATTGTTTTTACTTATGTTCTTATGTATCATTACACATGGCATTGTACACATTGTAGTACAAAGGTGAAATACCTATTTGTTCAAGCAAATATTCAAATCAATTTATTCTTCTTTTGTACCAGTCTTTTGGTAGGCGACACTATATATATAGATCAACGTATACCAAATATGTCCGTAAGTAAGGCTGATCTACAGCCAAATGGTCCCTAAACAAGAGCTGTCCGTAAGACAGCGCCCTCGACATTGTTAGTGCTTGACAATAAAACAAAACCTTTTGAGGTAAAATGCAAATTAAAAATCCTTGACAGAGTTACCTTCTCTTGTCTACAGATGGAGTACATGATGGTAAACAAGTATTCCAAGTTTCACAGCCACATCCTAAAGGGTGAAGTCAATAAATGGTTTTTACCCAGATTCAATGTATTTTCTCAAATACGAAAAAGGAGCATAACCGTCAAAGATGTATGTACCATTGTCTGTTGATGGAAGTAAAGATGGTAAATAAGTATTGCAATAGTATAAGCTATGTCTTTAATGGTTTTGAAGAACAGTGGGGTGTTCTCTTGTTTATTGATGGAGGTAATGATGGTGAACAAGTATTGTAAGTTTCAAAATATTATATCTGTAATGGTTTTGAAAAATGTGAGGTGGTTAAACTTAACCAAGGTGTGACGCCAACGCCGACGCCGACGTCAACGCCGTGGCGAGTAGGCTAGCTTGCCGTTGCTTCAAAAAGTCAAGCTAAATACTACGTTTACGTTTGCATTAGCAATGATTGCTACCAGATACCAGAACCAATATATACATCAATGAAATTTGACATGAATCGGGTCCCGGCGTTTTGTGGTTCCACTGAGAGACTCTCCGGTGTGCCGTCGTATACAGATGCATTAACGTAACACTAGTGGGATATATAGTCTTTTGTCAGAATATGCTTTGTGGTCTATATAACTTTTAGGTGGACTGAGAAAATGTTGATGAGCTGTGTGGATGTGTCTTGGCTGATACCAAGATGCATAAAGACTCCCCAAACCGCTAGACGTGGCTCATTTTCTGGTTTGTCCTAAACAACTGGTTATCGTATCCTCTATCAAATGATCTAGATAGCGAGAGAGTGAAGGGTGATAGCTCTTTTCACTCACATATCTTTTCTCTTATTAACTCAACACATCAATCCTATGTTGTGGGTACGCAAAAGAATCGTCTCACTGAGACGATTCTTTTGAGTACCCAACACATAGGGTCTTGAATGTCGAATAGGATTTTAGAAACATGACAAATGCCCCTTATCTAGATATCTGCTCTGTGTATTTCACGTTTACATTACTTTACATACATTGGGGGTATCATCTAGAACAATGTTTCCAGAGTACCCATGACCTAAGTGATTACCTAGCGTTCATTATCTGCGCAAATAAGCTATGCTTTAAGAAGGGAGATCAAAGTGTGACAAGTATCGTTAATCTAAAACCAAAGTCGATAAGTGGACTTTTCATAGACGTACGATATAACTCGTCCTCAATATTTAAAGCTTCTCACTTCATTCATGAACTGTACACTATGGTATTCCTACTGGAACTAACCGATAACGATTGCATGGAAAATCGCTCTAAGCAACGACGTCAAAGTAAAACTGACCTCGAATGCTAAATGAGAGATAGAGAGATGGGAGAGGGAGAGAGAGTGAGAGAGAGAGAGAGAGAGGGAGAGGAGAGAGGAGGGGAGAGAGAGAGGGGAGGGGGAGAGAGAGAGGGAGAGGTGAGAGAGAGATGAGAGAAGAGAGAGAGAGAGATGAGAGAGAAGAGAAGAGAGTAGAAGAGAGAGAGAGATGAGAGAGAGAGAGAAGAGAGAGAGAGAGATAGAGAGAGAGAGAGAGAGAGAGAAGAGAGAGAGAGAGAGAGAGAGAGATGAGAGAGAGACGTAGAGAGAGAGCAGAGTGGAAGATGAGAGTGAGAGTGAGAGCGTATGGTCGCTATTGAATACTACATTGGACTCGCCATAACACGAATACTTTATTATATCATTTATCTCTAAGAAATAATGCTGCTGAGTGTATTTATATTGATATGATGTTGTACACCGGTTTGTTTTTAATACAAACAAATCTCCGTAAGTACCAATGTATTTTCTCGGAAGAGGACAATGAATAAAACGAAATGAATTATAAATCAAAGCGATCGCTCGGGGTAATGTTTGGATACCGTTCGACATCGCGATATCACGAGACCTTTTTGTGTAAATATGAAGATTATGTCAAATCAATTAGTTCCTGATAAAACGATGCATACATCTAGGTCTCTGTGGACACATATACTAGTTCCATTTTCCATTGAATTATCTCTCCCTGTCAGATTGTTGATTCAATTTTCTTTACGACAGTCGTGAAGCTGACAATAAAATTAGCGGATATAATTAACAGAGTCCGGAGTATCGATCAGACAAACACACCGTATATCGTCATTCGATCTGATACTACCGTCCGTGTTTCTAACTCTTACCCACTTATAGATGAATTTTGACGCATCTGCAGCAGACGACTTTTGAAAGCATAGTTGCAAAAGAAAAAATGCTCAAAAACGAGCAATTATCTCCCTTTTGCCACAATGTGTTTTCAACTCTTTTTAATCATTAAACACTCATTTATGATGATTTTTCACGATTTTGTATATATGTGGTTTTTAAGTCGTTAGAGCTGCAGATTGTTGTATGCGGGAAAGCGTAAACTCTTTCCTTGATAAAGAAGATATAGCAATGCTTATGTGGACGACTTATTTGAAAACATTGTGAGGAAATGAAAAATACTTAAAAAGAGCAAATTCTGCTCTTTATCAGAACGATTTAAACTCATATAACAAAACATATACATCCCGTTTCTGATATATACACTATTTCCTTGCGAGATGCTTTCGAAGCAGACGACTGTAGAATTAACCTATCAGGTACAAATGTTAATGAGAAGGCTTTGATTTGATTGATTGATTGATTGATTGGGGTTTAACGCCGTTTTTAACAATTTCCCAGTCATATCACGGCGGCCAGTTCACCTACTCATGTGTTTCTAGTTTTCTCCACACCAGTACTACTCCACACAACAATCTTTTCCAGAGCAACTGGCTGCTTTTTCCATATACTTGGTGGAAGAGACGAATGACGCATGTCGCAATGACTTTTTGTCAAACGTCGGAAAGAAAGTTGCTTTAATTGATACGCAGTCAAACAGAAAAATATACAAGAGGTAATATTTAGTAGACACTACATGGAAACGGCTAACACACACACAGTGTGGTTAGATTGTATACTCTATACATATCAACACTTAGAATAGACAAATGAGAGCCGTCCTCCACGAGAAACAACCAATCTATAGGACTTCTGCGTAATGGTATCGACGCAGATCATCCTGCGCAGTCTAAGCGCGGCTCGACACATTCGCGTCTCAGGGGGAAAGAGGTATAGAATAACGAGTCCTAAAACCGAAAATCCACAGGAAGCGCGGAAATTGTCTGTCCGGGTTAGCCTGTGTGGCATGCTTAGACTGATCCGGGCGTCGATACCTTTACGCAGAGTCCATAATGTTGGTTTTCTCGTTGAACGGCCTCAAAAAGTGTATCAGACTGCAGATACTACTGGAAGTGTAGTCTGATCTAAACATCTACACCGGTGGTGGATTGCTATGTACGCTCTAGTTTCTAAACTATTATTTATTTCACACACTGATTTGCGAAACAAGCTTTAAGCTCATATTAATCACGCTCCGATGTCTGCTTTCCTGGATATTAAACTCAGTATCTCGCGCCGTTTGTCGTGAAAAAAATCCCATCACGGGATTCGAACTCGGGGAACTTTTGGTACAAGAGGCCGACGCTCTACTTCTGTACCCACTGTCTTCCCACACTTAGAGGGTTAGGCTTGTACTCTTACAGGTTGATACAGTAGGGAAGGGAGCCCTTTTAGCTAATCCGCGGAGGTTATATTTTTATTCGATTCTTTACAATTGAAGAAATTTTAACGGTGTTAATAAAATTGGAACAATCATAACAATTGCCCTCTTCGCTATATAAACTATTTCATTGAACTCTTAAACAAAAGTCTTTCTTCTTCATTGATTTCTGGTTGTTTCAGTAGTCTAAGCGTTAGGAATTTTCTACAATTATAGACGTTTGATATAGCCACCATTACCGCATGCAAAAGTACGTTTCCCACAATGATTTCAATTTGCTTTCCAATTCTAATAACAAATATGGAAATCATTGAAACGGTTCATATCGAAAGCGCAAATGATATGTTCCTTGTCATTCCCCTGAACAAGTTACGAATATACGAGTTATAGATATAGAAGTATAAATTATCATACTTTCTGGACCTCTCATATGTAAATAGTAGCAAATGTTTTTACCCTTTCCCACAATTCAGCAAATCTGCAGCAAACGACTTTGAAAACATGGTGACAGACAAAACCTGAAAAATCTCCATAAAAGATAGCTTAATTGTTAAATAAAGTTATAAAAAACATTAGTAGCAAAAGGGAAATTGCTCATCATTAGCAATTTCACTCTTTGACCACAATGTTTTCAAAGTGCGTCTGCTGATATATGCGTCAACAAATGCGTCTACAGGTGGGAAAGGGTTAAGATTGGTTTCACATAGAACATATACTCATATATCTAGATCTGTCTTTATGAAGCTAAAGTCTGCCATACAATGTCCACATGAGAGTCATTACTGCAATTATTTTTAACCAACCATTTCAAAGTGTGGAAACAGTTCCCGTGCACAACATTAAACCACTTTTATATATGAAACTCTAAAAATATACATCAAATTTGATTTATGTCGAAAAAATAGTGCCTCTTTGTGAAGCGATAAACGTTCTTAAAAATACAATAGACTAATATCTTTACATCATACTAAGAAATGGGAAATGTATGTATACATTATAAACTAGAGCAGATTTTAACCTACAGGCTCCTGGTGAAACTGTACGATGCATTCATCAGAATTCGCTCTTCACACGGCTAAAATGTTACGTTTTGTTCTCTTTAAAATTTATAACTACTTTTTATCAGTTCCAAACGCAAATCAGTAACGTTAATATTGAACAACTGCTGAATAGTTAATCATTTAAAGACAATACGTACTGATTCTATTATTCACTGTTGGATTTACAAGCGGAACCCTACATTTTAAACAGATTCACAACACTCATTTTATATTTCGGTCTTAACACTCTTCAGTAAAAAGCATTTTCTAGTGAAAGTTAATCCCATTAGGCATAACAAAGTAAAAAGACACACACGTCTGTAACATAATCCAACTTCTGAGAATTGAAATGCAAAGAAACGCAAACGTCACCAAGCCATTGTCCGAAAAGCAACACTGATTAGTAAGACTTTACTGCCACTCTATGAACGCCGTCTTGACTTTATAAGGACCCTGGAAAATGTCGGCCATGTCAGAAAAACTAAAAAAACACCCATTCTTTATTACCCTTGGTCCATTAAAGTTCAATAACCGAGCAAACATGAAGCGGACATTGTCACTTTAAAAGCGGTCTCCGGCAACGG